>JAVGWX010000004.1:15345453-15750453 GCA_036924085.1 Ariolimax columbianus
AAAAAAGCAAAAGAATAATCACAATAGAGAATCATGTAATAAATATGGAGAACAACTAACAACCGTTTGCAAAATTGTCTGAAGAGATGTTTATACAAGTATAAAAAAATGGAGTTCAAAGATGAGAGCTTCAGTCCAACTTCAATCCAGCTTCAATTATTACTGATAAAAATAAATCCACAAAATTTAACGATCATAACTTAACTTAACGTTTTTATTCTATGTTATGTGCATCAAAGCTATTCTTAAATGCATTAAGCGTCCCTCTCTCAACTACTTCCTATGGCATTCCAAGCATTCACCACTCTCTGACTAAAAAAATATTTCCTAATATCTAATCTGGACCTTTATTTAGTTAATTTGTAGCTATGCCCTCTTGTTCTTATTGGTGGTTGTATTTTGAAAAAAAAACTTGTTATAGTCTAATTTATCCGTTCCTCTGATCACCTTATAAACCTGTATTGTCACCTCGAATTCTTCCCTTTTCTACACACTATAGACCGGTTTTTCTGAGTCTTTCCTCGTAACTGTAATTCTGGAAATCCACTATCAGCTTTGCCGCTCTCTTTTGCATCTTTTCCAGCATGTTTATATCCCCTCTATGATAAGAACTCACACCTGTATACAGTACTCCCATTCTAGGTCTAACTAATGCTTCAAACAGTTTGACTATAACTTCCTTGTTCTTGTTTAATATTCCCTTTTATCATACTTAACATTGCATTTGCCTTTTTCACTGCTACCTGGACTTGCTCACTTACCTTACCTGTATGATTTATTATAACCCCTAGGCCCCTTTCCTTTTCTATCATTCTAATATTGTTTTCGCCCACACATATACACTCACACACACTCACACATACACTCACACATACACTCACACACACTCATACACACTCATACACACTCATATACACTCATACACTCATACACACTCATATACACTAATACAAACTCATACACACTCATATACACTCATACACTCACACAAACTCATACACACTAATACAAACTTATACACACTCATACACACTCATATACACTCATACAAACTCATACACACCCATACAAACTCACTCATACACACACTCACAAGTCCTCGGATATATAGAGAAAGATGACGTCATAAACCCTTCTTCTGTCTTGGATGGTTGAGTTGTATTTTTCTCGCTAGTTTCTTGTTAGTTATCTTTCCATATTTATGGAAGTTTTTGTTGCTTATAAGTTCTACAGGATGAGATAGCCAGTTTCAAGCCAGCCTCCTTGTCTTATATCATAACACGCTTGGCAGGTTTACAGTGTCACTGTTTTCGGTTCCCCGTTTGGATCCCGACAAGGCTCAATATAATATAACTATAATAATAATTATAATATAACTATACATATTTATATATATATATATATACATATGCGGTTGGTTTGGGTGGGGTGGGGTGTGGTGGGGGAGGAAGGGGGCGAGCAGTAACGTGGGAGGGATATCTTCAAGGTGAGAGGTAGTCACATTGTAATAGAGTGGGATAACCTTGAACCTATTTGGTTCCCCGTTCTTTGTTAAATCGCGTATAGCTTCACAAGTCTGCTAGTGTGAGGCAGCGTCATCCCCAGACTGCAGTTTTGGCCGGCTAAACTCTGTGTACTACCACGAAACGGAGTCCCGATCCAAGCCCCCCCCCTCCCCCACGCCTACCCTTTACCCAAACCTCCATTCCCTCAATCCAACTTTAACACACATCTGGTGGATGGATGATCGATGTACACAACGCGTTAGAACGTAGGAGCTGGTCCAGACTGGCATCAGGCATAGGGTGCACTAAATATCATCCATAGGACGGCGACCAGAACCGTTACAGAAAGTTACGGCAAATTACTCTAAATAAATTGCGAAGAAATCATGGAAAACAAAAACAAGGAAATTTAAGGATCTAAATGCGAGAACCCTAAACTAGACAGCTCAAACGAGCGAACTGGGGACTGAAACAATATGAGGACAAGTAAAAGTAATGGTGATGTCTGCCAACAATCTGACTGAAACGCGGTGGGAAACCTCTGGAACCGGCTGATAGAAAATACTAATAATCGGAATACGGAACTTAAGAGCCTATACCAAAGAAAGCTTCTCATCATTGAGAAGGAATTGGAAAAAACCAAAGTTGACGTGTTAGAAGTCTCTGAACAAAGATGGCCTAGGCATGATTATTTCAATACCCAAACAGCAGGACACGATTAGCTGGAAGATAAACAAAAGCGACATAGAAAATAACACCCAGAGCACTGGTCAGATACAATTCAGTCAACGATCGTTTCATTGCAATACGATTGAAGAGAGAAATAGAAACACAACCACAAAAGCAACAGGAGAAGAAAAAGCGATAGAGGAGTTCTATTACAATTTGCAAACTGCCATACCAAAAATAGAGAAAAGAAACGTGATACACATTTGGGATTTCAACGCGAAGGAAGGGAAGGGGAAAAAAAGGTAAAGAAAACAGTGCTCGGACCCGTCGGTTTGAAACAAATATGAAAAGGAAGAAATATTTATGAAATTCTGCCTAGAAAATACCACTCTAGACAGCTCGTTACTTAGACTTCATCAGATCGGAAACTTAGGAAACAAATATACTGCGTTCAACGACAACAAAGATTACGATCGGGTTTTCATCCACGAACACACTGCCTGGTGCTGACTGTGACTCTGATCATCAACTACTGGTCGTGGACATCACGATACTACCTGGTGCTGACTGTGACTCTGATCATCAACTACTGGTCGTGGACATCAAGGTACTACCTAGTGCTGACTGTGACTCAGATCATCAACTACTGGTCGTGGACATCAAGATACTACCTAGTGCTGACTCTGACTCAGATCATCAACTACTGGTCGTGGACATCAAGACACTTCCTGGTGCTGACTGTGACTCAGATCATCAACTACTGGTGGTAGACATCAAGACACTTCCTGGTGCTGACTGTGACTCAGATCATAAACTACTGGTCGTGGACATCAAGACAATTCCTGGTGCTGACTCTTACTCAGATCATCAACTGGTCGTGGACATCAAGGCACTTCCTGGTGCTGACTGTGACTCTGATCATCATCTACTGGTCGTGGACATCAAGACACTACCTGGTGCTGACTGTGACTCAGATCACCTATTAATCTTTCACATCAAGATATAATGTAGTAATGATTGTGACTTTAGGTGCTGACTGTGACTACTGAAAAGCACAAGACCAATTTCCTTACGACGTCAGAGCTGTGCAGTAAGATCAAAGGTTAGAAGTAGCAAATAAGTTATAGGGGCATTTAGCAGTGACAGAAAACACGACTGCCGAAAATAAATTGGCAACAGAGGCAAGAGCTTTTCCTCTCCCGTCAGTAATTAAGAAGATACCAAGGGCATGCCGCAGAAATCAAAGTTATATCTTCATCATCATGTAGCATGTCCTTTGTAGAACGTCGCTTCCATTACAGTCTGTTTGACAGAAACTAGTTCCCTTGCCAAAACTCCAGCCTTCGCCACAGTCATACCCAGGCATTCCTGGATATCTTGGTGCCATCGTCTTCTTGGTCTACCCCTGTCTCTTTTGCCTGGCACCATCTATTTCATCACTGTTTTCTCGAGACCCATGTGTCTCTTGATGTGACCAAAGTATTTGCATTTTCTAGCTAAAATTGAATAGATAAACCAGTTCTCCTCTATGCTCACCTCTTACCGAATGTCTACATTTGTCTTTTTCTCTGTCCAGAGTATTCTGAGGATCTTTCTGTAACATTTTGACTCGAAGAATTCGATTCTTTTGTCTGGACGTTTTTAAAATCGTCCATGATTTGCAGCCATAAGCTGCCCCATAAAAAACATAGCCTCTCAAGACTTTTACTTTTATCATTTTGTTGGTGCTTTGCCATAATTTCTTCAGGCAGTACAGTTTCTGCATTGCCATGGCTAGTCTTCTTCACTTATATCACAGACACAAATCTCGAGACTCATAGAACACAGGACAAAGTTAAAACAATTCAGGACAGAATGTAGTAGCACCAAATACAGAAAGCTATCTATTTTTTAATTTTCAATCCACTTGTGTCGTTAGGCGTCGTGGGGAAGTTACCTCCTTTGTTTCATATTTATTTTGTTTTGGCAGGCGAAAATCAACTGGTGACTTGCCAGGTCAATCCCAATATCTGTTACTAACCATTAGGTTTGTAGGCCCTGGAATATACGATGGCCTATTTTTTAGACTGGTGGTGGTTTAAGCGTAAATTAGAGCAAGGTAGACCTACAGCCTGTCAGGGGCCACCTATGCAGCTCTGCTAACCACATAACCAAGACCTGATGTTAAAGACACACAGTACACTTTGTGTGCGACATATTCTCTGTGGGGCTAGAATCCATAAAATAATTTGAGTAGATTTTTTAACTTTAATTTTTCCCGAGCAACCGCCGTTAGGCCTACTCTTTTCGATTTCCAACAGCGAAGGGATTTTAATCGTGTAAGTCACTGAACACGGGTGCCTAATCTCACTACTCACAGATCAGGGGAAATTGTTACCGAATGATCAACGTGAAAAATCCCGGACTCCACCGTTATTTGAACCAGCGACTTCCAGCACCCAAGACGAATACTTAACCCTGAGACCACTGAGCACCGCCCCCCCCCCCCCCCCCAATCGCCCCCCACCACATAAAATGAAAAAAAATAAATAAATAAAAAAGGTATAAACAAATTAATAACAAAATAAATATTATTTAAAAAAATACAGAAATAGGACATAATAAATATTACTAGAGATTCGCAAGGACATAAAATAATACATAATGGTCACATTTAGTAGAATATAGGTAATGGCTGAGTGACTGCCACAGGACACACATTAATGGTACGTATGTTAGGGTCGCAAGGTGTCTTATTCCTTTATCTTTTTATATCTAGACGAAACAAATATTCAAGGAGATTTCGGGGATTCCATGACTTGTCATTGGAGAAGTGACAATAATAACCTTAGATACGCGGATGGCAAAGCGTGAGCAAGAATTACAGAAGCTTGTGACAACAATATACAAAATAAGTCAAGAGTTTGGGTTGGACATAAACATAAAGAAAACGAAGACTATGATAATTTGAAAAAATGACAAGAAACCCTTTGTGCAGATAAAAATAAAAGACCAACTACTGGAACAGGTATAGAGTTTCTCACATCTAGGACATATAATTACTTAAGAATGCAGCTGTGAAAAATAAATAAGAGTGATAATTTTTTTTCTATTCACGTTCGTCTTATTTCTCTATTCCCCAAGGCAGTGCGCGTTGCATTATGTTTTTATTTTGCGCCTGTCGACCCAGTACATCCGACTTCGTGAATAGTCGGTGATCCAGTCAGTACCAAGTAGTGTCTTGATGTCCACGACCAGTAGGTGATCTGGGTCACAGTAGCAGCTGAGTCACAGTCAGGTAAAAAAGAAAGAGAATAAGTATGGCCAAGATGGTATTCATCAACATTCAACACATATTAACAGCCAACCAGATAAACCATACATTGCAAATGAGAATTGTCAGGTGTTATAAATACTTACCACTACTTTATGGCGCAGAAACATGGACACAGAATAGCAAGTTGGAAAAGCGTATTGAATTCTTCGAACTGTGGGTATATAGAAGTCTGCGACATATTTCTTGGAAAGAGAAGAAAACACATGTGGAGGTATTGAAAGCGTTGGGGGGTGAAAAGAGAATTACTTATCGAAATCAAGGTCAGACACAAGTTATTTTGGCCATTTAACAAGACATAGCTCTTTGTTGAAAACCATGCTATAATGTTGTGTGAAAGGCAGTCGTTCAAGAGGCAGACAACGTTTTAAGTAGAAGGATAACACGAGGAGAGAGATTTGAAAAAAGCAAATCAGATTGTACCATTACGACAAGAGATACACTGGAGATACATTGCAGCCGACCTTCGATGCGCAGATCGCACATGAACATTTTGAGCTAGAATATTAATAAATTTAATATGTCACTAATTTTGAATATCTACGTCCCATTTTGGTTTCACAATAAGCAACAATTAAGACTGCCAACAAGAAATAAGAAGCAGAATGGACCACAGGAATGCAGAGATGAAATATAATGAGAGTATGGAAGAACATGAGCAAATACACATATTCCGAGGACGTGGATCAGACATGTTGAAACGTATGGATGCGAAACATTACACAAACTCTAAAGAAGATAATTAAATCATTCGAGCTCAAATGTTACAGGGACATTCTCAGAATACAAAAGACAGCGAGAAAGAAAAACAAGGACGTACTAAAAGCTTGGTATAAAACAAAATTAGCTGGTAAACTGCATTAAGGCTAGGAAACTGAAATACTTTGACCACACCACAAGCCAGTCACAGTATCCTGGAACATTCTAAACTTTAGAGAATGGAACATGGATACAAGACAGGGGCAGACCGATGAAAAGATGGGCAAACAACATAAACGATGATCTGAGGATGACGGCGACGGAGGAGGCGGTAGATGTGACTAAAGATCATCAAGTTTACAGAACGACTGTGATAAGGACGACCATCTGTAAAGGACATGCTATATGATATGGTATGATGTAATATGGTATGATATGGGATAAGGTAGAATATTATATGGTATAATATATGATATGGTATTAAATGGTATGATAATATATGATTTATATATATTTATAGCCCGAGTGGTATGCCGGGGTCTTTGTGTATGACAATGACAAAAATAGCATAACTGCCTACATAGAGCATGTCGTAAGAGGCGACTAACTGTGTGACATGGCATAATACCGGCCATGGTTAAGTGGTTTGTTTAGAGCAGCACAAATGGCGCCTAACAGGCTGCGGGTCGACTTTGCTCTAGTGTTTGAGTCTATTCAAATGGGCTCGTACATGGGTTAACCACCCTCTTTAAGCGCTTGTACCAACGCAGCGGGGTATTAAGCTGCTCAAACCTGGTCCGCTAGCAGGAAACCCTTCTCCCGGCTACATCCAGTTCATACCAGAACTGGGACCTACACAGGGGCATCTGCCCCTGTAGAAATACAGGTCGACTAAGAGTATATATTTACCTAAACACACGTACGCACGCACAGTCCCAAAAATTCACCAACAGGATACATGATGACACTCACACAAAATATATCTTCCTCGCTTCAGAAACGTTATAATGGGAATCATAAATAAATTGTTATCTAAGGGAACCATTTTTTCCTGTCATCATAATCTAAAACGAATTTAGCCGTGCTTTAAATTCTTTCATTTTCCTACCTCACGCTTCTTGGACCGTTTGAAAGTGCTAGCTATCTAAATAAAATCAACATTCCAAAAAGTAATACGCAAACTTCAAACAAATGAGCAACAACACTGTTTTTTTTTAAATTATGAAGTTCCCCCTACAAAAACAAAACAAAACAAACAAACATAACAACAACTACATTATGCTCATCTAAAGAATTTTAAAATCAAAATTGTGCGTCATACAATCATCGAATTTTACAGCAGTAAACTTCGTGAAGAGCCACCGGTTAATCAAATTATCTCTATACAATTATTCGGATCTCCGACCGGATCATTATAACGCAACATTGACCGGATCAATGATAATCGTAATCGCCCATGCAAGGACACATGGCATGAACATCTTACAAACCTTTCTGATATGCTTTCTTGTTCATCTCTATATTCTTCTTCTTCTTCTTCTTCGTCGTCCTCTTCTTCTTCCTCTTCTTCTTCTTCTTCTTCTTCTTCTTCTTCTTTTTCATCTTCTTCTTCTTCCTCTTCTTCTTCTTCTTGTTCTTCTTCTTCATATTCTTCTTCTTCCTCTTCTTCTTATTCTTCGTCATCTTCTTCTTCCTCTTCGTTTTTTTCTTCGTCGTCTTCTTCTTGTTGTTCTGCTTATATATGTCGCTCCTTGTGAAGTACTGAGCTTGCATGGTATATGTCTTATTGCAGCGAACTATAACAATGCTATTTGAGTGCTCTTGACTGCCGCAAACGGATGTGTCGGACCGAAAGGTGCAAATATCGCAGTCAATCTGTAAACTAAAGACACAATACATTCCGTTCTCCGGACTACATCCTTCTACTTGCAAAGCCCTGGTTAGGGCCTGGAAGCGGGAGTTTGAGAACGAACGGGGAAGAAGAAGAAGAAAACAAAGACGAAGAAGAAGTAGTGTGCTCTTGTAGTTGTTTTTATGCATAGATGTATTTCCACGGTGAAGTTGCAAACCCCATGAACAACATCCTTTAGTCATCTATAACTAAATGCACGGAGGCGCGGTGGTCTGTTCCTTTATCCTTGTTATGGTGCACATGGATGGATCCACATGAGATTTTATATTTCCCTGTCATCAAGTCTCAGTTTCACACAATCTATGAATCTCTAAACTCCACTCTCTATATCACGCATTCTCTATCTGCAAGTCTCAGTTTCACACAATCTATGAATCTCTAAACTCCACTCTCTATATCACGCATTCTCTATCTGCAAGTCTCAGTTTCACACAATCTATGAATCTCTAAACTCCACTCTCTATCTCACACATTCTCTATCCATCTGTCGTTATCCCAACTAATTTTTGTTATATTATTTATTTACTTTTTGTTGTTGTACTGCTCAATTCTAATATATACATACATATATGCGTACATGTGTACATAGATGCATACACGCACGCGCACATGGGCACACATACTCACGCACATGGACACACACACACACGCGTACGCACACCGCACACACATACGTGCTAAGCAGTTAGGAGTACGGTCTGATGAGAGAAGAGACCATCTTTACAGATACATTCATAGAGCCTCATTCTGGACAGGGACGATAGAAAACTCTGAAAACTGGCCAAGGCCCATAATCATGAAAACAGCAATCGGTCAGGAAGTGTACACCGGCAAAAGAGATGCAACAATCTTTGAGGACAAATATGCAACTATTAGCCAGGTGAAAATAGCAAATGCCAGACATCAGGAGTTCAGAAAAGAGATTGAACGGCTAATGAATGCACATGTGACGCCAAGTTTCCCACTGACATAAATAGAAGCCCCACTATAATGAATCAAACTCAATAAGTCACCTGGCAACGATGGTATAACTATCGAGATGCTAATGACATTTAGAAAGAAAGCAAAGAAGGATTTTTTAACGGCAATAAATATCATCAATGAAAAACTCGTGTTCTTTCTTTTTTATCGAATGGTTTAGATCTTATCCTGTAAGAAACATGGAATTTAGCTAAGAGTGTCACGTTCAGATCGCAGATCTTATCCTGTAAGAAACATAGAATTTAGTTAAGAGTGTCACGTTCAGATCGCAGATCTTATCCTGTAAGAAACATGGAATTTAGTTAAGAGTGTCACGTTCAGATCGCAGATCTTATCCTGTAAGAAAAATGGCATTTAGCTAAGAGTGTCACGTTCAGACCGCAGATCTTATCCTGTAAGAAACAGGGCATTTAACTAAGAGTGTCACGTTCAGACCGCAGATCTTATCCCGAAAGAAACATGGCATTTAGTTAAGAGTGTCACGTTCAGATCTCAGATTTGCGATAATTCAGCTATGACCCATATGTGATTTGATCGATTTGTAACCTTCAGTACATCTGCAGCTTTGATCTATTTATTTCTTATAACTGGATATATGGCTATATGATGAGGGGCGGGAGGGGGGGGGGCACGAAGCAGGTGGGTAGATGATATTAGAGTGACTGTTCAGAGACACGGGCTCACATTGACCAACGCAACACACATAGCGCAGGACAGACCTGGCTTAACGGCACAAGTAAATAAAAAAAGACAACTAAACTGGAGATTGAATTGAACAAGTCTAGATTCGTGACACAGTTAAAAGAAGAAACCAACACGTATAGTCAGAACAGCGACGGCTTTGAACCCACAATTGAAAGAGATGAGTGTGTTGGGGGCTAAACAAAAAATTGGTCGAGAACTTTGGAAGAGGAAATCATGATAAATAGAGGGACGGAAGAGTGAGGTTCTAAAATTAAAGTTAATAGAGAGTTATCGGTGGAGATATTTATTCCCATGGCATTTAAGGGAAGAAGTGAAGTTAATTCAACTAGCCAACGGCCGAAATGCTCCTTTAACGAAACATCTGGTCTTCTCTAATGTCCCTGTGCTGAATACGAAACAGATGATTAACATCGCTGCTGCGATGATTCTCAAGAGAAGTGCTAACAGGTGGTGTAGTGCCATTTTCAATTGCAATGAACGTGAATGGTGCGCAGGTTTTCTGGAAAATGTATTAGCATTTCTGTTAATCACCGTTAATATTCTGTTAAATGGCATACTTCACGAAATTCAACAAGCGGCATTCGACAAAGTATTAATATTAAATAGTTAACTCAATTTTATTTGATATACCCCAAACATTTCTTTTTCTTCTGGCCTCTCTGAAAGTTACATTACCTACCTGAATGAAAGTCGTCACAAGTGTCAAGTATCAAGTTGATGGGTAAAAGTCTTTAGAAGATACCGGAAACAATAAAGAAATAAGCCCAAGAAAACAATGCCCTCTCCGACCATATAGTCCGTCTTTTAATTCACGAACAAGGTCCGAAGCAATTTTCTACTAAACTGCATGTCAGATCCAAATGATTTTTCGCATGCAGTCTTAGAATATGCATGACGTTATGGGAATATTTTTTTCTCTAAGAAATTTTATGTTGAAAAATGTATTCATTAGTCTATATTAAAAACAAGCTCAGTGAATTGGACATAATTTTAACATGTTTAAGGTACACAGACGTGTTGATTTAAAAATAGATGTTTTGACCTTCAAATACGCTCACTAAATACACATTCCTGATTTTCTCGTGCACCAATTAGACACTTTGTCGAATGCGGAAAACAACAAACATCACAAACTGTCTAATAGTTATAGTCGTATACGCCAGTAATGACATGAGGGGGCCGTATCACAGGACATGAGAGACGCTAACATAATCACCCTTTACAAGAAAAAGAGAGACGAGAGAGACTGCAACCGTTACAGGTGAATATCGCTCCTCAACACCGAAGGCAAAGTGAATGCTCGCATCATCCTGAGCAGGCTGCGGAAGCTGGCCGACAGGGTGTACACGGAGACGCAGTGTGGTTATTGCGCAGAAAGATTCACTGTTGATATGGTCTTTTCACTGAGATAACTGCAAGAGTATTGCAGAGAACAACACGGGCCACTTTTTCTTGCCTTCATCGACCTCACCAATTCATTTGACCTAGTAAGCAAAGAGGGTCTTTTTAAAGTATTGTCCAACGTTGACTGCCCACCTAAACTAATGAGCATGATTAGGTCTTTCATGTGGGCATGAAGGGCACAGTGCTGCATGACGGTCAGGAATCTGAGACCTTCGACATTAACAGCGAAATTAAACAGGGTTGTGTCCTGGCTCTGACTCTATTCGGCATTTTCATTGTCATCGTGCTTATACACCCATTTGGAATTGCCACAAAGGGGGTCTTTCCGCATACTAGGTCATATGGGAGACTATTCAATCTAACCAGGCTGCAAGCAAAAAGTAAGAGAAGGGAGACTATCATTCGGGATATACTCTTCCCAGACGATGCTGCCCTGGTCGCCCACACGGAAGCCGAATTACAGATCCTCATTAACAGGTTGGCAAAATCTTGTGATCTGTTTGAACTCACCATCAGCGTACAAAAAACAAAAAGGAATGTCCCTGGTTGCAGATCCCACAGACATTGTCTTAAACGATAAAAATCTGGAGGTAGTAAATCACTTAACTACCTCGGATCTATCGTCACCAACAACCTTTCGCTGGACGCGGAGCTGCAAAAGAGATTATGAATGACCTCATCTGCACTTGCCAAGTTTTCACAGAGAGTGGAATAACATCATGTTGACCGTCTTCCCATAGGTTGCTGTGTACAGATCCTGTGTTAATAGTACCCTGCTCTATGGCAGCAAAACATGGACAAAACATGTATGTTTGTCATAACACAAGAATAATTGCTTTTCATATGCGCTGCCTGATACCTGGAATTTCACAGAGTGACGAACAGCGACGTGTTGGACCGTGCAAAGATTGCCAGTTTAATTACGATTCTCCGCCAGCGTCACTTGCAGTGACTTGATCACGTGTGCATAATGGAGGATGTGCAAATACCAAAAGATATCCTATATGGAGAGTTGGCCATGGGCAAACGTCAAATAGGTAGAACTTTCCTCCGCTACAAAGATGTTTGCAAGCGTGACCTGGATATGAACACCTGCAACTGGGAGAAACTTGCCAAAGACAAACCTGGCTGGAGAAAGAATTTGTGTGTTGGTCTGTAGGCAGGGAAAGTCAGAATGCGTCAAGATGCAGACTCCAAACGTGTGCGGCAAAAGCAAGGACAACAACTGACTGCCCCCCTCTCTAGCGTGAAGTACATTGTCTCTCGAGACTGACAGGATGACAATCAATACACATTAATAGTTTGAGGTGTGGTTATTGTGACATATAGTTGCTTTTTCAAAACTTACATTGATTGCAATTTCAAATTGAGTTTGAAGTATTCATTTATAACAATGCAGAAGGTTACCTTTTTACTATAACAGGGAATCTAAGTTGGGGCTTTTATATTGCGATATTCATGACCCAGAGAAACGAACGCAATTGACGTTTGATCTAGGTAGATCATTATTTTACCGTTGGATTAGACAAGACTCAGAGTGCACTCATATCAAGCAAGGAAGGAGATTGGACAGGACTCAGAGTGCACTCATATCAAGCAAGGAAGGTGATTGGATAGGATTCAGAGTGCACTCATATCAAGCAAGGAAGGAAATTGGACAGGACAGAGTGCACTCGTATGAAGCATGGAAGGAAAATGAAATTTGACGATTTCGACAGTGAAAACGGGAAATATTGAAACTGTTGACGAAAAATCAACTTGTTACTATCTGGAAACTATAATTAACATTAGAGCTTGTGTGGGCTAAAGTCAAAGGACAACTTACCGAACAGAACAGGACATTTAAAATGTGTGATGTTGAAGTGCTGACACGTGAGTACCTTTCAAAAATAGATATTCAGTTCTGGAAGAAATGTGTTGAATATGTGCTCCGGAAAGAAGTACAGAAATGGCAACGAGATGCACTTTGTCCAGCCAGTAACAATTATCAACCTCTTTGAATCGACAGATTTGGAATGATTAATATCGTCTTTTGTGGACATACTGATTAGCAGAATTGGATGAATTAGAGTATGTTTATCTAAACAATTAGGTGCAGATATACTATCAACAAATACATTGCAATATCCAAATGCGTTACACAACATAAAATTTGCTGCGCAGTTGATACAACCTGAGGGGGGGGGGGGGGCTAAGGGTGACCGAGAGGCTGTACTAACTGTTGCATATTGGTGCTATTTTTACGATTGTACATAAAGATCAACACAAACAATCAATTGATCTATCAAAACATTCAAGAGATACGCATATGAACAAAATGCTGAGAAATTCAGCTGCTAACTGTAAAATCTTAAATTTTAATGTCATTTCTTTGCAATGGGGCTAAAAGATCAAAAGAATTCGCCGATGTGCAAATATATTAACATCTATAGACTAAATTATATAAATGTTTTAGCGTCATGGATATTCTAAGGCTGCATGCGAAAAATCATTTGGATCTGACATGCAGTTTAGTAGAAAATTGCTTCGGACCTTGTTCGTGAATTAAAAGATGGACTATACCATAGAGTGTACAAATCAATCGTTCCTCTCCTACCACGGGATCTACAAATCAATCGTTCCTCTCCTACTACGGGATCTACAAGTCAATCGTTCCTCTCCTACCACGGGATCTACAAGTCAATCATTCCTCTCCTACCACGGGATCTACAAGTCAATCCTTCCTCTCCTACCACGGGATCTACAAGTCAATCGTTCCTCTCCTACCACGGGATCTACAAGTCAATCGTTCCTCTCCTACCACGGGATCTACAAGTCAATCGTTCCTCTCCTACCACGGGATCTACAAGTCAACCGTTCCTCTCCTACCACGGGATCTACAAGTCAACCGTTCCTCTCCTACCACGGGATCTACAAGTCAACCTTTCCTCTCCTACCACGGGATCTACAAATCAATCGTTCCTCTCCTACCACGGGATCTACAAGTCAACCGTTCCTCTCCTACCACGGGATCTACAAGTCAATCGTTCCTCTCCTACCACGGGATCTACAAGTCAATCGTTCCTCTCCTACCACGGGATTTTACAAGTCAATCGTTCCTCTCCTACCACGGGATCTACAAGTCAATTGTTCCTCTCCTACCACGGGATCTACAAGTCAATCGTTCCTCTCCTACCACGGGATCTACAAGTCAATCGTTCCTCTCCTACCACGGGATCTACAAGTCAATCGTTCCTCTCCTACCACGGGATCTACAAGTCAATCGTTCCTCTCCTACCACGGGATCTACAAGTCAATCGTTCCTCTCCTACCACGAGATCTACAAGTCAATCGTTCCTCTCCTACCACGGGATCTACAAGTCAATCGTTCCTCTCCTACCACGGGATCTACAAGTCAATCGTTCCTCTCCTACCACGGGATCTACAAGTCAATCGTTCCTCTTCTGTCATATAATTTACAAGTTGGTCTTTTCTCTCCTTGTATGAGATGTGCAAGTTAGCCGTCCTTCTTCTACAGTAGAATGGCCCAATGCATCCGACCTCAAAACTAATTTGAAATGTGTTCACATTCATTAACGATGAGCCGGTTCGTGAATCTGAACACATACAAGCCAGCCGTTTCACACTACTTAGTTATGCATCTCCCAGCAACAGTATACATCTGATGAGGATCTTGTGGCAGACTAGAACTAAATATTGAAGACTCTACCCCTACCTGCATCTGCTTGAAGGAAAACAAAATCAGATAGTAAAGTCCACTTTTGTTATACTGTCTGATCGTCGACGTAACTCTCCTAAGAGAACAAGGAAGCTTTCAAAGATAAGAAAATGGTACTAGCAGCATGGATAGACTAAAATAAGCTTTTGATACAATTTGGAAAAAAGGACTTTTAAAGAAACTGAGAAACAATGAATTAATAGGTAGGATGTACAAATGAATAAAAGCATACATATAACACAAGAGCCAGAGTACAACTAGATGGCCTAAGAAGTAAGAAAATCCAATTCCGTCATTGTGGCCCTCAGAGAAGGAGTTCTTTCCCCCACCCTTGTCATAGCCTACATCAATTAACTGTTTGCTGAACTGTTACAAAATACGAAAGTGGCAATGCACGCTGATCACTTGCTAACATGAGCATACAACAGTGGCCACTAACGTGCTGTAAAGAGCAATTGATGATTTGACCTCATGGGCAAAAAGATGGTCTGTTAGTACGTACTTAGACAGAAAAATGTAGCACTACGATTTTCTCTCTCTCAACAAAACAAAAAGCTGGATATATCAAGGTAAATGGAGAACAGCTGATAGAAAATAATCAATCTATCTTGGAGCTATATTCGATGATGGGTTGAGATGAAGAAAACACGTCAACAAGGCAGGCAAAACAGCCAGGAGGAAGTTAGCCATCCTGAGAAAATTAAGTGGAGCCACACGGGGAGCTAGCGGGGAAATACTTAACAAAGTTTAGTAAGTGTAATCTGGAATATGGGTGAGAAGCGTTGTGTCCTGCAGCAAGCACTACACTGAAAGAGGTGGATAAGGTGCAAAACTAGGCACTTAGGATCATTACAGGATCAATAAAATCAACACCTATAGTGGAGATGGAGATAATATGGAGTATACAATCACTAACAGAATGTAGAAACACGAAAGTAGGAACACAGACAGAAAAGTTTCTCCGCATGCAGAACCAGCCAATGAAGGACATATTCTATAAGTTAGCAGTGAGACGACTGAAAAGAAGCAGTTTTATGCACCAGGCCAAACGACTTTGTAGGCAAGCTACAGAACTAGTTGAAGTTGACACACCCCTGAAGTCCATGCCAGAACAAACCATTTGACGAGAGAAGCATGGACTACCAGAATGCATCCAAACAAAAGTGAAATTATCAAGACAAGGCACACAGCGATGTTTCAGTTTAAGAAATGAAAATAGTGTATAAAAAGCAAAACATGAAAGACTGAATACTACAAGTGCTAGCCATAGCACGTATGAGGTTTGGTTAATGAGACAGTGTGCCTTTTCACGATGGTGTGCTTTTTAGAGCTGTACGGGAGTTCAGACTTGAATGCTGGCTATGTGTAATGGCTCAATCGCTCTGATGTAAACACAAATAGTATGCCTCTGGATGGAAGGGAGAATACCTAATCAACATGAAGGTTTAGGTATTAACGAACAAAATGAGATGTGAAACCAGTCGAGAGTGTCTCGTGAGAAGAGAATTTGATTAGAAGATTTGACACCGATAGAGTGGCTTATTGGAAGGAACTACGTTCATGAGATTTGATACCAATAGAGTGGCTTATTGGAAGGAACTACGTTCATGAGATTTGATACCAATAGAGTGGCTTATTGGAAGGAACTACGTTCATGAGATTTGATACCAATAGAGTGGCTTATTGGAAGGAACTACACTCATGAGATTTTATACCAATAGAGTGACTTATTGGAAGGAACTACATTCATGCGATTTGACACGGATATAGTGGCTTATTGGAAGCATATACGTTCATGAATGTTGACACTGATAGAGTGGATTGTCGCAAAGGATTTTTAAAATGAGATTTGACGCCGATATAATAGCTTGTCGGAAGGGAATCTGTTAATGAGATTTGACGCCGATATAATAGCTTGTCGGAAGGGAATCTGTTTGTCATATGTCGTCTAACAATAGGTGAGTGTAAATTTCCTTAAGCTGATACACTTACCTGAGTAGATATTAAGAGTGCTCTTCGTACGATAAACAGAGACGACAACAGGTCCACTGTCACACTTTAGTACATATCGTAAGAGGTTACCAATGGCTCATCATTACCCCCCCCCCCCCAACCACCCTTCCACCCCCCCCCCCTCCCCCGGCACCCCAATTTGGTAGAGATCAGTACTTCACGTTACTGCATTCCTTGCCATACTAACAGGCTTAAGTTTCAACCAACCTTACGAATCTGTAAGGGGTGTCTAGAAACAATACCCGATTAAGATACACGAATAAGGTAAATAACTCGTTTACTTCCAAAATCACAAAAAGAAGACCATGCCCTTTTAGACTTGACACCCTACTTACGTGCACTGATCTATATCGCTTTTTTATTTTAGGAAAGCGGAGGTTGGTTAGAATTCACATCACGTTTAGTCTATCCTATCACGGATATTCTGGTGGTTTTATCATGACCAGAAGGTAGATGATTCAGAAATATCTTTCAAGCATGAACACACACAAGGCAACAGAAGCTACCCTATCGATCAACTTCATTCACGTCAGACACTTTCTTTGATCGTTGTCTGCGCTTTCTCGTCCATTTCTCGTGCCTAGTTCTTCCGAGACTTAAATTCTTCCTGGGCAACGTTTGATATATTAACTATGTCAACCAGATTAACCTAACGTCTTTGACCATCATTTGAAGAGATTTACAACAAAAATTTCTAGAATTACAGTGCACAAAAAAAATACAAAAGTACACAACAAACGAAGAGCACACACACAAGAACGCCTGCTGTTTGATGTTTAGAATTGACCATCCGTATGTTGAACATCAACAACAGCAACATCAACAATAATAATAACAACAAAAGCAACATAAATAACATATATTTAACAAGAACAGAAGACAGCTTTACTGTTACATTGTTTTCTACTACTTTCTTTTCTTATCACTTTGTACATTTTTGTCATCACCTGTTCGTCCTCTGACTTTATCGACTTATTTGTTCTCCTGATTTTTTTTCCACCACCCAATCATTTAAACAGAAATGATCCTTCATGTTCTCTGTCATTGAAATTCCGCTACTGAAACATCTTTTAACATGTTGCCCTTCGTTCATTTCGGTGTTATGTCTGACCATCTTCAACTGAATATTTTTGCTGCATGCATACATTTTATGTAACTAAGGGAGCAATGTGGAAGACCTGGTGTATTGTAATCCTAAAAACCACTAGTGTTGCCCAATTGGAAGACACGACCAATCTATTCGATTGTGATGATTTCGAACGTACTGCAACTAGCGCACACAGTTGCAACCACAGTTATATTGCTTAACAGGAATACTCAGTTAAAGCATTTATGTGCTTGTGCAGTACCGTTTCTGTATGAATTGTTTTCTATCAAAAAGTTACCATCCCGTCTACAAACCTTGTTAGTCGCCTTTCGTTTGTTATATTCTCCATTATTTCTTCAACTTGGGTCTGTCTGCTCGCTTTGTACCGTTAAGATTTGAATGGCTGATTGAATCACGTGGTGTCATCAGGAAGTGAAATACGATGCGAGGCACTGCCCTGCATAATTTTGTGTAGTCAAAAAATAATAGCTCTACTACGATGCGTGTGCTGTCGTTTATTTTATAAATAATCTTCTGAAACAATTGTGGGAAAATTGACATGGAGGCAGAGACAGGAAGGTTTATTGACTAATGGTGGGCTGGGGTAACTGAGGGTGTGAGCGATTGGCGGGGGGGGGGGGCTGCTGGGGGGGGGGGAATTGGAATAACAAATTAATGAGCGGTTTGAAGGTTAAGTGTGTGATGTAGGTAATCGAGGATGTAGGTGACTGAAGTGGGCGAGGGTAGGAGGAGGGGGGGATTTAAAATAAGAAGGGATGAGCGGTTTTGAGGGGAAGTAAATGAGCGGTTGGTGAGAGCCTTGATGTGTAGGGTGATGTGCGGGCTGAATAAGGAGGAGACGAGGGGGAGAGGCCAATGGTTGAAAGGAGATTGACAGGTTGGAGGACACTACATGAGAGAAATAGGAGAGGGTGCAGGAAGGGAGGAATACTTGAAGGATTAAACTGTTGTTGTTTTTCACGTTGCACAGTTCGACTAACAGGCAAATGTTCTGCACGCGTCTGCTGGTTTCAATAGTGTTACCTCATGTTGGCGAATCATGTCCCTTTCAATCACTGACACAGTTATATCATGGCGTGTGTGCCATCTTGATGGTCTGGCTACAGACTTTGGATTAACCTTGTAAAGGGCTGAATCACTTTATATTATTGTATACCTGTTTAGTCGCCTGTTTGCGGGATGTCTGGGAAAGGTTGCATTAGTCTTACCCTTCCTCCTAAGACAGACGGTCGCATCTATTCTAACATGATGAGGATTGCTCAATACATTCCCGACAAAACGGCAGATTTTTGGTTACAATTCTCACCTGATGTCCGCTGAAATGAGCTTTTCACTCTTTTATTCCTGTTTCATATATAGAAATATGACACGTCTAACAAGTCGTCGTCGCCCTGACTGGGCGGCTTTCTCGTTCATAAAGACGACACTAGACCATACCCACTACCAGAGGCTCCTCGCCTCCCTATTCAACTCCATAGTTCTACCTGCTATGTATTATGCCGCAGAAAAATGGGCTCTTACAAAATAAATGGAGTCCAAACTCAGAGTGACATAAGCTACACTCAAGAGACGTATGATCGGCAATACGCTCCACAACCAACGTTTGAAAGATCTTCACAACACTGACGTGTGGCAAATGTCGTTGGGGAAGGATGCAGTTACTCACGCAGACAAGGTAAAGCGTCGCTGGGCTGGTCACCTACTACGGAGGACTGTTGACCGTTGGAGCACAACGACAGCAGTCTGATGCCCACAAGACAGAAGACCACCACGGGGAAGACCACCTACGCGCTGGTCTGACTCCCTCGAACTCATACACAATATCTATGATGCTTCAGACGGGAAACTTATCACCCACTGGTCCACCGTGGCCCAAGACAGAAGACAGTGCAACGAAGTTGGGACCGTAACCGCCGCCGAGAAACAGGTCGTCCAGTAATCGGCGATGTAGCGGATTACAGGAGCTCTTCTTTTATTCTCTGTACTTATTAAGTTTGACCTGGGTTTTCTTAACTTTAGGGTCGTGCGAGACTTGTCATTAGGCTAACCTTGTGTAGATAACATCGTGAATTCTCACCTCGCTGGCCAGGCTCCCGAAACATACTGTTTCCAGAAGGGCAGCGAAGACAGGAGGTGAGGGTCTTGGTCAGTATATTTTACCTGACCCTGACGTGATGTGGGGGGTCTTGGTCAGTATGTTTCACGTTGCTCTTTAGGCCCTGACAGGTGAGGGTCTTCGTAAGTATGTCTCAACTCACCCCAATTTAAGGTGAGAGTCTTCGTCAGTATGTCTTAACTAACCCAATTTAAGGTGGGATTCTTCGTCAGTATGTCTTAACTGACACTGACGAGCGATTGGGTTGGTGGTGTCTTGTTCAGTATATATCACCTGTCACTGACCTAAGTTGGGGGTCTTCGTCAGTATGTCTCAACTCACTCCGATCTAAGGTGGGGTCTTGGCTAGTTTGAACTGATCCTGATGTTATTCTTGATATCCACCCGAGGAAGTCTTCAAGCGTGCGTTACCCTAGGTCACATTGAACGAGCCTACCAACTCAAAATGAAGTGAGTCCTACTTTCTTTGGGTTATTTCTGAATGTTTTTCGTCGACAATTATCACTACGCCAGCCTTGTGTGCTATCTCTATGCTCTTGACATCACACTGTTTCTTATGTTTCGTCAAATCTGCAGTTAAAACAAAATCTAAATGGCTTTCTTCCACGAAATGGAAACCTAACCCGCTTCTAATAAATCCATCCGTTGGGAAAAAGGTTAAGCAATCGCAGGGAGTGTACACATGCGCGTCATGGCACGTGCGTGTGTGTCTGTGTGTGTGTGTCTGTGTCTGTGTTTCTAAAAATGCGTAACGTTCTGAAATATTCCCGGTTCTTTATCTAATTGAAGGAGATTATGAATTAAATGGGAAATCGGAGTTAGGGCCATGGATAGTGATATTGCGTGCGTGCCATGAATTTCCTAACATACCTTGAAGCTAAGTTTGGAAATCAGTACCTATTCAACTTGTGGGACAAATGATATGTGGTTGACCAGTAAAAGTTGTTCTGTTAGTGGAAGCTATTCTTGTCTGCTTCCGGTGCACGGGAAAACGATTTATTCACAGTACAAAAGAACAAAAATCTGCCATCCATTATTAAGAGTATTGATTGCATTGCGTTCTTTGAGACTTACTTCCCTTATCCAAGCAGCACGTCATCAAGCGTTCATTCAGTGTTCAACGACTTGAATTGCCTTGTCGTTCGCCTTCAGTATGTCATTCTCATCACATATATATGAAAGGTTTGAGACATAGAACACTACCTACAATTCAAATGTTATTTGACACACATGAATGGCGAAGGTGTTCGATACCGTGAGTTGGAGAGTTTTCTATTCCACGAGTATTCAACCGCACTATCGTTGTTCTTCTACGTCGTGCTCTCAGTGCAACATGTAGTCTTTTCATGTCTCTGTCACACGGAGAGTACTCATGGAAACTACTTCAGCAGTCACACATTAAGCGAGGATATTGCTGTTTATAAGTACAGAAGAAACTTGTTCACAGAATGGCAACTCAAACAGTAACCGTTTTTATAACAGAATAAATATATTGTCACATGGAGAGATATAATGTCACATGGCAAGATTGAATGTCATCTGGCGAAATTTAATGTCATCTGGAGAGATATAATGTCACATGGAGGGATATGTCACATGGAGGTATATAGTGTCACATGGACATATATAATGGAGAGATATACTGTCACCACGAGAGATAGAATGCCAAAATGGGACATGTAACATCACTAGGAGAGATATAATGTCATCTGGAGAAATAGAATGTCACGAAGAGAGATAGAGAGGGAATAAGAAATGGAGAATGCAAATGGCTCATAGAACGGATATGCGCGCCGCTATACTTGCTTAGTCCCTTTCATTGCTGAAAGTGCCGACGGCAGAACGCGAACTAGATTTTACTTTGACTTCATCAAGTTCCCATTTACAGCTGGGTCGACTGAGAGAAGTGTCATAATATGAAACAACTCATGACATGTCTTGTATGTAAAATTGAGCGTGAAGCGATTTGAACCTGGTACGTCGGGTGTGTAAACAAAGCTCACAACCTCTCGACCAAAGGCTCCAACAATGACATTAAATATTTAGCCAGTACTATCCGTTGTGCTGAATATAACAAGAGAGAGAATTAGACGGTTTGGTCATAACACGAGAACGCAAATACCACTGAACGCATACCTCTTAAGAACATGTGTTTATAAGGCACGAGGATGACTACATGGCTGATGGATAGATGACAAACATAAATACTACGGAACAGTTCATAACAACCTGCACTACTGATCTAGGTCAAGGAAGGTGACTTCATCTCCCCAAGTCGCTAAACGATTCAAGTGAATGGTAACAATAGACACAGAAAGCATTGCACTTGTAGCAGATCCTCTATTTCTTTGCCCTGGCCGTGATCTAACTTAGAACATTCTCACACTCATCCACATCATCATGACCATACTCAGTAAATGACATATCACACATCAGGTGGCATATTTATTAAATCATACTCATATCATAGAATGAGTAGAGAAATTACAAACACAATATAATACATATCTTAACTAAACATTCTACTAAAACGGGAATTGTAAGCATTAGCTATTGATGGAATTCCCACATATAAAAACCCAGTTCTATTGCCTTGCAATTGCATCACACACACATCGCCTTAACTGCGTCTTCAACACACCTTATCAAATACTCTTCCTCACTGAAATCCCCTCAGGCGGGCGATCTCGACATACTCGTTCACAATGTGTCCTTGCTTACAAACACACTTTCACATTATCTATTAATGCAAAACTCACACACCTATTTGAGCGATCCTGTTCTATCACTAAACATTCGTCCAACCGTCAATCAATCGCTCCTCTATCTAAGTCGGTGAGTTAAACATACTATCCACATTCAGTCTCTCTCTCTCCATCTCTCCTCCTCTCTCTTCCAGCCTCTCGAGCTAAACTTTGTCTCGAGTTATATATCCTCAAGCAAGGCCAGAGCTTGACCAATCGATCTCAGGTATGGTCCTCTTCAATTCCAATTGGAACGAAACACTTTGCACACCTGTCACTCATTCTCTCGCAGCAAGCCCCGTTGCCAATTTCGTCTGTCAATCAATCTCCCCCTACCAAAATCGGAAGGCCAGTGGTCAGTTTCTACCTGTCCACATTCCTTAACCCAACTCTGTTCTCCTTTGCTGAGACAGTGAGTGACCTTGACATGCATTCATGTAGCTTTAAGCTTTAACATGTTCAGGCATCCTAAACTCCCCTTGCTCCGGCGGGAACTGTTACACACTCTTTCATTACAATGATAACCATGTAGTGTTAGCAGCTGACCTGTCATGCTACTATTAAAGACGCGTGTTCTAAAGTATACACATACAACACAAATGGTCGAAGTAACATTAAGGCACTCAACTACACATGTGCGACGAGTAACAGATACCAGAAGGACACAGTGGCCATACAAACCACATCAAGACTACTCGATCACCCTGATCTCTAAAGGATGAAGAAGTCTGAGAGGCAGTGGAAACAAAACAATGCATGACGTAGATATCCAGACAGAAAATAAGAGAATTAAGTAGTTATGATATGATAAGACATGATTACCTTCCATACCTACCAGCGGCACGAAACTGTAAGTCCAGCCAGCCGGATGTCAGAACACAAATTCAGTTCAGTTCAGGTCAGTTCACCTCAGGTGACTTCTCTACACGAAAGATCAGCTACATTGGACCCCCAGCTTACTCTGTCCCCTGATCCGATGGTCCAATCTGACTCCTTCCAAACCATCTCCTGATGTTATCCGAACACTTACATCGTTGTCTGCCTCTTCAACAAGAGAAAGAGTTATACACTGGTTGGTCGACATAATCAAAACTATTTAGGCATTGACTGATTCAAGGAATTGCCACGCAGGTAGCACAGGCAAGAATAATGCACCTCATCACGCTGACCAACAGCAAAATGGAACTGTGAGACGAAATTATATATTGCGTTATGTCACTGAGAACGATTCTGGGACTGCAATGGTTCGACAAGATTACAAATGAAAGCTTAAGGGAAAGAACAGCACAAATAGATGTTACACTAAGAAAGAAGGAGAGAGGGAGGGAGAGAGAGAGAGAGAGAGAGAGAGAGAGAGAAAGAGAGAGAGAGAGAGATTCCAAAACGATCCCAAATGCTATAATCGAATCTGACTATAGGGCCTGTGATGCTTTGTATATATATATACACCAACTTGGACAAACCATTCGAAAACAAGCACACAAATAGAAAAATTAAAAATATAGACACTAATATAGAAAGAGGTCAAAGCTTCCTTTAACACTAACAAGTACAAGCAACATAGAATATGAGTCTCAAATTTTAAAAGCTACAAATCTATACATAGTCAAGAAGGAATGCGGCTCAAAACGCTTGGCACACATACAAGGCACACGAGATGGTGGAATGGAGAAATCGAAAGTTCCATACAAGAAAAGAAAAAATGTTATCGCAAAGGACAGAAATAAAAAAATAAGGAAGATTACAACGCTTACAGACAAGCCGCAAGAGATAGCAGCACACAAAAAAATAAAAAATGTACAAATTGCAAAAAGGACAAAACACGAAGAGCAAGTAGCAAACATATGTACATCCTCCCCTAAAAATTTTTACCGAAGCATCGACAATGAATGTGAGGGAGGAAAAATTCAATCCATCGATAATTATCAATAATAAATCCAAAGAACCACTCATCAACAACCAAGACATAAGAAATAGATGGAGATAATAATTTAGCTAGTTGCTAAACCTGGGCCGTGTAAGAACCAGCACAGCACCAGATGTAGAAATCCGGACAGTATGAACCAGCACAGCGCCAGATGAAGAAATCCGGACAGTATGAACCAGCACGGCACCAGATGAAGAAATCCTGGACAGAATGAACCAGCACATCACCAGATGAAGAAATCCGAACAGTATGAACCAGCACAGCGCCAGATGAAGAAATCCGGGACAGTATGAACCAGCACAGCACCATATGAAGAAACCCGGGACAGTATGAACCAGCACAGCACCAGATGAAAAAATCCGGGACAGTATGAACCAGCACAGCGCCAGATGAAGAAATCCGGACAGTATGAACCAGCACATCACCAGATAAAGAAATCCGGACAGTATGAACCAGCACAGCGCCAGATGAAGAAATCCGGACAGTATGAACCAGCACAGCACCATATGAAGAAATACGAACAGTATGAACCAGCACAGCACCAGATGAAGAAATCCGGACAGTATGAACCAGCACAGCACCAGATGAAGAAATACGAACAGTATGAACCAGCACAGCACCAGATGAAGAAAACCGGACAGTATGAACCAGCGCTATCTCGCTTTGTCTCTCTCTATCTCTCACACGTTATTTGTTCTCAATCTACGGCCCTTCCTCTTTCTCTCTCTATCATTCTCGAATATTTCTGGTTATTCTCTCTCCCTATTTCTCTCTCTGCATCTCTCGCTCTGTCACTCTCTCTGTCTCTGTATATGTTTCTCTCTCTTTGCTTTTCTCTCTACCTCTCACTCTGCTCCTCTAGCTCTGTCTCGTTCTATCTGCCTCTCTCGCTCTGCCTCTCTCGCTCTGTCTCTTTTTCTCTTTCTCTCTCGCTTTGCTTCTTTCTCCCTGCTTTTCTCTCTGTCCCCCCATATGTCTCTTTCTCTGTCTTGCTCTGCCTCTCTCGCTCTGTCTCTCCCTCTGTCTCTCTCTCCTCTCTCTCTATTTATCCATCTAATATTTTTATATAGCCATTTCTTGTTTTTTTCACACAAACTCACGGTCCTATCTATCTTTTCCCATCGATGAGTCTCTGACATGTTCATATCTTTCACTCTACACTTTCTCCGTACCACTCTCTCTCTCGCTCTCACGCATAAACACTCCATCCATTCATCACTCAACCTTTCTCTAAAGCACACACACACACACCCGTTTATACAAACTGACAGTCGGACAAGAAAGAATCGGTTGGACAAAGAAATAGAAGAAAATGAAGAACTGAAGGAGAGAGACAGTGACGTGTTCCAGATTACCCGAGTTGATTGACAACTGGCACGTGGATGCTCAGTGCACTTCTGATATGTGCAAGCCTTTCGCCAGCTCTATGTACAGGAACTCTTTCATTTGATTATTCCTTCGATTGATAAGCCAGAGCGACATGTACGGATAGATAAGCAGCATATATATATATATATATATATATATATATATATATATATATATATATATATATATATATATATATTTATGCGTGCGTGTGTGTGTATGTGTGTGGGCGTGGGTGGTTGTGTGTGGGTGTGTGGGTCCTTCACAAAGTAGTCCTTGGAATACTTGGAATCCTGGTATTCAAACAGTCATGTTAATGTCTGTTGCCAGGCAATCAAAAACTTCGACTAAACGTGATAGGTATTTTATAACTTCATATGGCTTACTAGGCCCGTACAAATAATTTGGGTTGATTTGTAGCTAGAATTTTGAATTTTGTCTGGACAGCAGCCGTTAAGCCTACTCTTTTTTATTTCTAGATGCCAAGAGATTTTTAACGTGCTCGACACTAGACACGGGCGTCCGATCTCAGTACCTATAGATCAGGGAAATTTTAAACAGAAGATCCACGAGACATAATTCGGGTTTCCCTCGTGATTCAGCTGAATGGCACAGTGAAGCCAGTGTCACTAGAAGAGACAATAAGGTCATAGTCAATAGAAGAGAGTGAGGTCTGGGTCACTAGAAGAGACAATAAGGTCAGGGTCACTAGAAGAGGCAGTGAGGTCAGAGACACTAGAAGAGGCAATGAGGTTAGGGTCACTAGAAGAGAGTGAGGTGAGGGTCACTAGAAGATACAGTGAGGTCAGGGTCATTAGAAGAGACAATAATATCAGGGTCAATAGAAGAGAGTGAGGTCAGGGTCACTAGAAGATACAGTGAGGCCAGGGTCACTAGAAAAGACAATAAGGTCAGGGTCAATAGAAGAGAGTAAGGTCAGGGTCACTAGAAGATACAGTGAGGTCAGGGTCACTAGAAGAGGCAGTGAGGTCAGGGTCCCTAGAAGAGGCAGTGAGGTCAGAGTCACTAGAAGAGACAATGAGGTTAGGGTCACTAGAAGAGACAATAAGGTCAGGGTCACTAGAAGAGACAGTGAGACCGTGTCACTAGTAGAGACAGTGAGGTCAGGGTCCCTAGAAGAGGCAGTGAGGTCAGAGTCACTAGAAGAGACAATGAGGTTAGGGTCACTAGAAGAGACAATGAGGTCAAGGTCACTAGAAGAGACAGTGAGACCGTGTCACTAGAAGAGACAGTGAGGTCAGGGTCACTAGAAGAAACAGTGAGGTAGGTTCACTAGAAGAGACAGTGAGGTCAGGCTCACTAGAAGAGTCTGATAAACGAGGAAATGTGACAGACAGTGGGAAATGTAACTCCTCTATCAATGACAATATATTGGGAGATGACACTGCAATAAACATTTTTTTATTATTTAAATATTTCATTAACAGAAAAAGATGGCACATTCTTCTAATTGTGCCAGTCAGTGCTGACGAGAAGCTCTCCGTCCAGCTATTAGGGAACTGATCAGCGTTACCTTCTTAGCTTTTCCGCAAGATCTTGCCTTTTTTATTCAGACATTGTGATCTTAGCTTTCTTTGTTCTCAAGACAGCTATTTCTAGCCTTTTTCTCTCACTTGTTTGGGCTTTTCAAATAGTTACATATTTGTTAAAAGTTAACAGTTTCTTACTACATTTATACTTAGCCTTCTGCACAGAGCTTTTGATTGTTCCGAAATCAAAAATTATGGTTAAAAATTGTTTCAGTAATCGTGATCTTTGTCTACTTTTTAATATCATTCGTGCTTAACCTCAAACAGTGCAACTTAAACGATTAGTTATTCTTAAAAGTAATGCACCAATATGAAACATGATAGATTTCGAGGTGACTTAATACAGGTTTATAAGATAACGAAAGGAACAGATAAAAGACTATGACGCGTTTTGTTTTTCAAAACACAACCACCTACAATAACAAGAGGGAATAGCTGCAAATTAACTAAAGAAAGGTTCAGATTATATATTAGAAAATATTTTTTAGTCAGGGAGTGGAGAATGCTTGGAATGCATTGCCACAGGAAGTAGTGGAGACATGGACAATTAATGCATTTAAGAATAGATTTGATGCATATAGCTTTTACAGCAAGGAAATGTAAATGAAACTAGTTGTTTACAGACTCTACATAGTCTTCTAAACCAGTATAAAAATGTTAAGTTATTAAATGTGATCCTGATTTGAAAATGTGAAATACCGTTCACATTTTCTGATCTAGGTCTTATAACAAACACAAGACAGATACTTGGTTTAAACGACTATTTAATAATTAATGACTAAAAGATACATACATAACTTATAGGATGACCAGAACAGAGGGACAAATACAAGGTAACATTTGGGACAAAACATTTACAAATGCAAACAAAAAAATCTAGTTGATGTCTAGCTAGTCAACAGAAAAACGTATACACAATTTCGATATTTAAAAAAAAATAAGATAACTTACATCAACTTTTATGTACCTGTTTAAAAAAAAAACTATCTTTGAAAAAAGTCTCTATTGTTGATTTGTTTTTAAAAGCATACTACTTTGTACAAGTAGATCATCTAGATTCTGAATGGTCAGCCGAGGTCTTTGTGTATTACAAGGACACGAATATCACCACTGCTCCTCAGAGAGCATGTCGTAAGAGGCGACTGTGTGACATAGCAAAACACCGGCCATGGTTAGGTGATTTGTTTAGAGCAGCATAGATGGCGCCTAATAGGCTGCGTGTCTAATTTGCTCTAGTGTTTGAGTATATTAAGATGGACACCCACATCCGCTAACCAACTGCCGTGGCACTTGTCCCAACGCAACGGAGTAATAAGCTCCTCGAGACTAGCTTGCTGAACAGGAAATCCTCCTCTCGGCTACATCCAAATCATACCAGAGCTGTGACCCTCTCAGGGGCATTGTCCCATGTAAAAGTACAATGTGACTAAGAACTAAGAAGACCATCTAGGTAGTAAATCGTTAAGAGGAAATCTTTCCAAATAATTCAATTTCGATAAATCTGTAACAAAAAAAACCAAAAAAAAAACTCAAACAAACTAAGGCATTTTAAATCATCTAAGATGAAATAGCCAAAAAAAAAAAAGGGAGACATATTATTTTGATCTGCCAGCACACAAAAGCATCGCTAGTCATTGTTGAAAGTACTAATATATATATATATATATATATATATAGTTTCTATTTATACATATATTACTAGTCTACAGGACTACCCGTTTCCCAGATACGGTTATGCGGCTGTAGATCCCAACTTCGCTTTCATTGTCTTTTGTTTTGGACCACTGAAGACCAGTGGGTGACAAGTTTCCGTCTGTAGCATCGTGGATGTTGTTTCTGAGTTCGAGGGAGTCGGACCAGCGCGGAGATGATAATCTCCCTGGTCGTTTTCAGTCCCGCTATCACGGTTGTCGCTGTACTCCAACGATAATCAATTCTCCGAAACAAATGACCAGCACAGAGATGCTTTACCTTGACTGCATGGTTAACTGCATCTTTCACCTATGACATTTGCCGTACTTAGGTGTTGTGAAGACCTTTCAAACTTTGGTCGTGGAACGTGAGACCAATCATATTTCTCCAGTGGGAGGCGTGGGTCATTCTGAGTTTGGACTCCATTTCTTTTGTAAGTAACTACGTTTCTGTGACGTAATACATTGGAGGGCGTATTGTGAAGTTAAAAAGTAGGGCGTGCAGGGTTTGGTCAGGTGTATGGTCTAGGGCCGTCTTTATGAACGAGAAAGCCGCCCAGCCCGTGCGACATCTGGCTAATTCTGGGCTTGGGCCGTTCTGCACATTCAATATGCGTCCCAGATTGATATACTCCTCCATCCTCTACATTAGTGCCATCAAGGAAGACTGAGTCATTGATAGTGAAAAGATTATGCATGCCTTTTGTCTTGGAGGTGTTCTTCTCAAGGCCCGATCTTCTCCCCACTTTATTTAGCAAAGCTACTTCTGGTTGGCGTTTGTTACTGTATCTGTGATGAGGAGGTGATTAGGTTGGTTGCCATTGATGTTGATGCCAAATGGGGTGGGGGGGGGGGGGGGGTCAAGTCGTATTGCCTGGTGATGGATTCCAGGCATGCAGTAAAGAGGTTTAGTGAGATAGGATCCCCCATGCAAACACCTTTCTGGACGAATACAATTACTGGTCTTTGGAAAGGCGTAGTCTGAGTAACAGTTACATGGATTCTGACGAAGTCGGGATCAGTGACTTCGACCAGCAGAGAGTGCCAAATAAATTGTGACTCTACAGAGTCCAGGGTTAACTTCTTTCTTATAAAGGGGACGATTAAAGGGAAAGGGGGGGGGGGAGGTTGTTAATATCGGGATGTTTCAATTAAGCGAAATCAGATTGAGGTGTGTTGTAAAGCGTTTACCTAAGGCTAGACGGAGTGGTAGTCCAAAGGTTTTGAGGGCATCTGCAGTGATGTTATCTACTCTAGGTGATTTTCTAGGGGGCATTCCATCAAGTGCGGGGTAGATTTCTGAGGGTAGATAGTTTCTTACAGGTTAAAGCGGGGATTGGTTTTGGGTGGGTGAAGGGTTATCTGATTTGAATAATTCGTCGTAACACTTTTGGTTCTCCTCCATGTCTGGTCTAGATGTAGTTCAGGACCCATCAGGCGCGTTCAGGCAGAGAATGAGATGGTTGTGCCCGGCGATGTGTCGAGAGGCTAGCTTTATGTTGCATCAGCACTCTGTCGCTTCAAGGAGACGTTAGCGTGCAAACTCCTCATGGCCCTTTTGACGACAGAGCTGAGGGTATTGAAAGCTTTATTGTTGGATGGAGAGCGAGTAATTTTGCGACTCTCTTTCAACAATGCTCGTATATATGCTTGTGATATTATATTATTATTGTGATCTGGAAGTCTGGCGGTTTTTGATATGAAGTTGATTGTTTTTTTTAAATGTGGGTGGCATAGTCAGCATCAATGTCCGTGGTGGATGCTGCAAAGTTGATACTATCAGCAAGGGCGGCAGCTGACGTGTGGTTGAGGACTTGCTCCGTGCCCCTTTGTGAATGATGTCTCTGTAACTTGGAATAGCGGATGTTAAAGTAGATATGAGCGTGGAGAAGTCGGTGGTCGTTGTCTGTGTAGATCGAAGCAGCAACAACCACTTCTGTTGCTCTTTTGCGATTCGATCAATTGCATGTTGGTGTTGTTCGTTGTTATCTATGTGCGTACATCTCTTGTGGAACGTATTCTTGAAGAGGCCTTTGCAGTGCGAATGAAGCAACCGGTTCGTTTCACAGACACTAGCCAGTCTATTTCTGTTTTCGTATCGCAGCTCCTCTGATGGCTCACAAAGCTGTCGCCTATTTGGCGGGGGATCATTTTTGCGTTAACATGACTCATGGTGATTTTGTAGTAGCTGCAGTCTTGTAGTCGGTGCTAATGTATGTATAATAGTGGCAGTAATGTATTTTGCAATGACAATTACTAGTAGTACCAGACGATTATCAATACATGTTACCTACTGGACGAGGTGAGTAATGTGTGGAACAACGATGAATTGAACTCCACCCTATGTTGACATTCCATGCGCCCAGGTGTAATTCAGTGTAATACTCATTTATGATGTCCTCTATATCTAGTTTAGATGTAGTTCGGGACTAACCAGGCGCTTGGTGGTGACCTGGTGGTGCACGACTGTGTGACGAAAAATTAGCTTTATGCTGCATCTGGACAAATACATATTCACATAAATAAATCGAATCTGCAGTGGGATTGAAGGTCAATAGTCGATACAAAATATAGAGGTATTTGCACAATGAGCGGAACCTGACGAAAACCAAAATGACAAACGTTATAAATTTGTATTTAGTCTATTGCTGCGTCCAAATGAACTTGTTCACTCTTTCGTTTGTTCATTGGCATGTCGTGTTGTATGTTACGATTTCTTAGTTGTTTTATTTATTTTTATTCTTTGTCGATGACAAACATATTGTGTCTTTCAAATGTTGTTCGTGTTGTTTTTGTCCTGGTGTGGTCACTGAGCCGAGGATTCCGTGGCGAAGTAGTTAAGCCTTCGGCCTCGTGATCAGGTGGTGTGGGTTCGACTCCGGACTCCGCCGTTTTTTTCATGGGTACTTGATGCGAAGTCCCCTGCATCTCGTAGTCGGCCCCTATTCGTCTTGTCGTTGACTTGCCACCGGGTTCGGGCGGCTCGAGACCAGAGAGTGAGGATAAAAAGTAGCTCAGTTAACCCTTGCTAAAAATAGCAGTAGCAAATAAATTATGACATTATCGTCTTCGATGGACGGCAGTCTTTGCCTTTTTTTTTTGGGTCACTGAGCCATTACCGTTGTCGAGGACAAACATATTGTGTCTGTCAAATATTGCTCATGTTGTTTTTGTCTTGGTGTTGTCACTGAGCCATTACGACAAGAAGGCTCCCTTGGGTCTTGTGAACGATGGAAATAGAAGAAGCCATGATTTACGTTTGAATTAGGAATAGGTCTCAAGACAAAACAAATAAATAATGTGCAGTCAGCTTACCAGTTTAGCGTCTCCGAGGCTAAAGTACGACCTTGGAGAAAAAACATGTTGACAAAGAGACTAGACCCATTAGCAGTGTTGATAAGTTCCAACATTTTTCTCGGGACTGCCTACGCAATAACATTGATGTGCTCATGCAGTGATGAATTCTTCACGATAACCTCATGACATACATTCGTAGTGGCAGAATAGGACAGCATGGCCATAATAAGTTTATTTTTGACAGGTGGTGCAGTTATTAACACTATTTGTATACATATTTGCATACATGCATATTATACATACATACTTTACATACATACTATACATACATACTATTCATACATACTATACATACATACTAAACATACTATTCGTACATACTATACATACATACTATAAATACATACTAAACATACTATTCATACATACTATACATACATACTATACATACTATTCATACATACTATACATACATACTATACATACATACTATACATACATACTATACATACATACTATACATACCTACTATACATACCTAATATACATACATACGTACGCACATTCGCACACATGAATTCATATGTTTTCTTCGCAAATGTATGTAACACTTGCCAATGACGGAGTCAGCAAAAGTGCGAGAGTTGATGTCAGGCCTATTACTTGGTTTGTGTCAAATGTGACGTAGTACCCACGTTCGCTTGGTCATTATTTCCGTCACTGACGATGGGGGGCATACAACAGATAGTTGTGCGCAGTACTGGCTATGTCCAGAGTCTGGAGTGACGCCTGATTGTGCAATGAACAATGTCATTTTCATTAAATATCACATTAGCATTATTTTGAGTTTGTCCACGTGTTACATAACCGAGAATTGTCACGGGCATTGATTTTAATATCTTGATTCCCTTCCATCTTGTTACTGGACTATAAGATTTGTAACTGCTGTCAGCAAACATAACGCTAGATCAATGATACACTTTCCCACCTCTTGTCTGTTCTTTAGTTGAACAACGAGTTGATCAATGGGTTGAACATTGAGTGTTTAGTACAACTTACAAAAGTGATCGTGGGCCAGTTTGTTTAGTATTGAGTGTTTAGTGCTGCTTACAGAAGTGATAGTGGCTAGTTTGTTTAGTATTGAGTGTTTAGTGCTGCTTACAGAAGTGATGGTTGGATAGTTAGTTTAATATTGACTGTTTAGAGTAAGCTATGGGATCAAGACGCTGGGCAGCGCATGAGCTGCAGTGGTCAGCTACCCATAGCTGACTTCTAGCGTCAGGGCCAGCGAACTATAACTGCCAAGACCCTTCTACACCTCCACGCGGTGATCCTGGATAACAGGCTGCAGCAGGGCAGACTGGCTAAGGAAAAGGGATCGGAAAGGGAATGCTAACCCGGTACTCAAAAAATGCTTGCCGAAGTCGGATGTGTTGGACTGAAAGATGCAAATATTGCAGCCAAGCTGTAAATTACGACACACCGCATTCCGTTCTCTGGACTACATTCTGCTACTTACCCTTCCAGGGTTTGGTAGTGGGAGATTGAGAACGAAGAAGAAGAAGAAGAAGAAGAAGAAGAAGAAGAAGAAGAAGAAGAAGAGTAAGATATTGCAGACCAACGCTTATGTTCATTTATCGTCCCGCCCTTCTATCCCCCCATGCCTCCATAATAATAGGTGTACTTTTTGTTGAAACCAATCAAACACTTACACTGAATATGAAATCAAACACTTATTTTGTAGATGCAATCAAACATTTACATTTTAAACGTAATGGTCCATGGATAACGATTCAAATGAAAATGCTCTGCTTACATTTAGAGGTTCTAATAAATAATATACTATAATTATTTAAGGTTTAATGTAATCAGCTGAACTGACGGCAAGTGACGCCTCAAATGTCGCATTAAGACTATGTGTTACTAAGTGGCGTCAGACTTCGCAATGCGCAAGTGAAAAATAAATGAGAGAGTAATCCACAATTACAGAAAACATATTTGGTACTGGTCCGTCACAAACTGTGTAAAGGCTTTCCCCAATAGATCAAAACTTGGAAATTATGTAAATTTACTTTTTTTGATTGAGAAGACTTTCACAGCAACTCCGTAATTTTAATTTGAGGTTTCCATAAAAGAATACTTCATTCTTTCTTTGTTGGACATGTTGTATGTCTGTTCTTCACACGCCGGCATTTTTCTGTGTACTCGATTTTTATTTTGATGAACATATCTTGCCGGAATCTGTAGTAATCATTTCATAGCCTGAACATGGCCATCTCAAGCCGTCATTTCATAGCCTGAACATGACCATCTCAAGCCGTCATTTTATATCCTGAACATGGCCATCTCAAGCCGTCATTTGATAGCCTGAACATGGTCATCTCAGGCCGTCATTTCATAGCCTGAAAATGGCCACCTCAAGCCGTCATTTCATAGCCTGAACATGACCATCTCAAGCCGTCATTTCATAGCCTGAACATGGCCATCTCAAGCCGTCATTTCATAGCCTGAACATGGTCACTCAAACCTGTTATTGTTAAGGTGCGGTATAAATCTATTATATTAAATTATGAGTTATGAATTATGAGTTAAATAAAAATTCGTTTGTTCCCATATGTTTGTCTTTCTTGAGTGTAGGGTTTGCTTATTTTCCTCTCTGGGTATTGGACCTGTCTTCACATTTACATGTATCTTGAAATGAGGAGGATTTCACACTGCACGTTAACGGTTAACATGCATTCAAGATGGTGGACTGACAAGCTGGACTTTATGTGCTGTGGTTGTGTTTTCGTTTTTTTTGGAGTATCCAGTCGTTGCAACCGTAAATAACGTTTGCCATGGTGTTTCTAAGTGCTGATTTGTTGTCTAAGAACAGTGTACACGTAAAAGCGCCTGCCCCAATCGAAGAACAATGAACCGTCGCTGGGACTACGGAGAAAGTGCCCTGCAGTCGTCGCTAGACCAAGCAGCTACAAGAGTAATTTGTCACTAATCCAGGAAGCATGGGCATCGTGTATGATCTAGTAAAGGGAGCGGTGGAAGACATTTACTTAACAGGTCTTGGCGGCCAAGGTCCTACATAAATTCTGGAAATTGTATATGGAAATGAACCGAAAGACGGACACAAGAGCCAATGTACAAATGTTTACCTGGTCCTGTACAATGGTTTACTTGGTCCTGTAAATTGGTTTACCTGGCCCTGTAAAATGGTTTGCCTGGCCCTGTACAATGGTTTCCCTGGCCCTGTACAATGGTTTACCTGGCCCTGTACAATGGTTTACCTGGTCCTGTACAATGGTTTGCCTGGTCCTGTACAATGGTTTGCCTGGCCCTGTACAATGGTTTACCTGGCCCTGTACAATGGTCTGCCTGGTCCTGTACAATGGTTTACCTGGCCCTGTAAAATGGTTTGCCTGGCCCTGTATAATGGTTTGCCTGGCCCTGTACAATGGTTTACCTGGCCCTGTACAATGATTTACCTGGTCCTGTACAATGGTTTGTCTGGCCCTGTACAATGTTTGTAACAAGGTGTAAGATGGTTGTGTGGTGTGGTCCTGTACAAGGGTTTACCTGGCCTTGTACAATGGTTTGCCTTGCCCTGTACAATGGTTTACCTGGCCCTGTACAATGGTTTACCTGGCCTTATAAAATGGTTTGCCTGGCCCTGTACAATGGTTTACCTGGCCCTGTACAATGTACAATGTACAGGGCCAGGCAAACCATTGCACAGGACCAGGCAAACCATTGTACAGGACCAGGTAAACCATTGTACAGGACCAGGTAAACCATTGTACAGGGCCAGGTAAACCATTGTACAGGACCAGGTAAACCATTGTACAGGACGAGGTAAACCATTGTACAGGGCCAGGTAAACCATTGTACAGGACGAGGTAAACCATTGTACAGGGCCAGGCAAACCATTGTACAGGGCCAGGCAAACCATTGTACAGGGCCAGGCAAACCATTGTACAGGACCAGGTAAATCATTGTACAGGCCAGGTAAACCATTGTACAGGGCCAGGCAAACCATTGTACAGGGCCAGGTAAACCATTGTACAGGGCCAGGTAAACCATTGTACAGTTCAGCTCAGTTCAGTTCATCCCGTAACCCATCAGGTCGTTGGGGCACACATGAAGACATGAAAATCCCACGCCAGATCTCTCTGTCTGTCGCCGCCTGACGTATTTCACCGTGACGAAAGCCTGACCACTCAGCGATGTTGTCCACCCATCTCTTCCTTGGACGTCCTCGCCCTCTCTGTCCCGGTACGGATCCAAAGAGTATCGAGTTGGGAATTCCTATGGACCTCGCGACGTGACCGCACCAGGCCATCTTTCGTCTTTTGATAGTTGTGAACAAATCTTCAAAAGGACCAATAGCGTCTTCAACTCTCTGACGGATGTCTACGTTCGTGACACGATCCTTATATGTAACATTTAGGAGTTTTCTATAGCACTGCATTTCCATTGCAGGTATTCTGCCCTGGATATCTGGTGTAATGGTCCAAATCTCGCAGGCATACAGAAATATTGACAGCACCAAAGAGCGCAGTAGTCTGACTTTTATGCCGAGGGTAAGGCGCTTGTCTCGCCAAATAGGTTGCAGCCTAGTCAGCGCCGCTGTTGTTTGTGCTACTCTGGCAATTACCTCTGGCTTCGAACCCTCTTCGCTGATCAACGATCCAAGATATTTGAAACGTTTCACCACCTCAAGTATCTGCCCATTTCCCTCTATGACAAATTGAAACCCTGCAACGTTATTATTCATGAGTTTTGTTTTATCAGCATTTATTTCCATACCAAAACTCAGGGCCGTTATATCAAATCTTCCAATCAATTCCTGGAGTTCCCTCTCTATTGCCTGCCAATATATCATTGTAGAGGACCAGGTAAACCATTGTACAGGGCCTGGTAAACCATTGTATAGGACCAGGTAAACCATTGCACAGGGCCAGGCAAACCATTGTACAGAACCAGGTAAACCATTGTACAGGGCCAGGTAAACCATTGTTCAGGACTACACCACACAACCATCATACACCCCATTACAAACATTGTCCAGGATCATACAACCATCTTACACCACGTTACAAACATTGTACAAGACCAAGCAGTCATTACACATAACTACGCAGTCATCTTACACCACATGACAAACATAGTACAGGACCATACAACCATCTTACACCACATGACAAACATAGTACAGGACCAGGCAAACCCTTTGTACAGGACCAGGCAACCACCGCAAAACCACCGTACATGACCACACAACCATCGAATAAGGAGACCTGTATATGTGCATAGCTAAAAAAGTCTGCTAATAATAATGTTACTCTAGATCTATTGATCTCATTGTGTAATACAAATTGCTACAGAAATCACTAGTCTGAAAGCACGCAAGGTGCTTTGATGCAAGCTAACTGTATGGGTGGCACTCTACTTCGCTGTTAACAAGGAACGATAAAAATAATAATAATACTCACTTAATGTACCCGACAACAAAAATAAATACAGTAATATGTTCTCCAAATGATTTTTGATGGCAGGGGTCGACAGTTTTTACTTATTGTATTTTCAGCATTATGGAAACTAGGGTGTAAGTTCTAAAGAGTTATTTCAAACGTAGATGAATAATTCCCATTCAACTAAATGTGCAAGCTTAAGTGTTTGGTAGTCTTCAGCTCTATACTGATGCAACTCAATAACAACAACTCAATAGCAAGAGTGACGGAGAGGAGTACAAACGGAAATAATATCATTATCAACATGATTAATTTTGTATATTGATAACGTACACACATAACCTCTTCCAGACACCATAAACGCTTTTCGCTCAATTCGGCACGTGACAATTCCCGTACCTAAAGAACAATCTGGTGATATTCTTAACGTTGCCAATTTCTTCACAAAACCAATTTCTGATGAGCGACAGCTGAGCTTATGTGAGAGGTTATTGATTTCGGTCATTCATGTCAAATCGTCAGACGATTTTCAAAGTGGTCTTGTATTCTCACACGACATTTATTCACACCGTGCGCCATTCAGGGCTTCTAGTAGTGTTTAGTTTTGTCAGTCAACAGTTACTTTCATCTCCTCTTGTCTTTCTTATTCTCTCAACACTCATGATTGTCCAAGGTGTGTTAATGTATACTTAGTAAATAATCGATACCAGAAAAAGACAGTTCTTTATCGTTCTATATTATCAGTTATTTTTAACTAGTGTTGGGATATTGGATCAAGATGTTGAGCAGGGCATGGACTGTAGCTGTCAGCGACCCAAAGCTGACTGCTAGTGTCAGGGTCAGCGACCCAAAGCTGACTGCTAGCGTCAGGGTCAGCTACCCAAAGCTGCTAAGACCCTTCTCCACCTCGACGTGGTGATCCTGAAAAATAGCAACAAGACAGAATGGCTAAGGAAAGAAATCGAAGAGGGAAGGCTAACCCGGTACCCAAAACTGACATGCTGAAGTCAGATGTGTTGAACCGACAGGACGAAATATCGCAGTCAAGCTGTAAACTACGACACACCGCATTCTGTTTTGTGGACTACATTCTGCTACTTGCCAAGCCTTTTTCAGTGCTTGGAAGCGGGAGATTGAGAACGTTCAGGGCTTGGTAGCGGGAGATTGAGAACGTTCAGGGCTTGGTAGCGGGAGATTGAGAACGTTCAGGGCTTGGTAGCGGGAGATTGAGAACGTTCAGGGTTTGGTAGCGGGAGATTGAGAACGTTCAGGGTTTGGTAGCGGGAGATTGAGAACGAGCGACGACAAAGAAGAAGGGTTTGGATATGAACTTCGTCCTCTTATTTTTTTGTTTGATCATTGTTATTTTCTTCCTGACTTCTGCTTCAATTATTTGTTATCATATGTCATAGATATGTAAATCATTTTCCCTTGCAACAATATCTTTATGTTTAATCTTGGCTTCTCATTTGTTTTCCTAATGATTGTAGTTTTTATTTCTCTTGTATTATGCACAGCCCTTATTGAAAACTGTTGATGTTTCCGTATTTCAATAGTTCTCTCAATGCTTGTTTGCTTTTCTGCTAAAAAAAATGTTATCATCTGCATATCGAATATTATTTATTATCTATCTAGAGACGTTAATTTTGTCACTCCTTGCATCAGTTTACAATGAAAATGTATGTATTAAGCAGGCAAGCGGTTAAAACATGCATCACTCGGTCAAAACATGCATGCCTCGGTCAAAATATGCATGCCTCGGTCAAAACATGCATGTCCTTGTAAAAACATGCATACCTCGGTCAATACATATATTCTCTATCAAAACATGCATACCTCGGTCAAAGCCTGCATCCCTCAGTTAAAAATATGCATCTCTAGGTCAAAACATGCATCCTTGATCAAAACATACATTCCTCGGTCAAAGCATGCATTCCTCAGTCAAAGCCTGCATCCCTCAGTTAAAAACATGCATCCCTTTCTTAAGGTCAGAAAAGACCATGTTTTGTCGCGTCGACGACACATTCCGACTAAACATATTTGTCTGTAGGGCACATGAAAATGTCGCTGTTTTGGTCATCATGTCCTGGTTTCCTAGATCTTCATTATATTTATCTGTATCCTCGACTTCTTGTGTCATTCTTGTTTCCCATTATGATAACTTTTTCTCACTCCTCTCTTTTTTTTAAAGGCCTATTAGATTTTTGCTAACTCCTTTATTTATAATTTTAGCAATAATTTGTTAATATTAATTTTGCTGTAATATTACATATTTATTATTTTCTTGTCTATCCAAGATACATTTAATATTTATTGTATTTTTTAGACGTCTTTTTTGGAAAATGATTTTTCGTATGATCTTCTTTATCGTAGCATGTGAAGAAAAACTACTTTATTTTGTTGTTGCAGTTTGTGTTAATAGATCCGACATCTTTATCATGTAAATTAATTTGATGAAGCTTCCAATTTCATTTATGTACTTAAACACATTCTCGACGCGATGATGTCTTTAAACAAATGTGCTTCATTATCTTTGTTTCCTGCCTTAAGTTCATTTCTTCCCTGTTAAATTTGTTGCATAAGTATTTCTAACAAGTTGACTGCAAACAGTATCTTCATATGTCTTATTTAGTATTTATTTAGTAACTTCACTTCTACCACGTGTACAGATTTATTCTTCTCTTTTGCTTGTTGCTATAGTTTCTACACGACCAAATGGGACGATGAGGTTAACGTCTGGTCAGGCATAACACACTGATCAGACAATGTTAGCCAGGGTCAGGAGAAATATACTGACCAAGACCCTCACCTAACCTCCTCGTTGGTCGTCATGGAGACAGGCTGTTGTCGAGGACAACAGTCTGGCTAACAAGGTGAGGTTCGACGTGATCCCTGTAGTAGTGAGCGACACGCATATGAAGCCAAGCATAGCACAACCGCCTGGAGGACCCCAGCCCACCTTCATCAGCACGCGTTGGATGTGAGGAAAGCTACAACAACCCGCTACTTAACGCCCTTTTTAGGTGCACAAAAGAGTGACCTACTCATTGTGGGCATTCGCAAACAACAACAATACACGACCAAGTAGCCAGGCCCATGCACAACACACACTAGTCGCTTATTGTGGTATGCCTTACAGATTACAAATAAATAAAAACTGCGGCGATATTGAGCATGAAAAGTAACATGAACAGATGTTGATATTGTTGATTCTCGTCTTACTAGATGTCTGAGCCATGCATGTTTATGCTGTAAATAACTTACGTATTGCACCTTCAATGAGGTATGCTCCCTTTTCGGGTGCCGGTTAAGCAGGAGTGATTGCCGTTACTAGAAAATATAATCAGTATTCATAATTTTCGACGTTTTTGTTCAATGTGCCAAAACAGAAAGCAAACCTCGGTCTTCATAGACAAACAGAAACAAAATCCGGGTGTCAGTAAAAGAGCCATAAAAAAAACCAAACGTCTTTCTTAGTTCCAAAACAGAACCAAAATATTTGATACACTGACAACATTGTCACAGTGACAACTAAAGCGGCATTTAGTGTTAAATCAAAAGGTGGCTTTTAATTTCACTTTAGAATATTAAAAAATATTTTAGTTTTCGTGGGCTGAAAATTTATCCATCAAGAAATCAAGCTAGTACATTCAGTCCTAAAAATCAACAGAAATAAATTGTGACATTTAAATTGGTCGGTTGACGCCATGAGAGCGATGAACCGACATTCACGCACTTTCACAATTCACCATACACATACAAGTACAGCAACATTCAGAAATATTTGAATGACCCCGAATAGTACATTTGATTGTGCACAATTTAGAAATCGTTAGGTCGTTGTTTTGAATCCGGATCCTTGCAATTTTTTTCTTCAATGATGAATGTTTAACACTTTTAATATTCCATCTTGATTGACGTGTATAAACTTCAGTCATTATGGACGCATTAAATACTAGTTCTCAAGAATTCAGCATCGAAGTTATTGTGAGTCAATAGATTAAAATATCAGAGCACTTTAACAACACCAAATAGGAGTCGGAACTCCGAACAAAACAAACACAGGAAATCTAGAATGTGGCCATATTTGCAAAAGAGGTGGCATGTATGAAAGATCTATTTCTATAAAATCGATTAGCTCAGGTTAGTTCATGCTTTTTGACAAATTTGGCGTTATGCCAGCGTTTATATGTAAACGCTTCATATATCTCAAATAATGCCATACAAGTGGAATTCATGAGCCTGGATCACTAACGCTGATTATTTATTTTGGAACATATAATGGGCTGCAGTAGAACTTTATTTCTAATAATGGTTGTGAGGAATATAGGCCAGGCTCAAATGAAGTTTGATACGAGATCAGTAACATACATGTTTGTCAGTAACAGATCAGTACCCATGCTTGGATATAAATATGCATATTTTCTCCTTTAAAAACTGAATGTTGAAGATTGATTGTATGCCATCCATTATTTATTTAGGAAATACTTGTGGATTTTTGTTGTTGTGTTTGCCGTTTCTTTTTTACGCTTGCTTTCTCCATACATGTGTGTTAGAGTGTGTATATGTGTGATTATGTTGGTGTGTGTGTGTGCAATAGAGAGTAAATCTAAATGGTATTATAAGAGTTCACAAGTTTTACAGACGGGTAAACATGCAAAGAAAATCAGGAGCTCAACTTTTTTCAGTGCTTAGCGCTTTTCAGGATTTCTCGATAGGGCTGGCGTCTAAGCTGCTTATTTCTGATTGATCATAGGCCAGAAAACAACATAAATAACTCAGATTTGTAGTTAAATACTGGAAACCTGGCCACAAAAAAGATTGCCCTTAGAGAAATGAACAAGAAATACAGATCTTGAAGTTGCGTTGAAACGTTTTTTTTCTCTTCATGTCCAGAAGTAAACTGACACATTTTATTGTCTCTTATCTTTATTTATTAGTTTAATTGACATATAGTGTGTTTGGTCTTGTATTCTTGTATTAGTGCAGCAGTAAAACCGGGATACATATGCTCGTATTTTTATTTGTCAGTCAGCACACACAATGAGTCAGCACACACAATGTTGTCTCTTTTCTTTTTTACATCAGTAAAACTGTATTTCTCTCTCTCTCTCTCTCTCTCTCTCTCTCTCTTTTTCTATCCCCCTCTCTGTCACACACACACACACACACACACATATACACACACACACACACACACACACACATACACACACACACACACACACACACACGCACGCACGCACGCACGCACACACACACACACACAAATATAAAGTTGTCTCTATTCTTTATTCGTCAGTAAAATTGACGCACATGCATCTACTGTTGTTGTAACCACTGTATGCTAGGTCTATGTAACCACTGTATGCTGGGTCTATGTAACCACTGTATGTTATGTCTATATAACCACTGAATACTAGGTCTATGTAACCACTGTATGCTATGTCTATATAACCACTGTATACTAGGTCTATGTAACCACTGTATGCTATTTCTATATAACCACTGTATACTAGGTCTATGTAACCACTGTATGCTAGATCTATGTAACCACTGTATGCTAGGTCTATGTAACCACAGTTAGCTAGGTGTAAGAAACTAATGTATACTAGGTCTAATAACTAAAGCATTCTAGGTTTAAGTAATCAAAGTATTTTTGGTCCAGATAACCACATCATGTTAGGCCTAAAAGCAGATTAAGGTAAACCTAAGTAACCAAAGTATGATAGGTATAAATAGCCAAGGTATTCTAGTCTAAGTAACTTTAGAATTCTATGTCAAAGTATGCTAATTTAAGTAACCAAAGTATGCTAGATCGACATAATCAGAGTTGGTTAGCTCGACATGACCAAAGTATGCTAAGGTCTCTATATCCTAAATTTGCAAGGTCTATGTAACCAAAGTACGCAAGGTCTATATAACCAAATTATGCAAGGTCTACATAATCACAGTAACTAAGGTCTACATAATCAAAGTAAGCTAGGTCTCCCTCATCAAAGTATGGAAGGTCTATACAACCAAAGTATGCAAGGTTTATATAACCAAATTATAAAAAGGTCTACACAACCAAATTATGCCACGTCTAAATAACCAGAGGTGACTACTAGCGACAGTAATCACTGAGTCAAATTTGTGTGTACGCATAAAGTTTCCAAATTTCTATAAAAATGCTTTCCTTGCTCCTTGCTCAACTCGATGTTTCTTCGTTTTCTTTACAATATCTTCAGTTTAATGTGGTGGATTGATCCGTTCTCTTCAATTTTATGGTGGGTTGATCCAGTCTCTTCAATTTTATGGTGGGTTGATCCAGTCTCTTCAATTTTATGGTGGGTTGATCCAGTCTCTTCAATTTTATGGTGGGTTGATCCAGTCTCTTCAATTTTATGGTGGGTTGATCCAGTCTCTTCAATTTTATGGTGGGTTGATCCAGTCTCTTCAATTTTATGGTGGGTTGATCCAGTCTCTTCAATTTTATGGTGGGTTGATCCAGTCTCTTCAATTTTATGGTGGGTTGATCCATTATCTTCAGTTTAATGTGGTGGGTTGATCCGTTCTCTTCAATTTTATAGTGGGTTGATCCGTTCTCTTCAATTTTATGGTGGGTTGATCCAGTCTCTTCAATTTTATGGTGGGTTGATCCGTTCTCTTCAATTTTATGGTGGGTTGATCCGTTCTCTTCAATTTTATGGTGGGTTGATCCAGTCTCTTCAATTTTATGGTGGGTTGATCCAGTCTCTTCAATTTTATGGTGGGTTGATCCAGTCTCTTCAATTTTATGGTGGGTTGATCCAGTCTCTTCAATTTTATGGTGGGTTGATCCAGTCTCTTCAATTTTATGGTGGGGTGATCCAGTCTCTTCAATTTTATGGTGGGTTGATCCGTTCTCTTCAATTTTATGGTGGGTTGATCCCCTTCTCTTCAGTTTTATTGGATCGGCTGATCAGTTCTTCTAATTTTTGTTAGTTGGGTTTATCCATACTCTTCAGTTTTATGGTGGGTTGATCCGTGCTCTTCAGTTTTATGGTGAGTTGATCCATTCTCTTCAGTTTTCTGGTGGGTTGATCCATTCTCTTCAATGTTATGGTGGGTTGTTCCGTTCTCTTCAATTTTATGGTGGGTTGATCCGTTTTTTTCAGTTTTATGGTGGGTTGATCTATTCTCTTCAGTTTTATGGTGGGTTGATACATTCTCTTCAGTTTTATGGTGGGTTGATCGGTTCTGTTCAGTTTTACGGTGGGTTGATCCGTTCTGTTCAGTTTTATGATGCGTTGATCCGTTCTGTTCAGTTTTATGGTGGGTTGATCCGTTCTGTTCAGTTGTTTGGTGGGTTGATCCGTTCTGTTCATTTGTATTAGATTGGTAGTTCCGTTCTATTCAGTTTAATTAGATGATTTGATCCGTTCTCTTTAGTTTTATTATATGTGTTGATCCGTTTTTTTTAGTTTTATGGTGAGTTGATCTTTTTTCTTAAGTTTTATGATCAGTTGAACCGTTCTCTTCAGTTTTATGGTCATTTGATCCGTTTTCTTCAGTTTTATGTGGTGGGTATATCAGTTCCTTTCAGTTTTATGAGGTTTATTGGTCCGTTCTCATCAATTTTATATGGGTTGTATGGAATTTCTTTTAATTTTTATAAGGTGAGCTAATCAGTGCTATTCGTAGCTATGATGCTTTCATTGACTCCAAGAACCGCTAGATTACATTTTGTACAGCTTTGTAATCTGGAGCGTGTACTGACAGAATCACGTGCCTCTTTCCTCTACTGACGGAAACAAGCGTTCTATAGTAGCTCAGCTAATCTGGCGATCCAGTATTATTGGGACCGTAGTGGTAAACTTCTTCTTCTTCATCTATCAACTGATCTATACTTCTAGTCCGGTGAGGTTCACGAAGGAGACTGCGTTTCTGGTGTAGCCGGTCCCCCACAGCTTTTCGAGCATGGTCGCTCCCCCAGTCTAGACTGCCTCTCTTTGGTCTGCATATGTAGGGCATTCTTGCAGAATTTGTTCTGGTATTTGATTGGGTGCTCCACAATCGCACGTCGCATTGTCTCTGAGACCCATTCTGTGGAGGTGAGCCTTGAGTCTATAATGTCTCGTTCTGAGTCTGAAGATCTTTGTCTGCCCATCTCTGCCAAGTTTGTCTATGCTGTCATTTTCTGGCTTGTATTCTTTATGCTGTTCTCTCCATTCCGTCCTCATGGATCGTTTGTATAGTTCTGCAGATGGGGAATCTGCTTGCCGCAACTTCCGGCTTTTGTGAGCTCATCTGCTGTCTCGTTTCCAGGGATCCCACAGTGGGCCGGAATCCATTGTAGTACTAAATATGTTTTTTGAGACAGCAATTCTATGTTGTATATTATTTCATGCGAGAGTCTATCTTGTTTGTGCTGGGGAACAAAAGTAATAACAATATAACATACATGGCATGTCGTAAGAGACGGCTAAGGAGGGTCTATACAACCTGTAGAATCAGCAAATCACTACATCTAATACATGTATATATTTTTATAACCCGGTCACCATTTCCTGACTCGGTGTATTTTTTAATGCATATGTTCCACAGAGAGCCGGATATGTTCTAATTGTAATTGATTGAATCTGAGGCATATTAAAAATGATGAATATGAATGTGGTCCCATAGGAGAAACTGCCATCGAGGATGAAGTGTAAAGCTTTCATTATAGCCACTCTTAGATTTTTCTTTATTTGGGGTTGTGGGAAATCAGTAACCCATTGTCAGCAAATCAGACTTGAACGTGTCGAGATCTGTGATTAAACCTAGTACCTTTTTGCCTTTAGAAGCCAGGGGTCTAACCACGTTGCTAAGTAAACAAGTTAAATATTCAGCTGTGATCGTTTATGAACTGGTACTCCGCACCACCCACAAGAAACAGAGCAGCCTACAAATGCCGCCTTTCATTATTTTGTTATCAGTCACGTTCATTGGATGTGGAAATCTGAAACCATAAGCGTGCTGTCGTGTGGGGTGCAATGGGGGATAATTGAAGAGAATTAAACAAATGCCAGATAATTGCTCTGTGTTCTTGAAGCTGTAATCCTAATATTTGCAGAGTTGAAAGTGCTGCAGCTGACATACGTTTTCACACTGATAATTGTGTGAACTAAAATCACTAGAAACAAAAATAAGGTTACATAAATACTTTTTCAAGCCCAAGTAGAAGAAAAGCTACTTGGCTAATAAAAGGAAATTAAAAAAAAAATTATAGAGATTATTCGAACAGAAACATTTTCATCAGTCAATCTAATTTAACGGAATAATAGTTATAATAATAATTAAAGGAAGCTATATATTACAATATAAACACTATCAAGACTTTGTCTAAATTTACCAATAAACCAGATGTATAGTATATAATATACATGTATGAATGTTGGTAAAATTAAATTGTGTGAGGTTTATACTCGGATTCCCTGCAGAATACTATAACCATTATGTAGATTCACCTAACGTTAAAGTTATAGGCGATCATAAAGCGAATATTTCAGTTCAGCCCAAGAAACAATTTTTGGAAGGTCGTACGTCCAGTTCCATTCCTCGCTAGATTTCTTTCCTGAATATTATTATATATTAAAGCTGGGTATTCTAGAGCATACCTGACTAGATACTATTCGCTTTCAGATTAACAGTGTAAGGCAAGCGCTCTATCCACTGCGGCACTTTCAAGTTCACTAAAATGATAGACAATATACAATGAAATGATGTAAGCTCTGATTGAATAGATGGCATGTCTGTTTTGACATTGCACGTTTCATTTGCCGAGAGAGACATGGCAAAGGAAGGGGTGAGAATGATCGAGCGATGAAGGCAGGAGCGAGAGGAAAATAAGAGAAAGAATGATTGATAGAAAAAAATCGAAATTTAAGTCACGATTAAATTGTTTAAATTTAGGTGCAAAAAAGTAGTCACACAAGATTATATAATTTTGTTAGAAAGTGTCGATAGGTTGTTGTTAAATAATTTCTCATTATAATTTTGCCGATTTCTTGTCTTGTTCGAGTTAGTTTTTTTGCGTTGAACTAAAATTGTTTTTCATGGAATGATAATTGACCACAAAGAAATGTTTACAGACAAATTGTTAAAAGGCAATTTTATGTTAGAACAGTAATGAGGAAAGAAAAAACGTCTTTACACAAGTCTAGACACAGAATAACACTATGTAAGAAGTTAGTTAAATAAACTCATGTTGATACTTGGTGATCTGTTTAATAAGATAAGAAAAAACGTCTTTACACAAGTCTAGACACAGAATAACACTATGTAAGAAGTTAGTTAAATAAACTCATGTTGATACTTGGTGATCTGTTTAATAAGATAAGAAAAAACGTCTTTACACAAGTCTAGACACAGAATAACACTATGTAAGAAGTTGGTTAAATAAACTCATGTTGATACTTGGTGATCTGTTTAATAAGATAAGAAAAAACGTCTTTACACAAGTCTAGACACAGAATAACACTATGTAAGAAGTTAGTTAAATAAAGTCATGTTGATACTTGGTGATCTGATTAGTAAGATAATCCAGACCAGAAAATGTTCAGCAACAAAAAGTTGCGCGTGGTAGCTGACAGAAATGGCTGATGAAACAAATATTAGAAACTAAAACGAGGACTATTATTAGACACAAAATTGAAACGATGTCATACATCAGAAGATGCTTAACTAGCTTTATGGCGCGTTTGTGGACAACTGAATATTTGCATTCCGACAATCGGAATTTACAGGCGGCTATTAACTGAGGGCCAAGGAAACTTTGTTGTTTGCACACAATGACCCTAACATTTTGTTGTTCTGGCTGCGAGAACCAGATGATAATATGACAAGTTGTCCAGTTCACAAATATTGAAATCAAGTTGCCCGTTCCATGCACGGTAACTTTATTGGCAAACTATAATAAACAGACGTTTAAGAAGGAACTTTTTTTAGATTTGTTCATGGGACAATCGTTGACTACGTGATATAACAAGTAATAATTGTGGATGACAAAATACATCTTTCAATAAAAAGAGCAGTAACTCAAGATGTTATATCAGATTTTCTGATCAAGTAGTCCGCAGACTTCTCCAAGAATGGATTTAAGACGGAATCAGATCATACAGGACCTGGGAGTCTTCTTGCTTGACTATCCAAGCAGTTATATTTACAGAAGACATAGTATTGAGGTACCATCTGTTGCCATTGGTATTATCATTCAATTATATACTCGTACTTCGTTCTAGCCAATATCATTATTGGCTATGTGTTCTAAAGATTTCAATACGAACGTCATCATCTTCACCAGTCTCGTAACCTGAAAGGTCATTGGGGCACCAATACTGTAGATTGTTGGACCAGCCCCCCACCCCCACCCCCCACTCCACTCAGTTTAATTCCAGGATATTGAATCTTTCGTCTGGACGAGTTAACCTCAGTGGGCTCATTGTCATTGTTGTGTACTGAGACAGCTGGTGCATTTCCGATTTTTCTCAATGTTTTCTGCAATATCGGTGTGTCTTGGGCCATTTTACACCTGGCGGAGCCCATCCCTCTCCATGTAACATGTCCCTCCACATTGTAAATTTGTCTATGATCTGCCTGTTTACTCAAGCATGGCGTAACAGGTTCACTCTGATGGTTATACCTTTCCTTATTCTTTTTCCCGCCTTGTTTTCATCTTAGCCAATAGCTTTTAATCGCTCTTGTGTATTCTGTGTTAGACTTTATTCTATAATATGTCGATTGAAAAACATCACGCCGCTATGTCGGGCACAAATCCAAATAGAAAAAACGCACATAAAACGCGACGCTGCACAATACACAAAACAGTTCTTGTATTACCCAAGAGCAATTTGTAACACTGCAATTGTAAACCCAAAGACCACAGAAAAATACACTTGATTCAGGTGCAAATCAGATCAGCAGCCATGTTGGCGCTTGACCCGGAAGGACTCCGGATTGTATGACAACAATAGTGACAATAGCAGCAAAAACATAAAATATTTAGATGTGATTATTATATCACCCATCAAAACCACTCAACAAGCTGGCCAAATGATAAATTGTCTAACCAACCAGCAAATAAAACAACCAACTAACCAACATTTCAACCAATCAACCAAACTAACAAATCCACCAATCAACAAATGAACAAATCAACCAACCAATAGATCAACCAGTCAACCAACTAAAAATCAACCAATTAACCAACCAGTAGATCAACCAATCAATAAACACATCATCCAATCAACCAACAAATTAACAAATTAACAAATTAACCAACAAATAAACAAATTAGCTAACCAACAAATCAATTAATCAACCAAGAAATCAACTAATCAACCATCCAACAAATCAAGGAATGAACCAATCAGTAAATAAACCAATGAAACAACAAACCAATCAGCCAACCGACAAATAAATCAATCCGCCAACAAATTAATCAATCAACCAACCAATAGATAAACTTACCAACCGACAACAAAAAATAAACCAATCAACCATTCATTAGATCAACCAATCAACCGAACCAAAAAAATCTACGAACTATAGAACTACCCATCAACCAACAAATCAAGCAATGCACCGACCCACAAATCAACAAACAAATCAAACAGCCAACAAATCAACAAATTAACCAACCAACTAATTAACCAGCCAAACAACCAATCAACCAACTAGCAAAGCAACCTATCAACCATCAAAAAGATCAAACAATAAACGAACAGATCAAGAAATCCACCGATCAAGAAATCAACAAGCAAATCAACCAATCAACCAAATAACCAGTCAACTAACCAACAAATCAGCCAATCAACCAACTAGAAGACCAACCAATCAACCATCCAACAAATCAACAAATCAACCAATCAAACAAACACCAAATCAATCATATAACCAACCAACAGATCAACAAATCAATCAACAAGTCAACCAATCCACTGACCAACAAATCAACAAACAAATCAGCCAATCAACCAACCAAGCAATCAATCAATCAATCAATCAATCAACCAACCAACCAACCAACCAACCAACCAACCAATAAATCAACCAATAAATGAACCAATCAACGGACCGGCAGAACAATCAACTCAACCAACCAGAAACGAGCAAAACATGTAGTCAAACAAAGCATTAAATAGCTAACACATCAAGAAAGTCAAAAGTGATAGCTAAATAGTTATACAATCATATTGCGAACAAATTCGGTTGTTGGCCTTCATCCATGCCATAATATTAGACAATTCAAAATTATCCCTGTTTTCTACGTTCCAATTTTCAGCATTCTTTTTCTAACCACGCGTACTCGAATTTACTACAATGTATTTCTCATAACAAGCCACGAGAAATCAAAACATATATGATGAGAGATCATAACTTATATCTGGGATAAAAGATAACGTATACGAGAAATAAGAGATGATAACGTATAACTGAAATGATAGATGATAACGTACACCTGATATGAGAGATCATAACGTATATCTCATATGAGATATGATAACGTATATCAGATATGAGAGATGATAACGTATATCAAATATGAGAGATGGTAACGTATATCAGATATGAGAGATGATAACGTATACCTGATATGAAAAATGATAACTTATAACTGAAATGAGAGATGATAACTTATATCTGTTATGTGAGATGATAACTTATATCTGATTCTAGAGATGATAACGTGTACTTGATATGAGAGATAATAACGTATTTTTGATATGAGAGATGATAACTTATATCTGATATGAGAGATAATACCGTATATCTGATATGAGAGATGATAACTTATATCTGCTATGAGAGATGATAACTTATATCTTGTATGAGAGATGATAAATTATATCTGATCTGAGAGATGATAACTTATATCTGATTTGAGAGATAATAACTTATATTCAATATGTGTAATATGCTGCTTCTGGTTAAAACGATCTTTCAATATATACTGGTTAGCCCTCCCAGCGGTCCTTTGAGTAGTTAACAATATTCTGTAAAACACCATGTCCTTGGCTCTTATCAATGGTTCTCTTTATTTACTGTGTCCGCCACTCACTTTCGTAGGACACGATTTACTTCATTCAACACTGATTATTTCTCTATATGTCTGTCTCTCCCTCACTTCCATTAACAAAGACGTTTTGGAAGATGCGCTTTATATTTTATGGAATTATATTTCTTACCTTAAGTTTTCTGTTGTTTTTTTTTTGGTTTTGCAACCTCCATCTGATGACATTATGGAGTTCCCAAGTATTTAAACCTGTGGACGTGCCATCATATTAGCTCATTTACTTTTGTTCTGTTTTCCTAAGACTCTTTTTTTTTCTTAATTCAATTTCTAGGGAAGCATTTCTTTATGTTTGCAAATTTAATTATTTTTATAATTTATTGAGGCTTGTGTTAACGTTTGCGAATTCATATTTTTAACTTCACAAATTTCATCCTTTGGTTTCTGATTATTTAGTATAGTGGAAGGATATCATCTGCGTTGGTTTCCTCTCTACTTTCATTATCATGTACTATATTGCGTGGGCACCCCCACCCCACCCCTACCCCCACTCCCCACACCCACATACACTCCCCCTATCTCTCGCGCTCTTCTCACATACACACACAGACACACACATACACATATACATACATATAAAATATATATATATATATGGAAAGGCAAAGGCCGCCGTCCATTGTAGATGATGATGGCATAATTAATTTTGCTAGCGCTATTTTTAGTAAGGATTAACTGCGATACTTTTTATCCTCACTCTCTCGTCTCGTGCCACCCGACTACGAGATGCAGGATACTCCGCATCTAGTACCCGTGAAAAAGGCGGCGGAGTCCGGAGTCGAACTCACACCACCTGATCACGATGCCGACGGCTTAACCACTTCGTCACAGAATTCCCATATATATATATGTATAAAGCGGGCGTGTTACCGAGGACTAACTGGGATACAAAAGTAAATAACAACTGTAACCTTCCATGCATGTCGTAAGAGCCAGCTGCGGAGTGTTGGACATGAGACTGACTATCCTATGCTGTACAAACTATTAGATTAGCTACAAGTAAATTGAAAGACGATATATGCACGCAATGGTAGACAAGGAGCGATTATGTGATGACATTTATATATATATATGTATATATATATTTATATATATATATATATATATACACACACACACACACACACACATCTATACACATTAGGACTGGTCAGTAAAGGGGTTACAAATGGGAATTTACCATTTTTTTAAAATCGAGGAACTTGAAACAATTTACTATTACACATACATAGTCTGTGATTGCCTGAGTGGTCTTCCATGATCTTTTTGTAAAACAAAGACAAGAAGAGCACCGTAGACTCACAGAGAGCATGTCGTAAGAGGGGACAAACTTTTGACATGGCATAGTGCCGGCCATGGTTAGGTGGTTTGTTTAGAGCAGCATAGATGGCTCCTAGAGGGTTTCGTGGCGAAGTGGTTAAGCCGTCGACCTCATGATCAGGTGGTTTGGGTTCGACACTGGACTCACGCGTACTTGATGTGGAGTCCCCTGCATCTCGTAGTCACTACCTAGTCGTTTTGTCCTTGACTTGCCACGGGATTGGGCGGCTCGAGACGAGAGAGGGAGGATACAAAGTAGCGCAGTTAATCGTTACTAAAATAGCCCTAGCAAATACATTTTACCATCATCGTCTAGGATGGACGACGGCCTTTACCTTTTTTTATGGCGCCTTATAGGCTGGGGGTCTACTTTGCTCTAGTGTTTGAGTCTATTAAGATGGACTCGCACGTCGGTTAACCATCCTCCATAAGCGTGTGTTCCAACGCAACGGAGTATTAAGCTGCTGGAGCCTAGCCGCTAAGCAGGAAACCCTTCTCCCGGCTACATCCAGCTCATACCAGCTGGGACACGCACAGGGGCATCTGCTCCTGCATAAGTAAAGGTCGACTAAGAACTAAGTCTGTTATTCCTCAAAATAATTCCCACCAACATTAATATGCTTATCTCATCGCTTTGTCAGTGAACCAAAACCTACAGTAAATAAAATTCTTTGTTCTGCTGTCTCAGCCACATGTGCACTTCATGTACAACCTCTTCATTATTCGCGAAACGTCTCCTCCAAAGATGGTATCACGTATTATCTCATTCTCATTGGCGATTCAGTCTCTGTAGACCATGCGCTTGGCGCCCTGTGAGTTTTGTCCAGCTCTGTCACAGAGATCATACAATCATGCCGAGGATGCTGGTTTTCATCTCTTTTCTCTACATTCAGAAGGCCACAACGAACGTCGGCAGCCACAATGCCCCTTCTAACTGTCTCCAAACAGCTCGACCCTGAGCAATTGTTTCCGAGCCCTAGAATGGAATGTCGCAGGACTTCATGTCCCGCTTGTACACTACCTTGAATCGCAATGTGGGATGGGTGGTTCTTCTAGCTCTATTGGCCAGTTGCCCATAGTTCTTCTTCTTCTTCGTCGACCTATACTTCTACAGTAGCAGATGATCCTGTGCAGGTCCTAGCTCTGGTATGAGCTGAATGTAGCTTAGCCGACCTGTACTTCTGCAGTGGCAGATGCCCTTGTGCAGGTCCAGTTCTGGTATGAGCTGGATGTAGCCTAGCCAACCTGTACTTCTGCAGTGGAAAATGTCCCAGTATGTGTAGGTCCTAGATCTCGCATGAACTGGATGTAGCCGGGAGAAGGATTTCCTTCTTAGGGGGCTAGGCTCGAGCAGCTTAATACGTCACTGCGTTGGGACAACCGCTTACGGTTAACCGATGTGCGAGCTCATCTCAATAGACTCAAACACTAGAGCAAAATAGACCCGCAGCCTGTTAGGCGCTATCTATGCTGCTCTAAACAAACCAACTAACCATGTCTGGTGTTATGCCATGTCACACAGTTAGTCGCCTCTTACGACATGCTCTCTGTGAGGCAGTGGTGCTATTCTTGTCCTTGTCATACACAAAGACCCCGGCAGACCACTCGTTGGCCATAGAGGATATCTTTTGACAGCCTCTCATCTTACATGCGGCAAATATGCAACAACAATCGAAGACGTCGCTGGCTCAACAACTCTATGCATGTAAAAGATGTCAATAATGTCAAAATATGAATTTTGTTCCATTATGGTTAGTTAAAGCAAAATGGGTGGTCATTTCCCAGATATAAAATGACTATCCATGTCTTGTTCTGAGTTTGGGGTGGTATGTGACAGTTCCAGCTGGAGCATGAGCGTTTAGGGTAGAGCCGATTGGACTGTCGACTCTTAGAAACAAAGGTTGCATGAATGCGTTGGATGAACGAAGGTCAAGCCAGGGTCAATCACCGTTTCAACACTAAGTTTACAAAAGAAACGAGGGGTTTAGGTGAAAAACTTTGTCTGAAACAGGGGTGAGTGTTCGGAGCTGATCACGCTGGCGTTCAGAATTTACGTCGATGGGGGTTGGTGACAGTCTGATGCTGCCACGACCGGCAACGACATTTAAAGTGACATAGACTCGTGGATAGTCAACAACATTTAGTTGGGGGTAGTTGAAAATTAGAGTGATGGTTAAGTCAGAAGCCCATTGTACAGCGCCATGTTATTGATTGAGACTATAAAATACTCTGCAGAGATACAACTCAGCAGACTGGCTGGGAGATTAGCTGAGATACTGTCAGGAAGGCTGAGAATGAGTCTGGAAGTGAGAAAGTTTGCAAGATGACTGCCATCATACACCTGGAGTTGACAAGTCGCGCTCAATAGGTGTTTATGATGAGAGATCTGAATGTGTGTAGTACGTGCAGAACACATTGTGAACAATGTATTTTCTGAACGGTTACACGAGTGTACAGATCGCCGAAAGACACGATCTGAATGTGCGTTGTATGTGCAGGACACATTGGGAACGATGTGTGTTCTGATTAGGTTTGAATGCACAGATCGACTGAGTAAGTGATCACAAGCGAGTACGTGATCCGATTATAAGTGACGTGATCTAATTACATATGAATGCACAGATCGCCTAATCATATGTGAACCGATTGTATGTGAATGGGATCACCTGATTGAAAGTGACCTAATTATATGTGAACGCACGGAACGTCTGAGTAAGTAATCCGATAGTGAGGACATTTGTGGTTGTGTGTTGAAGGCGCAGAAGAAAGATGGCAAGCTAACTTGAGCCATTAAGTCGGGGGCTAGACTATTTCTTGAGGGTGGGAAGTTTTATTGTTGCAGGTTTAGACATAGGATTTGGCACATAGTTACAGAAACATCAACAGCATGTACTTGAAATTTCTGAAATAGTAAAATATATTTATATTATGATTATTTAGTTTAGATGTTCTTAGTTTTTGTGTGTGGATATTGTGCAACACTAATTCTTATAATAAATGATATTGTTTTGTTTTATGGTTAGAATAGTGGTTACTGTGTATTTCTGTGTTGAAGTCGTGTCGTGGTGTAGATACATGTTGTAACTCTTTAAGTAAAGTACTCAACTAAACAAAAACTTTACCAAACATCTACCAATTCACGCGACACACTTCACACTGTAAACAGCAATAATTTGCTTATGAAAATCCTTCGAAGAAAGTCATTTAGTTAAAAACTAAATTTTTTGTGCACCGTTAGCAAGGACGCCATTTTATATCTAGTGCACGTGCATGCGATAGCTGACGTCCGCCTCTTATAGCAATCACAAAGCTGTGTGACATCTTTAGAAACTACCAACTACATCTGTCAGCTATTTAATATAACTTTGTGGTCTACTTACTGACTTACATTCCGGGTGTGTGTGTGTGTTTGTGTGCGTGCGTATACGTGCGTGTGTATGTGTGTGTGTGTGTGTGTGTGTGTGTGTCTGCATATATATATATATAGACACACACACACACACACGCCCGCACTCACGAACGCACGCACACACACAGAGACAGCCACACAAACAGACACACAGACACACACAGACACACAGACACACACACACACACATAGACAGACACACAGACAGACATACACACACAGACACAGACAGACACAGAGACACACAGACACACATATACATAGACACACACAGACACAGACACACACAGACACAGACACACTCAGACACACACACACAGAGACACATGCACACACAGACACACACACACAGACTGACAGAGAGAGAGACAGAGAGAGAGAGAGGGAGAGAGAGAGAGAGAGAGAGAAATTACGTTTTTGTGTTCAAAATTAAAAAAACAAAATCGTTTGTAGGCAAGTAGAATACTCCCGACCTTCACCCTTTCCCACCTGAGATTAACATCCGGCGGACGTGGAACCTGTGAAGTAACATAAGCCAGCATATTATTTATTTCAATCAAGGATGACATGTTTCATCCATGGAAAATATATCATCGTTGACCCGGAGTTCCTGCTGCAGTGAGCGCTAGTCCGTGTCTTGGAAGATGGATGTGAAATTTGTGACTGGCTACACTTGTGTGAACAACTATGATGTATACAAATTGTGACAGGGGAAGAGATCGGCAGGAGAGGAATGAGAAATTTATTTAAAAAAACTCAACAAATCAACGAATCGATACCTGGAGTACGATAGTTTTAGACCAAACTTTCTTTGTCGTCTTTTTTTTTGCGTTCGCCTTATTTCTCTAATCCTCAAGGCGGTGTGCGTTGCACTGTGGTTTTTATTTTGCGCCTGTCGGCCCAGTGCGTCCGACTTCAGCATGCATTTTTTGTAATGGTCAGCTTCCATCTGCATTTTCTAAGGGTTTGCTTCCTCGGGGTAACGGCCGATGCTGTGATGGGGATCAAACCTGTAACCTTCTGGTAATGAGCCGTGCCACTTAAACAATAGCCCACGCCGTCCCCTCTTTGTCGTCTTATTATGCTATTCTTAAAATTTCTTCTTCCTTTTCTTCTTCTTGTTCTTTTTCTTCTTGTTCTTTTTCTTCTTGTTCTTAATCTTTATGTCGCTTCTCATGCAGGAAAGCATTATTTTCTATCACTCTAGTAATCGAATGTATACATAAATGTAGATATGATTGGTAAACGAAATTTAGAAATAAATGACAGAAAATAATTAGATATTAATCGTAGACGACATTTAAGTAGAAATTGTGGAAGACATTTATATGTAACTAGTAGATGACATTTAGATATTAATGGTAGAGGACATGTAGACATAAATAATTATATTTAGGTATTACTGATAAATGAGATTTAGACGGAAATGGATGCTCAGCATTCATGCACTACTAGAAAAAGCACGACTAGGATGGGCCGGACACCTCGTCCGTATGTCAGACGAGCGGCTCACAAAGAAGCTTCTCTACGGCGAGCAGAGAGAGGGATGGCGCGAGAGAGGGCCCCCAAAGAAACATTTTAAAGACGGTCTGAAGGACTCACTGAAAAGCTGCCAGATAGACATCGACACCTGGCAATGTCTTGCGCAAAACAGATCTGACTGGAGAAGCGCAGTCAAATCGGGTGTAGCTACCGACGAAGACGACCGTGTTGTGAAAGCCCAAGGCAGACGCGAGACCCGGAAATCCCGAACAGCGGGAACACCATCCCCTTCTACAAACCTCGTATGCCCTATATGTAGCAGATGTTTTCGTGCTCGCATTGGCCTGTTCAGCCACATGCGCACCCACACCCAACAGGGAAATCTGTGACAAGGATGATGTCGGCGGTCCTCATTGACAAAGATGGACAGCTATTAACAGACGGAAATGGTAGTGGCATTTCGAGATTTAAACAGTAATTGTGAGCGATATGAAAATATAACTGGTAAGGCGACATTTAGATAGGACAAGTAGACGATATTTAGATATTACTGGTAGACGACAATTAGACAAAGAGTGAAGTAAGATAAGATTTAAGTGACAGCCGATACTTCAACATAGAAGATGGAAGACGTTTAGATATGACGGATAGAGGACATTTTTATTTACCCGGTAGAAGACATTTTGATGTAACTTGTGGAGAACATTGTTGATCTAACTTTTAATAATATTTAGATAGGAATGGATAAAGACATAGACATAACTATTCTCTGTCCAGCGAAAAGTTGAAGTAGAACAAAACAAATGCAAATGACATAATGGCTTCTTATTGGTCGATGGACGTACACCGCCTTTAAGCGTCTGCTTGTCATCTTTTTCCTCATACTTGTCCATTGAAACATCATAAAACGCATAATTAATTTTAATTATTGCTGTTTTAAACCTGTTTACAATAATACTTATGTATGGTTTAAACGATCTAGCCCTATATTATCTCTTTGCCATTGCATGATAAACAGTTATACCGTCTGTTATATCAACATCCGTGTCTGATGAGTAAACATTCCAATGGTCAGGTCAGGGCCTTCTTCACACAATGTAATGGCTGAACTAAACTGGCTGATCAGAAATGTAATCTGCCATATATCAGCGTCTAAGCACTTGCAATCGTGGAGTAATACGTTGCGCTATGTTTTGACCCACTTCAACCTTTAGTTGGACAGATAATATTAGACATATTTAAATGTTAATGTTTGACGACGTTTACATGCAGTTGGTAAAGGACATTTAGATGGAAAAAGTAAAGGATATTTAAGTATAAATGTTGGATGACATATAAGCTGGCAGAACTGGCGATATTTTAGGTAACAGCACACATTTTTCAAATTGTCTGTATTGCTAACTGTTTTTTGTGAACAGCGTTTCTATTGTTGATATTTTTCAGGCGGAACACCTGATCTTCTTGTATATTCTGTTCGCCATGATCGTTGTTGGAAACACCTTAGTGATCATTGTGATCGCTATGAGGAAGTCCAGAAAGTCTAGGATGCATATCTTCATTCTCAACTTGGCCTTCGCAGGTATGTTAGCAGTGTTGTTCTCCGAAATAGTGCCCGTGTGGAAGCGAATACGACTAATGTAACCTTTCAGGCATGAGGTAAAGGGTGACAAACGAAAGTTGTAGATGGAGCTAAAAAATATGTTCCCGTTAAATCGTTACTATTAAAACAACCACAGCAAATGCTCGGATTCAGGTTTCTTCTATTCGAGTCACCTGCAGTGGTGGCCCTGTGGTTCAGTTGGAGCGAAAAGACAAATCATCAGGCAGTTTTGTGAATTGTCGTTTATTTTGGTGCTGTTTTCTATCATTATTAATATGTAGGGTCTTTGCTTGAGCACGTACAAGATCTACATCTGTGTAACTTACTTGTTTACTGATGTATTTGTCTCAAAGAAGGCTATTAACTCTATGTTTTAATACTGGTAAAAGCCTGTTGATCTAATTAAATAGTTTATTTGTGTGGATTTGTTTGTTAGCTTTCTTGAACGTCACGCAATAGATCCTTTAGGAGAAAGTGTTTGAGACAATTGCAGCTAGGAAAAATAACATCACACAAAAAACGTGAACACATTCTACCCAATACCCCGGCTGATACAGACCAATGAAGACCTGGGGTAACGCTGTGAAGCTGCATATGATGAGAACAAAGGCTTTCAGAAACAATTGTCGTGGTACTCAACATGGAGGAGGCAAATAATCGGGTAGACTTTGGAACCTTGATGCCCTGTTCGAAAGACCGTGAACTCGTGACTGGTGGGCTGGATATACCTTGACCTGATGGAGAGAACAGTCACACTATGCTTAGGACTTTGGACGAATATGACCAGGACTGCCCCAAGGCGTTCCTCTCTCACAGGTAATGGACAACATCTACACAATAAAAGTGGCCCCCATTCAGCCATTAGATGCAAGAGCGAACACCAACATTTGTAGATTACATCCTAACTTTCATAACTGATATCAGGGATTGAAAGTTTTTAGGGTGGTTCATCAGTCAGGCAAACATTTCACCAGCCAGCATGGTCGGACTACAGTCATGCAATTAATATTAACACTTTTAAAGTACACACTAATTCACTTTTATTTCTACGTAACAAACCGTACCAAACCAAAATATATTGCATTACTTACAAACTATTAGCCTATTTCTTCTTAAGAGAAAATGTATTTCTATCAGAGACATGGTGTGTGTGTGTCCTTGAACATGCATTGGTAAATTTAGCACTGAAGTACCATTTGTTTGCTGACTTTAAATTATTAACTATAATAACTTGCAACTTGTTAAGTGTCCAGGACGCAGGACACTAACGGGTTACACGTTTACCAGAGGGTATTAAAGATCACTGGTCAGTGTCATTGTGAATCGAGCAAGCGTTTCCTAGATGATCGATCGAACGTATTTTCTCACCAACAGGTCAAGAATAGTTGAAGCCAAGTAGATAATGACAGTGTATTTCTGTCAACAATAACAGTCTATTCTTGTAAAAATAGGAACTCGCCAAGGTTAAGTAGACGTTTGGTGAGTTGTTATTCCAAGTTGACTTTTAGTTGTTATTAAGGGTAGCGGCGTGTGATGCTAAAAAGTTGGTAGTTGCTGTTTTGAAGAGTAGAGGTAAACCTAGAAATTAAGGTGAAATACGGTTGGTTGCATGGTCACGCGTGTTGGTAATGTGATTAGTTCCTCAGCAGCCAGGGACAATTGGAGTGAGAATTTAAGTTCATATCTACAAGTATTTGTTATTTTGACTACACAACCAGAACCTCGGTAAAACTTAAGACAGCACCAGTCTTCTCAAGAGGACATTGACCAACCGAGTTGACATAAACCGACAGACCACCCAGCCGTGCAGAGCAGATAAACTTCACCTTAAGCATCAATCTATTGTCTGAGAAAAAGAGTCTATATGAAAACGTACTGCGCAAACACGAAGTCCAGGAGTAATTCGAGTAAGTACCAAAACATGTTGTCCAGGAGTGACAAGAGAGTTATCAGTAAAAGTGTTGCCCAAACACTAAGGTTCACGAATGGCCAGTAAGTTATCAGTAAAAGTGTTGCCCAAACACTAAGGTTCACGAATGGCCAGTAAGTTATCAGTAAAAGTGTTGCCCAAACACTAAGGTTCACGAATGGCCAGTAAGTTATCAGTAAAAGTGTTGCCCAAACACTAAGGTTCACGAATGGCCAGTAAGTTGTCAGTAAAAGTGTTGCCCAAACACTAAGGTTCACGAATGGCCAGTAAGTTATCAGTAAAAGTGTTGCCCAAACACTAAGGTTCACGAATGGCCAGTAAGTTGTCAGTAAAAGTGTTGCCCAAACACTAAGGTTCACGAATGGCCAGTAAGTTATCAGTAAAAGTGTTGCCCAGAGGCAGACACCACTGAAACCAATAAGGCGAGTTTTAATTGAGCAAGGGAGACTCGAGAAAGCTTTTGTTCCACAGTGAAACCTAAACGTAATATAAGACAATTTTACAAAAGTCGTCAGACAGCAGAGCAAATGCAAAAGCAGAGAATCAAGAATAAAAACATTTTCTCCAGTTAGCTAATTTTTGTAAAAAATATAAAGGATATGTTATTTAATGTATATAATCTTGGAACATATACATAACAGGGAGTACATCATTGTTACACGAAAATCAGGAATTGTTACATCGTAATAAAAGAGTCAGATTAACTTTCACGATATAGTTAGCCCATTGTTGTGCAAGACGTTGTACTACATTCTTGAATTGATATTATATTTCTTACTCATTAATTAACTAACTAACTAATTTCTTTTGGTCTTGTGCAAATAAGGTTTGTTATATTTCAAAGAATAGTTCGAGTGCCCAGTCTTTAGTAGAAATGTGATTGAATAGAAAGCGAGATAAAATTAAGCGGGAAGTAATTATATCAAAAGAATACAACTCTACTACAAAATGTTCAATTTTTTGCTGAACGGAGCGGGCATACAGGACAACTGCCAGTACGTCAATGGTGATGGATACAGGGACCTGAGCTCTGAGATGGCTATCTATGAACTATTTCTCAGTTTCAACCAGCGTATCAGAGTCCATATCCTCACCTAGGAAGGTAAGGAAGCGCCGACTAAAGCATGCTTTGAGAGCAGCTGTGGAGACTTTAACCCTGCATTGTCTTATGTGGTTCTACTGCCCTAACCATATCAGCTGTTCCATATCAGTTTGTGACCTAGTTGCCGAATTATCCTCTATTTATTGTTATTATTATTAATATTGTTTTTATTCAATTTTGACCAACCAAAATGTGTCTATTCAGTTTACAAGAATTCAAGTAAGAATAAGGTTATAAATAATAAATGACAATTAAAACAAACCCCTCTACCCCTCCTCCCCCCTCTCTTCTTCTATAACATTATTAGTTATATCCGGATTTACCAAGTTTTTCGTTGATCTTTGAGCAGTAACTATTGGATGCCGGTCTTCTGACGACGACGATATGCGCACTTAACCTCTTTAAGGCATAGGTGGTTTTCAGTTTTGGAGATTACAAAAACAACAACTTCTTCTGTACATTTCGTGGCAACTACAGCGGCAAGTACCTTTCATTCCTCGGCCCTATAAATCCTTCCGTGTTTTTCATCAATGGAAATAAATTCAGTTGCGATCATTGCATATTTTTCAGTTATTTGAAGTGACCATTCAACCAGCACTTTGAGATCAAGATGCTGAGTAGTGCATTAGCTGCAGCGGTCAATGACCCAAAGCTGACTGCTAATGTCAGGGCCAGCTAACCAGAGCTGCCAAAGCACTTCTCCGCGTCCACGTGACAGGCTGCAACAGAACAAACTGCAGAAGGGATCGAAGATGGAAGGCTTACCCGATACTCAACAAATTTCATGGTGAAGTTGGATGTACCGGACCGAAAGGTACAAATATCACAGTCAGGCTGTAAACTACGACATAACGCATTCCGTTCTCTGGCCAACGTCCTGCTATTTGCAAAATCTATTTCAGGTCTTCGTTGCGGTAGATTGAGAACGAACGAATAATACTAATAAGAATCACTTTTATAATACGGCTAGTAGTGTAACATAGATCAGAATAACACTACTTTCTGTTCACATAGAGCCAGCCAAATCTTTATACGGTTATCAGATAATTGCCAAGTTAACTCCTTTGCACATTATATCTTTTTTTTTTAGTGCAACTGTTCTCTGTCCTTAATGCTTCTATTTGTTATCTGTTATCAATTGTGTCTGTTCCGATAGTTCTTAGTCGACCTGTACTTCTATAAGGGCAGATGCACTTATGCAGTTCCCAGCTCTGGAATGACCTGGATATAGCCGGGAGAAAGATTTCCTGCTTTGCAGGCTAGGCTTAATCAGCTTAATACTCTGCAGCGTTGGGACAAGCACTTACGGAGAGTGGTTAACCGATGTGCGAGTCCATCTTAATAGACTCAAATACTAGAGCAAAGTAGACCCGCAGCCTGTTAGGCGCCATCTATGCTGATCTAAACAAACCACTTAACCATGGCCGGTGTTATTCCATGTCCCACAGTTAGTCGCCTCTTACGACATGCTCCCTGTGGGGCAGTGGTGCTATTCTTGTCCTTGTCATAAACAGTGACCCCTGCGGACCACTCGGGCACTGTTCCGATAGTTTTTTTTCCTATATTTTGTTTTTCACGAATTTAAACCTTCTTAACATCAAATCATTATTTCTAATATTGAAGATACAAATTCGTTTTTATTAAAAACAATAAGTAAATATTTGTAATATACTATATAAATAATGATTTCTCTAATAAAAAGCAGGCATATACAAACATAATGTACTGCAATGAAAAAACTGTCTGTATCACTACATCGAAAAACAAAAGTGAAGGTGGTTTTGCTTTTACATTACACAAATACTATTAGTGCACCAAATAATGCTCCCAACCCCAATCCGCTTTGCATCAGAGTAGATAGGGCACATTCATGCCATGGTTACTCCACATTTAAAGTGTACCAGGAACTTTATATTTTACCGAGACAAATGGAGTAAAGTGCAAAGCAGGAAACCCAATTTCCATTATCGAAGAATTCTAATCGTTCAGTACAGAGGTGGATTATGTTTGCTCTCGGCTAGGCAGAAAATTACCGGATTTAATGAACGAAGGTACTTTATGGACAAGTAAAAGAACACAATTTGTGAAGATATTTATCATCAATTGCTCCCACAGAAGAAGATGGAAATAAACAGGTTTAGAATTTATGCACTCTAAAATTAATTTCATTACTGATAGCCATCAGGTATACGTTCCATAGAACAGATTATTGAGTCTTCCAGCTTGTTTCCTGTCTCAATGCATATCGTGCTTATTTATTTCCTTGACCTGGTTCAGAAAGTGGTATCACTTATTGTTATTTCTTGTGCTTTTCGACTTCTCAGCAGTCTACACCTGCAACGGTTATTATCTCCTGATTATTTAGGGGCATGTACTGGGGATCCATAGATGCCACAAGGTGCTTGGCTTTCTCGTACTTATTCTCCAGTAAATGTTCCTTGGTCTCACTCACTCTTCACTTTCCCAGTGCGTTCTTATCTAAAGCATGTCTCGTTATATTGTTAGCCTTCTTATTTAAAATACTGTTCAAAAATGAAATAACTTTAACTTGTAGCAGTGGTGTAATATAGTTAAAATAAAAAACAAGATAACACATATCTGAACTTATAACAGCTGTACGAATATTGTTGAGATGAGAAATAACATTTAACTTAACTTAACTTAACGTCTATATACTGGTTTAGAAGACCCTGCAGAGTCTGTATACAACCAGTTTCATTTACATCACCTTGCTCTAAAAGCTGTGGGCATCCAATTTATTCTTAAATGCATTAACTACCTCCCCTGGCAATGCATTCCAAGCATTCGCCACTCTCTGACTAAAATTTTTTTTCCTAATATCTAATCTGGACCTCTCTTTAGTCAACTTGTAGCTATGACCTCTTGTTATTGTGGGCGGCTGTATTTAAAAAAAAACAACTTGTTATAGTCTAATGTACCCATTCCTCTGATCATCTTATAAACCTGTATTGTCCCCACGAATTCTTCTCTCTTCCAGACACTGTAGGCCGGTTTTTCTGAGTCTTTCCTCATAACTGTAATTCTGGAATCACACTATCAGCTTTGTTGCTCTTTATTGTATTCTTTCCAGCATGTTTCTATCAACTCTATGATAAGGACTCCACAACTGTACACAGTACTCCAATCTAGGTCTAACTAATGCATTATACAGTTTCACTAATACTTCCTTGCTCCTATGTTTAATATTTCTTTTTATCATATCTAACATTGCATTTGCCTTTTTTTTGTCATCAGCAAATTTTGCAATCATGGATCCCATATCAATGTCCAAATCATTTATTTATATTAAGAACAAAATTGGTCCCAAAACTGAGCCCTGTGGCACTCCACTTTTCACTTCACACCACTCAGAGTACACCTACACAAACTTAAAACCGTGTTGTAATATTGTTGAGATAAGAAATAAGATAACACATCCTTGAACTTATAATAGTGGTTTAATATTGTTAGATAAGAAATAAGATAACACATACTTGAACATATAATAGTATTATACTATTGTTGAGATACGAAATAAGATAACACATACTTGAACATATAATAGTATTATACTATTGTTGAGATACGAAATAAGATAACACATACTTGAACATATAATAGTATTATACTATTGTTGAGATACGAAATAAGATAACACATACTTGAACATATAATAGTATTATACTATTGTTGAGATACGAAATAAGATAACACATACTTGAACATATAATAGTATTATACTATTATTGAGATACGAAATAAGATAACACATACTTGAACATATAATAGTATTATACTATTGTTGAGATACGAAATAAGATAACACATACTTGAACATATAATAGTATTATACTATTGTTGAGATACGAAATAAGATAACACATACTTGAACATATAATAGTATTATACTATTGTTGAGATACGAAATAATATAACACATACTTGAACATATAATAGTATTATACTATTGTTGAGATACGAAATAAGATAACACATACTTGAACATTTAATAGTATTATACTATTGTTGAGATACGAAATAAGATAACACATACTTGAACATATAATAGTATTATACTATTGTTGAGATACGAAATAAGATAACACATACTTGAACTTATAACAGGGACATGTGTAAATGGGATTCTAATTTCCTAACCCCAACAGTCTTCTCCGTAAACAGATCAGAGCGTTATTTAGTTTATAGTTGTTGTTCGTTAAGGGTTCATCTTCTTTGTTTTTTTAGTGTAGGCACGCTTCTTTCAACCTCAAACGTAGTCTTCTAGATGACATAATTTAATTTGTAATAGACAAAGTACACACATATAAATCGTATTTGAAATGGTGCACTTACTTATATTGTATTTGATAAGGGATACATATTCGAACACTACTGAGTATGGTAGACACTCTATTATATATTACTGAGTATGGTAGACACTCTATTATATATTACTGAGTATGGTAGACACTCTATTATATATTACTGAGTATGGTAGACACTCTATTATATATTACTGAGTATGGTAGACACTCTATTATATATTATTGACTATGGTAGACACTCTATTATATATTACTGAGTATGGTAGACACTCTATTATATATTACTGAGTATGGTAGACACTCTATTATATATTACTGAGTATGGTAGACACTCTATTAAATATTACTGAGTATGGTAGACACTCTATTATATATTACTGAGAATGGTAGACACTCTATTATATATTACTGAGTATGGTAGACACTCTATTATATATTACTGAGTATGGTAGACACTCTATTAAATATTACTGAGTATGGTAGACACTCTATTATATATTACTGAGTATGGTAGACACTCTATTATATATTACTGAGTATGGTAGACACTCTATTATAAATTACTGAGTATGGTAGACACTCTATTATATATTACTGAGTATGGTAGACACTCTATTATATATTACTGAGTATGGCAGACACTCTATTATATATTACTGAGTATGGTAGACACTCTATTATATATTACTGAGTATGGTAGACACTCTATTATATATTACTGAGTATAGCAGACACTCTATTATATATTACTGAGTATGGTAGACACTCTATTATATATTACTGAGTATGGTATACACTCTATTATATATTACTGAGTATGGTAGACACTCTATTAAATATTACTGAGTATGGTAGACACTCTATTATATATTACTGAGTATGGTAGACACTCTATTATATATTACTGAGTATGGCAGACACTCTATTATAAATTACTGAGTATGGTAGACACTCTATTATATATTACTGAGTATGGTATACACTCTATTATATATTACTGAGTATGGTAGACACTCTATTAAATATTACTGAGTATGGTAGACACTCTATTATATATTACTGAGTATGGTAGACACTCTATTATATATTCATGAGTATGGCAGACACTCTATTATAAATTACTGAGTATGGTAGACACTCTATTATATATTACTGAGTATGGTAGACACTCTATTATATATTACTGAGTATGGCAGACACTCTATTATATATTACTGAGTATGGTAGACACTCTATTATATATTACTGAGTATGGTAGACACTCTATTATATATTACTGAGTATGGCAGACACTCTATTATATATTACTGAGTATGGTAGACACTCTATTATATATTACTGAGTATGGTATACACTCTATTATATATTACTGAGTATGGTAGACACTCTATTAAATATTACTGAGTATGGTAGACACTCTATTATATATTACTGAGTATGGTAGACACTCTATTATATATTACTGAGTATGGCAGACACTCTATTATAAATTACTGAGTATGGTAGATACTCTATTATATATTACTGAGTATGGTAGACACTATATTATATATTACTGAGTATGGCAGACACTCTATTATATATTACTGAGTATGGTAGACACTCTATTATATATTACTGAGTATGGTAGACACTCTATTATATATTACTGAGTATGGCAGACACTCTATTATATATTACTGAGTATGGTAGACACTCTATTATATATTACTGAGTATGGTATACACTCTATTATATATTACTGAGTAGGGTAGACACTCTATTAAATATTACTGAGTATGGTAGACACTCTATTATATATTACTGAGTATGGTAGACACGCTCTTCAATACTACTGCGTATTGTAGTAACACTCTTAAATATTACTGGGTATTGGAGGCACACCTTAAACCATTACTGGGTATTCGAGGTACACTATTAAACATTACTGGGTATTGGAGGCACACCTTTAAACCTTACTGGGTATTGGAGGCACACTCTTAACATTACTGGGTATTGGAGGCACACCTTTAAACATTACTGGGCAAGTAATACACCTAAAATAGTGTCAATTGCCCCAAATAAAAGTTCGTCTTTTGAAGAGTGTCGACTAAACACCAAATAAATGCACTGGCGCGTGGATAATTCATATTTCAAATTCACATTTGATGGACAAAGGTAAGCAATTATCCATAATGACTGTATTATCAACCCATAGAGATCGACCCTGTCTGTTACTTCTGTAACTGATTTTCCTTTTTCTCTTCGGCTATTCTAAGAAATCGTATCCTACTTGTGAGAACTGTTCATGTCAATTTGAGGACTTCATTACTGCCCTTTTGTTGACTCACTATTTCGATCATAGCTGCGCAACAGTTCTCTCCCAATGCACATCGTCTTTGTTTAATTTGTTCTTCATGTTTGTCGTGTTACTGGCAGTCTTTCTGTGTATCTGGCATGTGATGTAAATGTAACTGGTTGTATACAGACTATACAGGGTCTTCTAAACCAGTATAAAGACGTTACAGGACCGACTTAACAATAATCGTATTGTCCATGGAGAATGACGCCGAGTTCTAATCTGGGGTACCTAGCAATAAATCGAAACTGTGGATGTACTCAAGTCCAATGTGACTTATACGAGGGCGATTTGAAAAGTTGTACCTCCAACGCGGTAACTATGACGAGCAGTGCTCAGAGCAATGTGACACATATGTGAACACATTTCTAAAGAAGTGACAATATGGGCATATAGTGGCATGCGCCTGGAACTTTACTCAAGCACACAGCAGGCAGTAACATGGCGGCATTTACGGAAATGCGGTTGAAGCAACGTGCTGTGATTGAATTCCTGACTGCGCGATGTTGTTTCCATCGACATAACCATGGTGAGAATGGTTGAGATATGTCGTGTTGCCTTTCGACTGTCAGTACTGTCTGAAGGTGGGCGCGGACTGCAAAAGTAGACAACCCAACCACGATAACAAGCCTCGTAATGGTAGAAGCGATCACAGCTGTGGACGCCCACACGAGTCAATGGCTGGGCTAGAGCACTTCAAATTTTACATTTTACCGCACCTATCGTAGAGCCCTGCTCTGGCACCGTGTGACTTATCCCTTTTTCCGAAGCTGTAGAAACACCTGAAGGGACACATTTACGTTTCTGACGAGGAGGTGCAAGCAGCTGAGCGTACCTGGTTTCGGGAGAAGGTTTCTGATTGTTTTCCTCTAATGGATGCAACAACTTCTTCCACGTCAGCGTTATTGTGGGGACAGGGATGGGGACGATGTTGAAAAATAGACACATCACCTTAGCGGAGAAAACATCGGCGTTAGACAGCCTGAGGTGACGACAGACCATGAATAAAGTAGTTAGGTCTTATGTCCATTCGAGCTCTTAAGTTTTCCATTCAGACCACCTTTTATACGACCAAGAATGATCCTGATCAACACTTTTCCATTGGCTCCCGCGAGTGTTAATCCACGCCAGTTACTGTATGAAGTCAGACTGTCTGTCTTTGGTAGTATAACTAAGTGTCCTATTTTCCCATTTTTGGGAATAGCCTCTTAATCTCATTCTTTCTTAAAGGACTTGTGGGCGTCTCTTCTGTGGTGGTTGGGATGTCCGCTGTCACGCTCTGTGGGTGAAAGGGGGCGGGGAGATATGAGGGAAGAAGACTCCATCTGTTATTGCAGCTTTCCCATTCGTCAATGATGTGATTGATTGCATGATCCGTTGATTTATTGGTGGGTTTACATGTACATTTAGAGGTTCTGTCGCTGGCTCTATGCCAGTTTGAGATATTGGCGGATTTCTGCCTAAGCTGGCTTTACAAAATTTTATAAATCTGTTTCATTATTGCTCTTATCTGTTGCTGATCTGTCGTTGTTTGTCTTTCACTTGTGGTCCTGATTTATCCTTGAGATCATTCTATTTTTATATCTTTTTTTGTGACCTTTCCAGCCTTCTCAGCTATTTTATCTATGTGTTTTCCCTTTGCCTGTCTGTCAGGGTTTTTTCGCGTTCTTGTTTAGCTCCGAGTTTAATGTATGAAGTCTTTCACACCTTTTCTTCTTGTTCCTCAAATGACCTGATTGTTTCATATTTCGTCGTTTTCCTATCACATTTCATGTACTTTCCTTGAGCTGTTCCTTGATGCTGTTCCTTAAAGCTGTTCCTTGATGCTGTTTCTTAAAGCTGTTCCTTAAAGCTGTTCTTTGATACTGTTCATTGAATCTGTTCCTTAAAGCTGTTCCTTGATGATGTTCCTTAAAGCTATTCCTTGATGCTGTTCCTTAAAGCTGTTCCTTGATGCTGTTCCTTGATGATGTTCATTAAAGCTGTTCCTTGATGATGTTCCTTAAAGCTGTTCCTTGATGATGTTCCTTAAAGCTGTTCCTTGATGCTGTTCCTTGATGATGTTCCTTAAAGCTGTTCCTTGATGATGTTCATTAAAGCTGTTCCTTAAAGCTGTTCCTTAAAGCTGTTCCTTGATGATGTTCCTTAAAGCTGTTCCTTGATGCTGTTCCTTGATGATGTTCCTTAAAGCTGTTCCTTGATGATGTTCATTAAAGCTGTTCCTTGATGATGTTCCTTAAAGCTGTTCCCTGATGCTGTTCCTTGATGCTGTTCCTTGATGATGTTACTTAAAGCTGTTCCTTGATGCTGTTCCTTAATAGCTGTTCCTTGATGCTGTTCCTTAAAGCTGTTCCTTGATGCTGTTCCTTAATAGCTGTTCCTTGATGATGTTCCTTAAAGCTGTTCCTTGATGCTGTTCCTTGATGCTGTTCCTTAATAGCTGTTCCTTGATGCTGTTCCTTAAAGCTGTTCCTTGATGCTGTTTCTTGATACTGTTCATTGAAGCTGTTCCTTAAAGCTGTTCCTTGATGATGTTCCTTAAAGCTGTTCCTTGATGCTGTTCCTTAAAGCTGTTCCTTGATGATGTTCCTTAAAGCTGTTCCTTGATGCTGTTCCTTAAAGCTGTTCCTTGATGCTGTTCCTTAAAGCTGTTCCTTGATGATGTTCCTTAAAGCTGTTCCTTGATGCTGTTCCGTGATGATGTTCCTTGATGCTGTTCCTTAAAACTGTTCCTTAAAGCTGTTGTTTAAAGCTGTTCCTTGATGCTGTTCCTTAAAGCTCTTCCTTTCCTTGATGCTGTTATTTGATGCTGTTCTTTTCTGCTGCTCGTTGATGATGTTCCTTAAAGCTGTTCATTGATGATGTTCCTTGATGTTGTTCCTTGATGCTGTTCCTTGATGCTGTTCCTTAAAGCTGTTCCTTGATGCTGTTGTTTGATGCTGTTCTTTTCTGCTGCTCGTTGATGCTGTTCCTTAAAGCTGTTCCTTGATGCTGTTCCTTGATGCTGTTCCTTGATGCTGTTACTTAAATCTGTTCCTTAAAGCTGTTCCTTGATGCTGTTCCTTGATGGTGTTTCTTGATGCTGTTCCTTGATGCTGTTACTTAAAGCTGTTCCTTGATGCTGTTCCTTGATGCTGTTACTTAAAGCTGTTCCTTGATGCTGTTCCTTGATGGTGTTTCTTGATGCTGTTCCTTGATGCTGTTACTTAAAGCTGTTTCTTGATGCTGTTCCTTGATGCTGTTCCTTGATGCTGTTCCTTGATGCTGTTACTTAAATCTGTTCTTTGATGCTGTTTCTTAAAGCTGTTTCTTGATGCTATTCCTTGATGCTGTTCCTTGATGCTGTTACTTAAAGCTGTTCCTTAAAGCTGTTCCTTGATGCTGTTCCTTGATCTATTTCCTTGATTCTGTTCCTTGATGCTGTTCCTTGATGCTGTTCCTTGATGCTGTTACTTAAAGCTGTTCCTTAAAGCTGTTCCTTGATGCTGTTCCTTAAAGCTGTTCATTAAAGCTGTTCCTTGATGCTGTTCCTTGATGCTGTTCCTTAAAGCTGTTCCTTAAAGCTGTTCCTTAAAGCTGTTCCTTGATGCTGTTCCTTGATGCTGTTCCTTGATGCTGTTCCTTAAAGCTGTTCCTTAAAGCTGTTCCTTGATGCTGTTCCTTGATGCTGTTCCTTGATGCTGTTCCTTAAAGCTGTTCCTTGATGCTGTTCCTGGATGCTGTTCATTAAAGCTTTTACTTGGTACTGTTTATTTCTCCTGAATTGTGCTTGTAATTTATCTCTCTTTTGAGTGAAATATTTGCTGTTCTTATTCTGAGCGAAATTTGTTACCATTCTGTAATGGCCATGTTTGTTTCTGTTGACATCATGACGATGACCTACTCTATATGTTGGTCGTCTTCCTCTTTGTGTCTTGAATATGCGATGTTTTCATGAGCTCAGTTTGATGTTTTCTGTATCGCTCTATATTACCTCTGCAAAATTTAGGTGACTTCTCTTGTAACGAGCCAGTTCTTTGGCAACGTCTGCTGTATTTCCAGTTTCTTACACGATTCTGATGTTCCAACACCATTTCCTGGTTTTTGACCTCAACGTCAGGAGATTTGTCGGCGACCTGACTTTCATTGACTGGCTTTCATCAATTAGCGTCATTTGCCTCGGTTGTGAGAGATCACCGAAAACCAGTATCTTGAATATTTGTTTATTTGTTTAGTTTCTGTAACACATTTTTGCCTGGTTGAGATGTTATCATTTAAACAAACACTGACCGTGAGTGCTGGGTGTGCACTGTTAGTCTGACATGTCCTAGTGACCTATTTAACTTGATTACACCTGGCTGGTACATACTATTATTCTCGAAGTTTATTCTCAGTATAATACAGGCACGAGAGCTGACCCACCACCTCAAGGTAGAGTGCTCTAAAAAGATTATACAGTCACGCAAGCTATTTCGCCGCCTTTAGTGCACACAACCAGGATTATCCAGACGTCAAGTTGTCCCATCCTCTCAGGGTAGAGCACACAACCAGGATTATCCAGACGTGAAGTTGTCCCACCCTCTCAGGGTAGAGCACACAACCAGGATCATCCAGACGTCGAGTTGTCCCACACTCTCAGGGTAGAGCACACAACCGTGATCATCCAGATGTCAAGTTGTCCCACCCCTCAGGGTAGAGCACACAACCAGGATAATCCAGACGTCAAGTTGTCCCGGTGTCTCAAGTTGTCTCATTGCCTCAAGGTAGTGCACACATTACAGTTTATTAAACTTATTTCTGTGTTTTATTTGTCTTAACTGTTTTCATTCGTCTAGCAAATGTTTAAAGTCTATTTCGATTGACACCTGGGTACACAGCTGTTATTATCCTTTTTAAAATAATAAACATGTTTTAACTTTGATTGTTCAGTTCAGGTCAAATGTCACCTTCACATCGAGGCTGACCTGCAATGGACCCCACGAACTCACTCTCTCTCTCTCTCTCTCTCTCTCTCTCTGTCTCTTCGTGCAATCTTCCTCATTTGTTACTGTCCATCTTTTGATATTAATCTTCAACTTATAATATTTTATTTGTTTATCTCTTGCGCGTTTGCCCTCCACCTTTCACTCCAGTATTTTTTTCAGCAATATGTTTTATCTTTTCCTTAATCAAAATATCTTTACTGTCGGACTCTGATTTCGTTCATCAATTCTCTTTGCATCTCTAATTTATCAAAGCCTTTCCTATTCATTTTCTTTTCATTCCCCAAGATGCGCTCCATTCTTTTACATACCAACATTGCAAAGGTATCATTTCTTGTCTCCAACTGTTTGTTCATTATCCTTGTAGACGAGGTCTGGCAGAGCGCAGTTTGGACCGGTCATGGTGGCGTCCGACCGACGTAACCGGCCCCAAGATGGCTAGGCAAACTTTATTATTATTATTATTATGCACTACGTCACCCATAATTCTTTCTGTACTCAGCCACATGAATTGCCCTGTTGTTGCAACTCAGCCGGTCGTCCATACTGCAAGTCTTCGGGAGAGTTAGACAGATCATCAGGTGGTCCTGGTCTTGTTTTGCTCCATATTAGCATGTTTCATCATTTATATACCCCCATATTGTTAGGTTTTTTCCTGCACTGTCAAACGGCAGGTTGAAGTCTATTTAATGACGTTTATGTTGCTTAAGGCAGGTGATGTCTAGGCGCAGATTTCTCACTTGCTTAAGGCAGGTGATGTCTAGGCGCAGATTTCTCACTTGCTTAAGGCAGGTAATGTTTAGGCGCAGATTTCTCACTTGTTAAGGCAGGTGATGTCTAGGCACAGATTTCTCACTTAACTCGATCCAGGGGGCCTGCGTTAGCTCTTTCCATCTTTCGATGCAGCGTTCTCCAGGATTCGTTTGTAGGGGATGGGTTGACTGTAAGAAATTTTTTACTTTTGTTTTGTGCGCTACACCTCATGTTTAAAGATATTGTGCTTTGATCGTTTACCTTTTTCTCTCTTTCCATCTCTGAGGCGACAACTCTTCGTCTCTCAGGTGGCACTACGATGAAGATGTAACATTGCTCAGTTGGTGTAGGTCTTAGCGACCCAGTGACAATCCCGTCTGTCTCATTCATTGCTGTATCAATAAGTTTGACATTTGCTGAGTTCTTCCAGACTGGTGCAGCTTATTCAGCTACGAAAAAACACAAGACGAGTGCTGATGTTCTGATGGTATCTGGCTTTGCTTCCCGTGTTGTGCCATTCAGTTTGTGTATAATACTGCTTCTTACATGTATTTTCTGTGTTGTTCTCTGTCAGTGTATCACATATTAAAGCGTGCGATCCAACTTCACTGCCAGGTAATTGGGAGACGTACTCTGTTCCAGCTCTTGTCCTTGTCAATCGATCTGCAGCTTTCTTCTTGATTCTCTGTTTCTGATATGGTAAACACATACTTGGGTCTTACTGGGGTTTCGTTAGAGATGATTTTTAGGGTAATTTAGCGCAACGGATTCAAGGGCGTTTGTTAAATTTTGTTACAATTCTTCGAAGCCATTTCCCTGAGCCGCTAATGCTGTATCGTGGGTATGCATGAATGTTGTCACCTCTGTATCTATGGGTTGATCGTTGGTATACATGTTATACAACATAGGAGCCAGGCGCTTCCTTGTGGCCGGCCATTTTGTTTCGCCATCTACCCTCACCCCGCAGGGCAACGTAGGGACGTCTATTTTGCGAGACACATTTAATGAGAATTGCGAGACGTCATTCATTCGTCATAGAGTTTCGCTTTGCAAACATCTGATGATTTATGATGTCATATGCTGCACTTAGATCACAAGTTACTCCTGTGATCTGCTTGCGTTCATACCCGCTCTCGATTAGTTGTGTCAGATTAAGGATCTGGCTGTAGCATGATCTTCCAGGCTTGAAACCTGTTTGCTCATTGATTAGCTTCTTGTCTATGAATGGGATGATATGCTTCAGGATCATGCTTTCCAAAACTGTATATAGATGCATAGAAGTGACACCGACAGGAAATTCTTTGGCTCTGATGTTTGTTTTTCTTTTTTGGTTTTAACAGAGCAACCACATGCGATTTTTTTCAGATTTGAGGGATTTGTATAACATCGTTGTAAGTGTTTGAAAACTTCAGCAGCCGTAAGATGGTTTCTGGTTCAAAATTTTAAATTTGTTTTGTCCTTAAGCCATTAGGCCCGATGCTATGTTGTTTTGCATTTGATGTATTGTATAATGTTATTCTTCTAATAAGAACAGTGTTGCCATTAAGTCATTCGCCTGTTTATAGTCTCACCGGATCTTGGTTTGCTCTACTTTCTGAGTTGTTTTGCCGTTGAGCAGTAACTGATGAACATTTTGGTTGTGGGATGATGACCTGTATTATGTCTGCAGGAGCAATCACTGGGTCATTACTTAAATTCGTAATACGTTTCCAGGCGCCTCTGCTGTTTTGTTTAATGTCCAGGTCTTCCACAAGGTGGCACAATTTCCCTTTTATGCCTCTGATATGACGGTCTGATATAATAGGTCTTCTAGATCCTGTTTGACAATCTTTGGTAGTTACAGACCGACGAAGGAGACCCGATGTAATGCTGGGACATTTGCTTGCAACGCATGTGAAGGTTGTTAGTTCAAGCAGGAAACACTCGCTGTACACTTGATCTGGGGGATGCTTATAGCCGTGTTGAATATGTGACAGTGATGCACTATTTGAGGAATGTGGCATCAATCTATGACTGGTGAGCTGATAGCAGACGCTCTCATGGAAACAAAAGGCGCACTCTGCTTGGGATCATAGATATAGGCGCACATGTCCAGGATTATCTCAGGATTATCTTTCACCTGTACTATTCAACGTCTACACTGTAAAAGTGGCTAACCTTTGACCTACTGGCTCCAAATGCACGTTGAAGCTTTTGGATGACATCTTGACAAAATGGACTGGCTTGGAGTGGTATGAAATGGTCAATGACATACAAAAGACTTTGCAAGAAATATTACATATTTATCCCAGATCGATCCTGACATGGTCGGTGTTACTGGTGCTCATGGAACAATTTAATAGTAAAGGCTGACCTCCCTAACATAACTCTTGATGAATGGACTTTTGAGAGGCGCGATAGCTTGAGATATCTGGGAGTGACTTTATAAGCCCCACGTTGACCAGCTCATGCAGAGACGCAAGCGGGATCTGGCAGCACTCAAGACAACTATGGCTGCCAACCAGAAACAGCAGCTGATTTTCATACACTGCAATCAATTGGTTTTGTTAGTTACCGATTATGAGCTGGGCATCATCATACTGCCAAGGTCATATTGTGAAAGGCTGTAACGCTTACATAATGAAGGAATACGACTGGATCTTGGATGTTCTACGGATACTCCTACAATTAAGATGCGATTCATGATTGGGCTTTTTCTATAAGGTCTAGATACCCAATGCCCTGGCCAAAGCCTTCATACAAGTAGCCGCAGACAAGAGGCGCTTGCTGCCCTGCCCAAAGCCTTCATACAAGTAGCGGCAGACAAGAGTCGCTTGCTGCCCTGGCCAAAGCCTTCATACAAGTAGCGGCAGACAAGAGTCACTCACTGCCCTGGCCAAAGCCTTCATACAAGTAGCGGCAGACAAGAGTCACCCACTGCCCTGGCCAAAGCCTTCATACAAGTAGCGGCAGACAAGAGTCACCCACTGCCCTGCCCAAAGCCTTCATACAAGTAGCCGCAGACAAGAGGCGCTAACTGCCCTGCCCAAAGCCTTCATACAAGTAGCCGCAGACAAGAGGCGCTTACTGCCCTGCCCAAAGCCTTCATACAAGTAGCCGCAGACAAGAGGCGCTTACTGCCCCGCCCAAAGCCTTCATACAAGTAGCCGCAGACAAGAGGCGCTTACTGCCCTGTCCAAAGCCTTCATACAAGTAGCCGCAGACAAGAGGCGCTTACTGCCCTGCCAAAGCCTTCATACAAGTGCCGCAGACAAGCGGCACCCACTGCGCACGAACATTGCAGATATCAAGGCTAAAAGAATCAATGGAGAGATGCCATGGAAGGCACACGCTGAGAGAATGAATGTTCCGGTAACCACAATAGAGTCATAAACAAGGGGGAGAGGGGGAGGGGGGATAGAGTCAAACTGAGGATAACATGATAAATTTCCACCGGGTCACGCTCGCTCTGTAGAGAAAAAGCAGAGACTGGTGCAGTGAGAAAGAGGACCTCGATGTTAAACAACTAATACGTGAAAATGTCCAGATTCTGATGGGGCCAGATATACTGATGGATCTGCGCTGCGTTTAAGATAGCCGGTTAGAGCTTCTCTACTCGAGTGAGAGGCAGGGTCGTTGCTGAGAGGAGCGGTGCAGTCTTGACAACAACGCCCAGTTCAGAATGGTATTCGAGGCAGTGACTTCGACTGTGAGATCGCTAACTCGGACACATTTAATGAAGGCAGTATTCGTTTCTGACTCAATCCTTGTTTCGGAAGGTGCAAAAGGGCTGGCTGTGGTATGAATATAGTGGGGATATAGTGTCACATCTCTGGGACCTTGTGTGGATCAACTGTCCTTGCCATGCTGAGAGCTGAAAGAGCTGATATCCTGACCTAAGGATAGAGGTGACGATTTGAAGTTGATCAACGACAGCCTTTTGGGTGAAGCCACTGCAGTCACGGAGCTGGCAATGCACGATTTTAAAATAATACAAAGAGGGGCACCTGTGAGGACACAGGAGAAGTGTGTATGACCAGCGAGCTACATTAACAATCAGTATCTACATTCTTTGCCATTTGCTGAGAGGGACTGAACACCTATTGGTCTGCCGAAGTGCAGGAACAATGACGTCGATTCTTAACAGAGCAAATCATAACATAATTTTCCAGCCTTACCTATATTTGACAGAAATGTCATTCATTTCTCATGATGAACTGTCTTTTCCTAGTCCATAAAGCACACACAAATGCGTTTTTATACTGCCATATATTTTACTGCTAGAGTCCGTATACATAATATTGCTTCTCTTGTTCTGCTATTCTGTTTTATATTCAAATAAAGGTTCACCTGGAACTTGGCCCTCTACTCCGCGTCTAATTCTCTGCAGTATCATTTTGATTGATATCTTAATTGTGATGCTTAACATGCTGACATGTCTCAAATCTGAACACGAGTTACGTGACGATTTTATGGTAGTTTTATAGACACATTCAACCAGGTCGATTGGTATACATATCTTATTTTATAGGTGTCATTATGCAGATCAGTGATTGTGACTGCACCGAAATCCACTAGTCTCTATCAGTTCCATATTTATTGTGTCCCTGCATACTACTTCCCTCCTGCTGATGTCCTTGATTGCTTTCCCTACCTCTGATCGGAGAAGGCTTGTGCCGTCATTAGCAAATGTCGATGGTTTGTTACCTATTTTGTCGTTGAACAATTGACTTATATTTCCAAACTAGATGTTTGGTATTGTTTTCCTCAGCAAGCAAGATGTCTTTATTCTTGTTCGTAATGCTTGATTCTCATTGAACCAGTATTGAAATGCTTGAAAGAGGCTTTATTTCTGTTCTTCTAAAAATATGTTTTACTATTTCCATGTGTGATATACCGAAGGATTCTATGAAACGGTCTGGAATTGTTTGGTGAGATTATTGTTAGAGAAACAGTCATTTGTCAATACAAACAAGGTTCTAAAAACATAGATTGTGTGATGCAGCTCAGAATTCAATGTTTGTGCTGTTTTTCAACATTTTCACCTCTTGTGTCTCAGAAACGATCACACACACAGCAAAAATATTTATACCAAAAAGTGCTTATGTATGTCTCTACACACACACACACAAATCATATATATTGAAAAACAAATAGAAAAAGTCAACAACCACAGTATAATGTGAAAAATAACACAACTGCAGTGGAAATAGCGTCTCTTTTTAATGTCCGGTGGTAACAGTTTTTAACTATTATGAAGGCCATAGATAGTTGGTTTTACAGAAGAATGTTAATAATTCTAATTGACAGCGACATTTACTGACAAGTATGAAAGAAAACAACTTCGCAAATACAGCTTTATCGGCCGCGTAAGAAACATTTAGTCTGGGCTCTGCGTGGTCATCTACACAATCTGTGTCATCACCACCCGTTTACATGGCTCGGAGGTCTGAACTATCCTGACCAGAAGCGCTTCTAAGATTTCCACACGCGCAACGAGCGGCGCATTCTTGGTATCCTCTGATACGATCGTGTTCCACAAAGTCACACGAAGCACAGGCCTGAACAGCATTTACACCACGAAACTATTGCCGCTTTTCTTTTTTCGGGCTCATGACCCTACGTCCCGAGAACGTCTGGGCTCACCGGTTCTTGAAACAGACCATGGAAATTAGGGGTGGTAAGCAGCCCTTTCCAGCGTGGTCCCACACCCGCGCGTGCAAAAGAAACCAACTGTCCGAACCAAACAAAATTACTTTACATTCACCGCGTGCAGCCTGTGCCATAGCTGTTCATTGAAGATATGGTCAATTGGCGCGCCGGTCCTTCGTTGCCTAGTCGGATTACTATTACTACTACTACTACTACTACTACTACTACTACTACTACTACTACTACTACTACTTCCACCACTTATACTACCACTACTACTACTACCACTACTACTACTACTACCACCACTACTACTACTACTGCGTGCAAAGATTTCAGATAATAGGAGTTATACTTCGTTGAAGCAGTGTATAAGAAATTGACAACAAAGTGATAGGAAACTTACGGTGATAGCCACGGTAGGATGATGAACATCAAGAGGTCGTCCCAGATGTACCTGTGTAGAATATAATATACCGACTGTAACCTTCCAAGCATTTCGTAAAACACAACTAAAGATGATTGTATATGGGCCAAGACACCCATCCTGCACATCGAACTGATACAGAAATTTCACATGCATGACCATATTTAAAGGAGAGGAAGCTAACGTCCTGTCAGGCAAAATATACAAATTAGACCGTGTTAGGGTCACGTGAAACATACCAATCAAGACTCCACCTCACTTCCAAGCATTTCTCACTGGAAAAAAAAGCTGTATCATGGCAGTCTGGCTAACGATATGGAGATCGACCCAGGGATTCTAACAGGGGCGAACTTACCGAGAAGCCTCGCACTTCTTAACAGTCAGGAGGACCCAGGTCAAATTTGTCGTGTACGCCTCTGAATGTTACCTGCTACCACAGAAAGAAGTCCAGAGTACCTACTCAACTACGAGTGACGTTAGCAGGAGCAGCAAGAACATGATCATACTTAAATGCGTGGTTACAGGCTTCCTGTAAGACGAAGTCAGCCGTTGTGGTAGCCGTGTGCTTGGTAGGGGGACAAGAGGACCAAAAAAGTAAGTACTAAGGAAAGGAAGACGTGGAGATGCAATGACAAGAACGGTTACCCCAGCAGGGCTGCGCACAAAAAGTTGAAAACTTTGGGGAACGATAACATAAAAAAATAAAATATTGCCAGTTTAAAAAACGTGTGTACATCCAGAAGTGCTTTTACTTGTAGAAGACCTCTTACGGGCCGGTCACCGAAGACCTGGCTAATGAAACTGTTTGTAGGTGATACCATTACATGCCTGGGTCAATACGTGGAGTGACTGGGACCACATTTCTGAGCCGGCAAGGGAGGAAAATGCGAAACCAGCTCTGTAAATATCATTTGTTTGTCATGGAATGGTGTCTGCACATGATCTAATTAGGTCTGGAAGTCTGTGTTGACATAACCCAGAGTTCCTTTGATTCACATCATGCGTACATGCTTCCCATTATTGCATTGGCCAGTCAGATCAGTAAGCTGGTGAGGTAGTACATAGGCTAAGTAAGATAAGGGATGCAAGTATAAAAGGGAACATTATTAGACACATAAAACATTATACAATTAGCATACCTCACGGGAATGGGCATACGTCTGGAGCATGTAAATAATCGTGTCCTACAAAGTTTATTATTCCGCTGGAATAGACATATTACTAAGTCCAGCTGGGTTGTTTATTGGATTGTAGTAAGGACATTATGATGTTTCATTGAGTTCGTTATAGATCTAAAGTGGGGAAAATTAGCGTGTTTCACTGGATTGGTAATATAACATGGGTTGATAAATGAGCATGTTTCATTTGGTTGGTAGTATAACATGGGTTGATAAATGAGCATGTTTCATTTGGTTCGTAGTAAAACATTATTTGGTAAATGACCATGTTTCATTTGGTTGGTACTTTAACATGGGTTGATAAAGGACTATATTTCATTTGGTTGGTAGTAAAACATGGGTTGATAAAATGACCATGTTTCATTTGGTTGGTAGAATAACATGGGTTGATAAATGACCATGTTTCATTTGGTTGGTAGAATAACATGGGTTGATAAATGACCATGTTTCATTTGGTTGGTAGTATAACATGGGTTGATAAAATGACCATGTTTAACTGGGTTGAAAATATAATATGGAATGCAGTGGTGGTTAGGGGACTCGGTAGTTGAGTCAAGCACCTTTGAAAATGTACTCGGGGGTTGAGGATGCTCAAAGGAAAACGTTGTGTGACCTGTTTTAATTAAAATCTTTCGGGTTGAAATACTTTTCTATTTCTTTTAAATTCTCGTAGGCTCCTATAAATGTAATATTTTAATTTTAGAATGCAATTAATTTGGGCTATATTGTAGGACAAAGTAAACTATGAACATGCATTTCTACTCCTGAAAGGTCACATTTTTGACATGTCATAGAATCATTATAAATACCACACAGTAATATTGTAAGCAATATTTTTAGAAGGACAGAGATAAAGCCTCTTTCAAACACTACAATACTGGTTCAATGAGAATCAAGCATTACGAACAAGAATGAAGACACCTAACTTAGTGAGGGAAAAAAAAATATCAAACATATAGTTTGGAAATATAAGTGAATTGTTCAACGACAACATAGGTAACAAACAATTCACATTTACTAATGACGACATCTCCGATAAGAGGTAGGGAAGCAATCAAGGACATCAGCAGCAGGGAAGTAGCATGCAGGTACACAATCAATATGGGGATTGATAGAGACTAGTGGATTTCGGTGCGGATACAATCAATGATCTGTGAAATTTAAAAAAAAAATATTTTTTTGCGTTCGTTTTATTTGTTAAATCCCCCAGGCGGTTTGCGTTGCACTGTGGTTTTTATTTTCGCCTGTCAGCCCAGTGCATCCGACTTCAGCATCCATTTTTGTAAGGATCTGCTTCCTCCTGCATTTTCTAAGGGTTTGCTTCACAGGGGTAACGGCCGGTGCTGTGATGGAGATCGAACCCAGATAGTCCTGTAAGACAACTTCCATAAGAGAGATAACTCTGATCACAAACAACTGCTGCCTTGCAGATAGGCTGGGGTCAGCCAAAGGCTAAGGAGGGAATCCCTACAGAAATGCCTGTTGAAATCGGATGCACTGGGCCACAGGCTTAACGAAACAGTGCAACGTAAATCGCAGAATGATGACTACAACTTATCAGAAAAACGTATGGCGCTCATCCTGCGGAGTCCCGCCAGACAGCGAGAGTGCCGGGCCTCACGCCTCGAAGGGGCCCACCCTTGACTACTGGTGGTCACCCACCCATGTGTCGTGGAGTCAAGGTACATGGCTATGGGGCAATTTCTATTGACCAAAAACGCAAGACCCTCAAAATACTACAGTGGAATGCAGAGGGAGTCATTAACAAAAAGCTTTCCCTAACACATCACTCTTCCTGGTGTATATAAATGACATTACAGAGAATATACCAAGAAGAGTCCATAGCTCGATGTTTGCAGACGATCTGGCTATGTGGACCTCTGAAAAGAATCTCACCATAGCAAGAAATCGGATGCAGCAGGGCCCTAATATCGTTGGAAGAGTGGGCGAACTCATGGCTGGTCAAAATAAACGAGGAAAAAACAACATGTACAATATTCTCGCTATCAATCAAACCCCAAAACACCAAATTAAGTGTAAACGGCAAATCCCTGCAGCCAAACGACAACCCAAACTACCTGGGAGTCACATTTGATCGGCGCATGTCATGGAAAAGTCAGATCGAGAGAAACCGAATGAGAGCCAGAGAAAGAATGGCAATCATGAGGAAACTTGCTGGTACAAGCTGGGGAGCAGATGAAAGTATACTAAAGAAACTGTACACTGGAAGAGTGAGACCAGTTCTCGAGTATGGCATTGCGGCATGGACAACAGCAGCAAAGGCGAACTTCGATAAAGTTAGCAAACTCCAAAACCAAGCCATGAGAGTTATAACAGGAGGCATGAAGTCAACGCCAATTGTAGAACTTGAAAAGATTACAAAACTGCAATCCATGACTGACAGAAGAGACTGCAGAGCCTAGCTGCAATCAGAGAAACTCAGAAGACTGACTGACAATCCAATGCACCAGAGACTAAACAATTTCGGAAATGGGAAACTAAAGCGAAGAAACTTTGCAGAAATAGCCAAAGCAAAGATGCACGAAAACCCGATGAACGCACTAACACCAAAGCCCATCCCTACTGTACGAAAAACCTACCTGGAGGCAGCATATATTTCCAGAGGTGGTAGAAAATATACCAGGTATTGGAAACAAAAACTGCCAGTCTGAAAAAGAAAGAAGAGATACTACCCTGAGTTATATAATGGAAAACTATCCAAGCATGGACTGGACACATGCATAAACCGACGGTTCTGTAACAAATACAACACAGAACGGAGGGGCCGGAGCATTCCTGAGCCTACCAAATGGCAGAAAAATAACACTTTCATTCGCTACTGGAAAATACACAAGCAATTTCAGAGCGGAGGCAGAGGCACTAAGGCGGCAGTGGAAGAAATGGTGACAGGTAAAAGGAATGAAAGCCACATAGTCCTGCTTACAGATGCTCTGGCCGTAGTCACAGCACTAAAAAGTCAGAAAAATACTGAACTTAATGATTTAAGAGCAGTACTCTGTCAACTATGCCAGCAGGCCGCACCAAAAAGGGTAGTGGTGCAGTGGGTTCCATCTCACTGCAACATCCAAGGCAAGGAGGAGGCAGACAGACTGGCAAAAGAACTACCACAACCAGATACTAATATGACATACGAAGGGTCAAAACGGCTTATTAGAGCTAGATACATGACCAAATGGGAAACCGAACATACCGGCTACACCAAAAACGATGCCTATTACCAGTTGAACAGAAGAGAGCAGGTCGTGGTCTTCAGACTTCGCACTGGCCACAATAGACTGAGGTACCACCTATTCAACAAAATGAAGATATGTGACACCGACGAATGCCCGTGGGGTACCGGGAAAATGACCGCTGAGCATTTGCTGCAAAACTGCCTGACATACGAGGATCAGAGAGAGCAGATGTGGCCATCACCAGTGGCAACACTAGACAAGCTCTACGGCAGTGTCGACAGCCTCAGGATGACGGCTGCTTTTTTCGAAAAAATAAATGTTACTGTCTGACTGCGTACGATGAAGAAGAAGAAGAACCCAGCACCTTCGGATTGTGAGCTGTGTCACTTAACCAGTTGTCCACGCCGCCCCCTATCTGTGTAATGACATTTATTGAATGGATTGGTAGCTGTTGGTGTTTAATGCCCACAATGAGTAAGTTTACTCTTTTGCGCTCCCTGAAAAGGACGGTAACTGGCGGGTTATAATAGCTTTTCTCACATCCCGAGCGTGCTGATCAAGGTGGATCGCGGTCCTCGAGACGGTTGTGCTATGCTTAGCTTTTTCTACGTGTCGCTCACTACTGCGGAGATCACGTCGATCCACATCTCGCCAGCCAGGCTGCCTTGAAAGCAGCCTGTTTCCAGGGAATGCTACATGAAAGAGAGATTGTGGTCTTGGTCAGTGTATTGTGTCTGACCATGACACGATGTCCTGGTCAGTGTGTCAGTATGTTGTGCCTTAGTGGACTAAAGTCTCAGTTCCCCAACTAGATTGATAATATCTATATTTTGCTGTTTCAATGACAAAGCTTTTTGGGCTCAAAGTCGCATTCAATAAATTAAAGATAGTTATTTTAAGTCTCCTGAAATTAAATAGAATGTGAAAAATAGTTTTGTATCGCATGTCTTCAAACTGAGAAAATTTGTGATTTAGAATAATTTATGTGAAATATAAACAAACAATTTTAAGACTACGTGCTTCATAAAATAGGAGCGCTATTTTGTCGTGAAAACTGAGTTATCATTCTGATTGAAAGTGTCTGTTCTCAATTCTAGGTCTCAGACGGTTGTAGAAACGCGTAGACTTTTCAATAACTTGATAACGTTTTTGTGTGGTGGAGTGTATTGTTTAGTATCTAACAAAACAAGCCTTAATTACAGGCATTTCTAACTAAAACACTAGACTTGACTGGACACTGGAGAATATTAATAATATTAGCTTCGAACTATACTGGAAGCTCAAAGACGGTGTTAATTTGTGATTCCAACTGGCCTTTAAACGCTGCATCTTATAATATTTTATGTCAACTAGACTGGTTAATGCAAAATGTTAATAAAAATTGTATTTCAGTTAAATTAGAAACGTAGAATTTAAATAATATTTGACTAACTAAACTATAATCACTTGAATTTTTATATTGTTTGTAATACTAAATATACTGAAACATTTAGAATGTTGGCAATATTATATTTAAACTAAACCGGAAACTTTAAAATTAAAATAATTATTTCTAACTGGACTGGAAATTCGAGAATGATTGTAATATGTTATTCCAACTATTTTTGAGTTGCGTATATACATGTTTTCTTTTTATCTTACTAGACTGAAAACTCGAGCTTGCCAAATAATATTTGTTACGTTCTATACTCGATTTCGGTAATCGAGGTAGCCGAGTGATCGAGGTCCCCAGTTGGTGCGGAATTTTTTCTGAATGCAAAATGGCTCACAGCCTAACAAAAATTGGGTGCGAGAATAATCTGGTAAAATAAAGTCAGTGCACGTGATGTTGACCACATCACCCCACGGTGCCGATGGTTAAACATAATAAGGGTCTGACAGCATATTCCCAATACCACCCACGGTGTGGAATCTGGATCTTTACTTGATATTCGATTACAAAATTATGTGTTCACATTCCTCATTTGCAAGCTTCTGATTAATATCATGTGTTCTATTATTTGTAAGTCCTAGTGACATTTGTAAGTTCTAGTGACATTTGTAAGTTCTAGTGACATTTGTAAGTTCTAGTGACATTTGTAAGTTTTAGTGACATTTGTAAGTTCTAGTGACATTTGTAAGTTCTAGTGACATTTGTAAGTTCTAGTGACATTAGTAAGTTCTAGTGACATTTGTAAGTTCTAATGACATTTGTAAGTTCTAGTGACATTTGTAAGTTCTAGTGACATTTGTAAGTTCTAGTGACATTTGTTAGTTCTAGTGACATTTGTAAGTTCTAGTGACATTTTAGGCACGTGTGTAGCATGTAAGAGAACCCCTCTGATCACCATCTTAGAGATCTCGGACCAATAAATTCAGAACCTCGCACAAAAACTAAGATTAAATTGTGACGTTACATGTGAAGGACATGAAGTTAAAAGTTGACCAGTACATTTCAACGAAACTTATTTACAGCCGACTAAGCTAGATCAACCTAAGCAGAGCCGGTAACCAGTAGCTAGTTAAGCGAAAACTGTGACTCATCAATGCGTTTGCCAAAGATTAGCTAGATAATAACAGTTTATTATTGGAAGCTTATTATGGTCATCTTAGAACTTGACAATTTTAGGCCAGCATTTACCGGAAGCGTTTCAAATGAGATTTGTTTTACACACGTCGCCCAAAGGTTGGGTTTACCTTACCAAAGTAAAGTGTCGCAATTATGCACTACTGGTTCTACGGTAAAGTGTCGCAACTATGCACGACTGGTTCTACGGCATGTGTACGTCATTCTCCAATAGTGGAAAGTCTCGATCACATGATTAGTTTCTTAGCAACCCAGTACAACTGGTAAAGATTTATAATGGACATTTAAAACCGTGGATCAGCTGATTTATACAGGTCTTCAGCTTCAGAGAGAAGCAGAATCTGAGACTTGCACCGACCGTCTCAACCTGACATTTGTCTGATAGACTTCCACAGATCACCCAGAGTAGCCGACCAGATTATACTTCACATGCCAGGGCGTTTTGTTTGTATTGTCTGTACCAAAACGTCTGCTATCGAAAACGTGTAAGATATTCCTAAGGCTTGAGAAAGACAAGTTTTGGCAGAACACATACGATCTTCCGCGTGATCTGAATCGAGATATCTCGAAGCAGACTCAAATCAGCCTTTCGTCCACAGCAAACTAGAGCGAAGAAAATGGGATTTCAAGAGTTCAAGTAGCCGCATTCGACGGAGGAGCAGAGGACTAAGAAAGAAGAACCTTTAATGTAGCTTGCTAAGTTCTGTAAGATCAGTGTGAGTTACACGAAAATACTGACTTGTCAGTACAGTTAGACTAACATTTTATTGTTGTATTTATTTCATTTTCTTTTATAATAACATTTCCTCTTTGTAATTCTTAAGGATCATTCTGATGTCAAGTCGTGAGGGTATAGAAGAGTAAAATAATAGAAAGAGTAGAACGAGAGAGAGAGAGAGAGAGAGAGAGAGAGAGAGAGAGAGAGAGAAAGAGCAGAAGTGAGATTATAGAAAGAATGCTGTTGTTTCGAATGCCCACAATGAGTAGGTTTACTTTTTTGTGCGCCTTGAAAAGGACGCTAAGTGGCGGGTTGCAGTAGCTTTCCTCACATCCCCAGCGTGCTGATGAAGGTGGACCGGGGTCCTCCATGTGGTTGTGCTATTCTTGGCTTTATCTGCGTGTCTCTGACTACTACGGGGATCACGTGATTCCTTCATCCTGTCAGCGAGGCTGCAATGAAAACAGCCCATTTCCAGTGAAGGCTGCGAGGATGCCGCGGTGAGGGTCTTGGCCAGTATATTTTACCTGACCCCGAGGAACATGTCTGATCAGTATGTTTTGCCTGACCAGACGTTAGTCTTCCTCCCTTCAATAGTAATAATAGAAAGGAGAGATACAGTTAAAAGGGAATTAATTCAAATAACGCTACCTAAGGGAAATAGACCTGTTACATTTCTATTTAATAATTGATCCCATTCACCAGATTCACCAGAATGCCTCAACAGAGTTTACCTTACTGCACATATCTTTTGTCCTTCAGTAGTGTATCTTTGTTTCTTGATTGTTTATCCTGTCTGTTTTTTTGCATTAGTTCCCCGTGCATTAAGCTTTTGTCATTTCAATTCTGGAATTTAATGTCATCCACTTTTCACGGTGTTTATCAAACGCTGTCTTACCACTCCTGCTTGTTGTATTTTTTTGTTTAAAATGATTATTTTACCGTTCATCAATGTCTCAAAACAAAGTTATTAGACCTGCAATTACTTATGCGTTTGTTTTACTGCTACATTGCATGTCTGATGTTTTTTGAAATTATTTTTTCTTTAGATAGATGTTTTGACACGAGCAGAAAAAAAACCTAAATTGAAATATACAGAAAACGGCGAAGAAGTTCCGAATATGTCTAGCACCATTTGACGGAACCCGTTGTTATGGGCAATGTAAATGAGGTAGTTTATGAAATTCTTCGATGTGTCAGTCAGTGCATGATCGATTTATGCTTCAACTAAAGGTACGTGTCTCGGTCTGCTCATGCGTGTCAAAATAAATGACATCTCCATTTCTATGTACTCATATCAGTTCCGGTTCTCGGGTATCTTGAAATGTGGCGAATTTTTTCGTTAAACAACGCGAGAATCTGAGCTGACAATCCATCAACCCTCAGGAAAGGCGGAGATGTGATTATTCAAAATAGTTCTTAAAAGTAAATGGCGTTCAAAACACGCGCACTCACACAGACGTACGTGTACACGAACACAAACACGCACGCACGCGCACACGCATACAATAACGCACGCACGCGCGCGCGCACACACACACACACACACACACATTTAAAGGATCCTGTAGCTTACATAACTAAAAACATATATGTATTCGGAGGTTAAGCTATATGGTCATCAGATACGACATCACTGCACTGCGGAGCAGATCTATAGGTACAGAGTAGTTTTCAGTATAGCTTGTAATTGATAGATACTGATGTTTCCCACCCTCACAGGTAGACCCTGCTTGCTCAATCTACCGATGCCTCAAAACGTCTACTTCTTGTTTCTTGGTGCAGTTGTTTTTCTTCTGTGGAGTTCGTACTGAAAAGAACGTTTCGCTAAGTTATTTCGTAGTTGACATTTAAACTGCGATATCTGCACCATTTTTGTCCTGACACAACCGGTTTCAGCACGGCCCATTTGTCCGAACACAACCGGTTTCAGCACGGCACATTTGTCCGGACACAACCGGTTTCAGCAGGGCACATTTGTCCTGACACAACCGGTATCAGCACGGCACATTTGTCCGGACACAACCGGTTTCACCACGACACATTTCGCCAAAACAACCGGTTTCAGCACGGCATATTTGTCCGGACACAACCGATTTCAGCAGGGCACATTTGTCCGGACACAACCGGTTTCAGTACGGCACATTTTCCCGGACACAACCGGTTTACTACTACTACTGCTACTATTGCTGTTACTGCTACTACTACGACTTCTACTACTACCACTGCAACAACAACAACAATAACAACAACAAAAACTACTACTACTGCTACTACTACTAATCCCACTACCAGTGCTGCTGCTGTTACTACTATAACTTCTAGAACTATCACGACTATTGCTACTATTCATACACATCTACTAACACTGCTACCAGTATTGCTACCACTTGTGACAAGCCATGTCTATTACGTAAAATTAACGGGGGCAAAATGTTAAAAGTTGTCTTTGTTTTTGTCAGACGACTAATCCTCCAAACAAAAATATGAATAATCCAGGAAGCATGTGACAACAAGTTTAGATCATGGATGACAAAAAAATAGAAGTCGACGGCGTTGACATATACCTAATTGGAACCGAATTGAACAAATTAATTATCGGCTAATTTCTTTGATCTTTTCACACATGAACAGAGTTGAGCCCCATGGCATTACAGAGAACAATAAAATAGGTGGATTGATTCGCTGAACCGAAACATACATTCGATGCGGAGAAAGACCTAGCACACTGATGTAAATTTAGCGAGAGGAACACGAGCTCAGAATGAAAACGTCAGATAGAAGAACAGAGAGCTTGAACAGTGAGAATTTTTCCAGAAGGATTTTTAAATTTTAAATCATCTCCCCAAAATGCATTTTTTTACGAACTAGAAGCTCAGAAAAAGAAAGACAAGAAAAACAAAAGAAGAATGAAAAAATGGCCAACAAACACTTTCAATTTGGATTAAGTGCTGCTTTAAAAACATGTATAATTGAACTCACCTACAGAATTGATGCACGAAGAAATTGTTGGAAACATAATTTTCTAACCAAAAAAAAACTTGATTTGGATAACCATACACAACATTTTGGTGAAAATACAGGTGCAACAAAATAAAAATGGAAAATAGTAAGAAACAAAGCGCCAATGCATATGTGGAGGTGAATTTGGTATACGAGAGGAGCAAAAATAATAGAGGTCTTGACATTGGATATATCACAATGTTATGAACAGTGACATCCATTTGTCTAAAATATTCCCAAAATATACATGCAATCAAGTGTGTGTGTGTATATATATATATATATATATATATATATATATATATATATATATATATATATATATTACGTTAGCGCATGTGTGATCTTTTTCCCACCTGCAGATTGTGTCAATCGCTGGCTGTTAGCTTTTAAGTGTTAAGTGTCGTGAGCGCACGTCGGGTTTTCATTCACCACGAAATGACGGACAGAATAAAGCAACGGTGTTGCATCTTATTTTGCCGAAAGCAGGCGATAAGCCAGTGAAAACCATTCGAAAGATTCAACAAGATTTCATTGACGATGCCATGAGCATCACGCAAATAAACGATTGGCAAAATAGCTTGAAAGATGGCGGCACATCGGCGGATCACGTACTGGTAGGTCCCATCAAGCCGAAATAATGAAATCATTGACCAAGTACGGACCTTGGTCTTACAGAACCGGCTTGTCAGCATCCGTGAACTTATGGATGAGGTAGGGATGAGCATTGGTTCGGTTCGGTACAGTCCAGATTGAGCAAGGATTTGTCTATGCGGAGAGTGTCTACGAAATTCGTGCCGAATCTGCGAATCTGCTAACATTGAAACAGAAGTAATCCGTCTGGAAGTCTTACAGGACATTGCTAGGCTGTTCAAACGGCGACCCAGAGTCCGTCTGGAAGTCTCACAGGACATTGCTGGGCTGTTCAAACGGCGACCCAGACTCCGTCTGGAAGTCTCACAGGACATTGCTGGACTGTGCAAACGGCGACCCAGACTCCGCCTGGAAGTCTCACAGGACATTGCTGGACTGTGCAAACGGCGACCCAGACGGAGTCTTGAAGTCTCACAGGACATTGCTGGACTGTGCAAACAACGACCCAGACTACGTCTGGAAGTCTCACAGGACATTGCTGGACTGTGCAAACGGCGACCCAGACGGAGTCTTGAAGTCTCACAGGACATTGCTGGACTGTGAAAACGGCGGCACAGACTCTGTCTGGAAGTATCACAAGACATTGCTGAACTGTGCAAACGGTGACCCAGACACCCTGAACACTGTGAGAAATTGTGATGATTCCTGGGTTAATGGATGCGACCTGGAAACCAAGCTACAGTCTTCACGGTCGAGACATTTATCATACCTGAGATATCAAAAAGCGAGGCAGCTGCGCAGAAATGTCAAAGTCATGTTGACCGTTATCTTTTACTCCTGTATGGTTGTGTTTCACGAGTACGCATCATAAGGTCTAAACTTTGCAAAAGGGAGATCATCCTTCGTGATGCTGCTCGGCGAGGCAGGCTAGACTTGTGGACAACGGGAACTTGGCTGCTCCATCACGACAACTCACCCACCCATTCTTCGCATCTGATTTATACTTTCTTGGCAAACACAACATTTCTCTGGTTCTTCCGACATGGGGTCTTGCCATTTTTGATTGTTTCTTAAACTGAAGATTCAAGGGGACGGCGTGGCCTAGTGGTTAAGTGGCACGGCTCACAACCCGAAGGTGCTGGGTTCGATCCCCATCACAGCACCGGCCGTTACCCCGGGGAAGTAAACTCTTAGGAAATGCAGGAGGAAGCAGACCCTTACATAAGATGCATGCTGAAATCGGATGTACTGGGCCGACAGGCGCAAAATAAAAACCACAGTGCAAGGCACACCGCCTTGGGGATTAGAGAAATAAGGCGAACGTAAAATTAAAAAAAATTAAAATTAAAAAAACGAAGATGCCGCTGAAAGGGACCCGATTTCAGATTATACAGAATGCGACTCCATTCCCAATGAGCTCTACCTGAAATGCTTCCAACAATGGCAAGACCGCTGGTATAAATGTATCGAGTCTAAAGGAGAGTACTTTGAAAGGGATTATGGTTTCAAACTTCCAGGTAGCGTGATTTTATTTTTCCGACTCAAAGTTCGGATACCTTTTGAACAAACCTCGTGTATATATACATGCTTAGGATCAGTACAACCATAAAGAGATCCCATTGATCACAGGGATAAATAGCGATAAAATAAAACTGCCATTCTCACATGATTATTTTAACCATATTGAGATTTCACAGAAAACAGTAGAGAATAATCAAATAAACAGCTGACATGCTGCATTTATTGTATTATACAATCCCCTGTATCTATATTATTATGACTCCAGCCAACTAGTGTAGGCGATCATGTATATTCACAAATGTCGGGCCCTTTCAGCGCCCATTTTATCTTTATTTACATTTCGTTCATGTCACCTGACATTTCCTCGCAATTCCGGCACAAGTTGTTTTTTCCCAGCTATCTCGTGTAACCATTATGTGTTCAAGTGCTTCTATCATCATGACATGTTTCTTGAACGCTACTCGTCTCATATCGAAGATTAAAAAAACTTTAATTGTTTCCATTTCACACATTTTTCCTAACCATTGTGGAATGCCACGACAACCTCAATATTCTTATAATAAACTAAACAATTTGAACTCTCCAGCCCTCGTCTTCTCACTGCCTTGGTTCCCGGATGTGGCTGGATGCAATACAGTAAGAAGATCTCAGCTGAGCACAGGGACAACGTCATTTCCTGCCTTTAAAAAGGTGTTTGTTGGGGGAACCCCGGCTAAATCAACAATGGCGTCAACTGTCAGTGGGGGGGGGGGGGGGGGGACAGTAAACAGGCTCGTTGAAGAATATCAAAAGACGAGATGAGGGATAGACAGTGTCCCAATCAAAGCTATCTAGACAAAACAGACAGCGATTAATAGATTGTGCTAGTCTGAAGCTGTTTAGAGCAGACATAAAAATAGTTCATAGACTGTGTGACAATTTTGAAGCTGTATAGATCAGACAAACATCAATTTATATACTGTTTTGACAGTCCGAAGTTGTATAGAGCAGGCTTACGTAATTGATAGACTGTGTAACAGTCTGAAGTTGTTTAGACCATACATTTTGCAATTGATAGACTCTGTTACATTCTGAAGTTGTTAAAAGCAAACATACAGTAATTGATAGACTCTGTTACATTCTGAAGTTGCTGAAAGCAAACATACAGTAATGGATAGACTCTGTTACATGCTGAAGTTGTTAAAAGCAAACATACAGTAATTGATAGACTCTGTTACATTCTGAAGTTGTTTAGAGCAAGCAAAAGGATAGGCCGCCGTCCATTGTTGACGATGATGGCATAATTTATTTGCTAGCCCTATCTTTAGTAAGGATTAACTGCGCTACTTTTTATCCCCACTCTCTCATCTCGAGCCACCAGACCGCAGTGGCAAGTCAAGGACAAGACGACTAGGGGGCAACTACGAGATGCAGGGGACTTCGCATCAAGCACCCGTAAAAAAAACGGCGGAGTCCGGAGTCGAACCCACACCACCTGATCACGAGGCCGACGGCTTAACCACTTCGCCACGAAAGAGAAGGCATACATATAGAGCAGACATACAATAGTTTACAGACTGTGTGACATCCTGAAGCTATATTGAGTAGACATACAGTAATTGATAGACTCCGTACCGTTCACAAGCTGAATAGAACATACATATTAAAACCTTCTTCACGCCAGGTTTAAAAAAAAAAAATTTGACCTAATTAATTTTCTGAATTTGTCGCTATGGCTATGGTAGTGTCTTTCAAAATTTGTAACTTTTATTTTTGTTTATCAATAAATATGATTTTCTTGCGTGTAGACACACAATTGCATAACGAACATGTGGATGTTATTGTTTTTGTTGTGTGTTTGTTAGTTTTTGAGATACAAAAAGATGAAGTTCAAATTTATGAAAATCTCGGAAAAATTTTTGGCTCGACCACTAGGCCTAGTCGCATCATAGAAAACCATGAAAACCACAACAACGTATCGATTCTGTGTTTACAATATCGACACAACTGTTAGTTTCCAATTCAAACGTAGTTCTTTCATTTAAACAAACAAAATAAACAGATCTACTCGATAAAAATCTTTCCTAACAACCTACTTCCCCTTTCGCAAAAAGTCGGCTTGGTCCAAACGGCGTATCCGAAATTAAAACTGTTCAGAAGCCATTTGTAATCGCACATACGATACTTTAACCGGCAAAATATCGTGTATATATGGAGTATGTATTCAGCAGTAAAAAATGGCTGTCGGGAGTGACTCCGTTCAAAAAATAAAATATGTTTCCGTACACCGTTTTTGTAGGCCGAGTGTGTCAAGAAGTACTGGACTGAGGCGTGCTGCAGGTTAAAACAGCTTCAGTGTCTTCAATGTGATTGTGGCCTCAAAATACATCTCTGCTCTTCATGTACACCTATACGCTATGTGTATAAGCATGTATTCTATACATACGCGTATAGTGCAAGTGTTAGTCTTAGTCGACCTGTACTTATACAGAGGCAGATACCTCTGTGCAGGTCCCAGCCCTGGTATGAGCTGGATGTAGCCGGGAGAAGTGTTTCTTGCTTAGTGGGCCAGGCTTGAGTTGCTTAATTTTACTGTTTGTTGGTCAATAAATATGATTGTCTTGTGTGTGGAGACACAATTGAATAACGAACATGTTGGTGTTATTGTTTTTATTGTGCGTTTGTTAGTTTCTGAATTACAAAAAGATGATTTTGAAAATTTATGAAAATCTCGGAAAAAATTTGGACTCGACCGCTAGGCCTAGTCGTTCCGATAGAAAACCACGAAAACCACAACAATGTATCGATACTGTGTTTACACTATCGACGCAACTGTTAGTTTCCAATTCAAACGTAGTTCTTTAATCTAAACAAACAAAATTAACAGATCTACTCGATAAAGATCTTTCACAACAACCTACTTCACCTTTCGCAAAAAGTGGGCTTGCTCCAAACGGCGTATACAAAATTAAAACTGTTCAAAAGCCATTTGTAATCTAACAAACGATACTTTAACCGGCAAAATATCGTGTATATATGAGGGACGTATTCAGCAGTAAAAAATGGCTGTCGGGAGTGGCTCCGTTCAACAAAAAAAAAAAAATTACTCCGCCGCGTTGGGACAAGCGCTCAAGGAGGGTGATTAACCGATGTTGCGAGCACATCTTAATAGACTCAAATACTAGAGCAAAGTAGACCCGCAGTCTGTTAGGCTCTTACGCGCTATCTATGCTGCTCTAAACAAACCACATAGTCATGGCCGGTGTTTTGCCATGTCACACAGTTAGTCGTCATTAAGTCAGTAAGTGTCATGCTCTCTGTGGGGCAGTGGTGTTATTCTTGTCCTTGTCATACACAAAGACCTGGGCAGACCACTAGTACAAATACAAGTATATGGAATAAATACAAATGTTGCTTATAAATACATGTATTATTATAAATACACCTATATCTTGTAAGTGTAAGTATTTCATGTAAGCATTTCATATAAGTACAAAATTTCCCTCTGAATAAATGTTATTTATGAATAGTTGTACACCATAAATGAAAGAATACATACAATACATGCTAACACTATAAATATTCGTATGCACTATAAATGCAAGTCTACGCAATAAATACAGAGGTATCCATATTACATGATTAGAAATAAATAAAATTGTAAAAAAACGGCACCGTATAAATACTAAGTTAGCACTTTATAATTGTGGGTTTTGACATAAACTGTCATATTTATATGTAGCTCTGAACAGCCAAACAGCAGAGCACATGACAACAAAGATAATTAAAATTATTAACAACCTCCTCAAAGATGTCTTTAATTTTGTTTAATACCCATACTGAGTAAGTGGGCTTTTTTTGGTACCCTGAAAAGGGTGTTAAGTGGCGGGTTGCAGTAGCTTTCCTCACATTCTGAGCGTACTGATAACGGTGGACCTGGATCCTCCAGGCTGTTGTGCTGTGCTTGGCTTCATCTGCGAGACACTCACTACTTCAAGTATCAAATTGAATCCCCACCTCTTTAACAAGATTGACATGAGACAGTCTGTTGCCAGGGAGAACTGTTTGAAAGTGAGTTGCGAATTTTGGTCAGTATATTGTCCCAAAACTAAATCTCCGCTAAAAGAAAGAAGACTTTGGAACATATGACATGGAACACCCCGTTATTGACACCAGCTAGATTGTTGCTGAGTGGGCAGACATGCCACTGGCCAACGTAGTTCGATACATCCTGAATTACTTCCAGTCGTCTTGACTTATATCATGCCACTGGCCAACGTAGTTCGATACATCCTGAATTACTTCCAGTCGTCTTGACTTATATTATGCCACTGGCCAACGTAGTTCGATACATCCTGAATTACTTCCAGTCGTCTTAACTTATATCATGCCACTGGCCAACGTAGTTCGATACATCCTGAATTACTTCCAGTCGTCTTGACTTATATTATGCCACTGGCCAACGTAGTTCGATACATCCTGAATTACTTCCAGTCGTCTTGACTTATATTATGCCACTGGCCAACGTAGTTCGATACATCCTGAATTACTTCCAGTCGTCTTAACTTATATCATGCCACTGGCCAACGTAGTTCGATACATCCTGAATTACTTCCAGTCGTCTTGACTTATATTATGCCACTGGCCAACGTAGTTCGATACATCCTGAATTACTTCCAGTCGTCTTGACTTATATTATGCCACTGGCCAACGTAGTTCGATACATCCTGAATTACTTCCCGTCGTCCTAACTTATATTATGCCACTGGCCAACGTAGTTCGATACATCCTGAATTACTTCCAGTCGTCCTAACTTATATTATGCCACTAGCCAACGTAGTTCGATACATCCTGAATTACTTCCAGTCGTCTTGACTTATATTATGCCACTGGCCAACGTAGTTCGATACATCCTGAATTACTTCCAGTCGTCTTGACTTATATTATGCCACTGGCCAACGTAGTTCGATACATCCTGAATTACTTCCAGTCGTCCTAACTTATATTATGCCACTGGCCAACGTAGTTCGATACATCCTGAATTACTTCCAGTCGTCCTAACTTATATTATGCCACTAGCCAACGTAGTTCGATACATCCTGAATTACTTCCAGTCGTCTTGACTTATATTATGCCACTGGCCAACGTAGTTCGATACATCCTGAATTACTTCCAGTCGTCTTGACTTATATTATGCCACTGGCCAACGTAGTTCGATACATCCTGAATTACTTCCAGTCGTCCTAACTTATATTATGCCACTGGCCAACGTAGTTCGATACATCCTGAATTACTTCCAGTCGTCTTAACTTATATCATGCCACTGGCCAACGTAGTTCGGGACCAGAGAGTGAGGTTGATGAGCAGCGCAACCTCTTCCTCACCATAATCCAAACACAGCGCAAGTTACACCAAGACAAACACTATCTAATGGAGTCACCCTTAAGCTTGGAATGATCAACTAAAAAACACTGTCATTGGCAACTAGAAAATACACAAGCAATTTCAGAGCGGAGGCAGAGGCACTGAGGGTGGCAGTGGAAGAAATGGTGACAGGTAAAAGGAATGAAAGCCATATAGTCACAGCACTAAAAAGCCAGAAAAATACTGAACTTAATGATTTAAGAGCAGTGCTCTGTCAACTATGCCAGCAGTCCGCACCAAAGAGGGTAGTGGTACAGTGGGTTCCATCCCACTGCAACATCCAAGGCAACGAGGAGGCAGACAGACTGGCAAAAGAAGGTGCAAGATTACCACAACCAGATACCAGTGTGACATACGAAGAGTCAAAACGGCTTATTAGAGCTAGATAGATACATGACCAAATGGGAAACAAAACATACTGGCTACACAAAAAACGATGCCTATTACCAGTTGAACATAAGAGAGCAGGTCGTGGTCTTCAGATTTCGCACTGGCCACAATAGACTGAGGCGCCACCTATTCAATAAACTGAAGATAGGTGGCACTGACGAATACACGTGTGGTACCGGGAAAATGACCGCTGAACATTTGCTGCAAAACTGCCCGACATACGAGAATCAGAGAAAGCAGATGTGGCCATCACCAGTGGCAACACTAGACAAGCTCTACGGCAGTGTCGACAGCCTCAGTATGACCGCTGCTTTTTTCGAAAAAATAAAGGTCGACGTCGGACAGCGTAAGAAGAAGAAGAAGAAGAAGAAGAAGAAGGAATGGTCAACAGACTTTAACCGCACATCAGTGTATAGTGCTTTTATGACATGTATCGATTTGGATGGAGAGCCATAGTTGTTAAGGATTTTCTAAAGTGATGTGCAGTGAAGACTGTCAAACGCCTTTTGGAAATCAATAAAATTGATGACAAATGGATTTCCACAGATTCTAATACAATTATCTCAAGGGTGAAGATGTAGTCTTTGCCTGATCGTTTTGGTCTACATCCAACCTATTTCTTTCTGAGTTGTTCATCGTCTGAGTTGTTCATGCCTTGTTACTCTGAGCTGTTCATCCTCTGTTACTCTGAGTTGTTCATCCCCTGTTACTCTGAGTTGCTCATTCACTACTGCTCTGTGTTGTTCATCCATTGATTTGTTCATCCACTACTACTGTGAATTGTTCATCCATGGATCTGGTGTAGTTGTCTCGCCGCCGCGACTCAATTTCAACCAGTGTTCGTAAAGCGATCTCAGTCCCGCCAGGCGGAGCGATAGCGCGGGCTTGCGGAAAACGCTCGCCTGCCATTCCCCGTACAGCTATTGGGGTGCGGTTTGTTGTGGCGTCTCCTCCACCGAGGTGCGCTCGTCTGGTCCGTATCAGGAAATGTGGTCCATCCGTGGTGATTTATCTAAGGCTTATAGCAGAGCTCGACAGTACGTCTCGCTGGTGGTCCGACTCTCACAAAGAGCTTGTGACCGGCAAATGGAAAGCAGGAATCGTGCCTCAAGGCCCTGTGTTCTCCTCCGGAGAAGGGCAGGCCGGCAGGCCAAATTGTCTCTAGTCCCAGTGAAATTCATCGCCGAGGTCGTTGGGATCCGTTCTGCACAGAGCGCTGCCATCCCTCCTCGAGCGAGCCCGGTCGGTCGGTCGTCTGGTGCGTGTAGGGGTCCCTGTCAGGCGGTCCTAGGTCGACGGAGTGAGGGACGGGCGGAACAACCGTCCGTCCGTCCCGTCAGTCGGTCCCTGCGGCCGTCCCAGTGAGCCTTTTCACACACCCTTCCTCCGCCGACCGGTGTGTGCTGTACGTACGTCTCCGACAGATATCTGGTTGATCCTGCCAGTAGTCATATGCTTGTCTCAAAGATTAAGCCATGCATGTCTAAGTTCACACTGTCACACAGGCCTCGGCTGCCTGAATAATGGTGCATGGAATAATGGAATAGGACCTCGGTTCTATTTTGTTGGTTTTCGGAACTGGAGGTAATGATTAACAGGGACAAACGGGGGCATTCGTATTGCGGCGTTAGAGGTGCAATTCTTGGATCGCCGCAAAACGAGCTACTGCGAAAGCATTTGTCAAGAAAGTTTTCATTAATTAAGAATGAAAGTCAGAGGCGCAAAGACGATCAGATACCGTCGTAGTTCTGACCATAAACGATGCCGACTAGCGATCCGCAGGAGTTGCTTCGATGACTCTGCGGGCAGCTTCCGGGAAACCAAAGTGTTTGGGTTCCGGGGGAAGTATGGTTGCAAAGCTGAAACTTAAGGGAATTGACGGAAGGACACCACCAGGAGTGGAGCCTGCGGCTTAATTTGACTCAACACGGCCAAACACTGACATGATTGACATGGCGAGAGCATTTTCGTTGGGTCTAATATGGAACGGGTGCTGGAATTAGACCCTCGAAAATCTGGAGCTACCCTCTAAGTAACTTGATTGTCTCGCTAAAGGAATTGACGGAAGGGCACCGCCAGGAGTGGAACCTGCGGCTTAATTTGACTGAACACGCCAATAATGTAGAACGACTGACAAATCGAGAGCACTACCGTTGGGTCTAATAATGAACGTACGCTGGTATTAGACTCACGGAAGACAAGTCAGCTCTCTAACACTCTAATGAAAGAACGCTACGGAAATCGTGTTTAACCCCGCAGAAACCGCAGGTTTCAAATACCTGGCCACTGACAAACAAAAGCCCTCAATAAATTCGTCTGGCAAAATAGTGAACGGGTGCTGGAAATAGACCATGTGAAGACAGGTCAGTTTTACCCTACTAATGACAGGGCGTTGCTACGGAAAACCAGCTCATATCGAGAGGAGCCGCAAACACTTTGGTACACGTACCAGGCTGATAAGCCAATGGCGCGAGGCTACCATGTGGGGGATTACGGCCGAACGCTTGTAAGCCGCAATCACGCCCAAAATCTCAGCACCACTGCAATGGGAGGCTCCTACATGTTCGGGACCTGGGGCTCGCGCCCCAGCCCTATCCGGTAGAGCCGCCGCAGCAAGAGGTCTCTGCCGTCCGCCGATCAAAGCGGGCGGACAGCTGCTTGATACTCACCTTATACGGCGCGGGTGTGCGAAACCACCAACATAAGACTTAGTTCCTGGTCGGGGTGTCGAAAACAGTAGAGCAGCCACCTCACTGTGAACTGTCGAGACTCAACCAATGACCATGAAATCTGTCCGCACACTAGGCGAACAACATCTCTGTGACATTACCAGGCTTGTCCTCTGGTTAAATGCACTTCTGCTTCGATATCTACCTCTGTACGTTATCAGCCATATAGCTATCATGCTGGACGCAGAAGAGATGCAGACCAGCGGACATTGCACACCTGCCCCACTGTGTCAACATCCCAGGTGGCGGGAAATGCTAGGCGTACCATCTCTGCATAGAAGCCAAGAAAATAAAGGGAGAAAGAGATACCCCACTCACATGCAAATGCTACGTTTCTGGCAGGACGTGACGATCCTGGGGTACAGACACACTGGACTGCCTCTCTTCCGAGTAAACCAGTCCATATCATATATCTCATATTTCATCTCACATATCATCATCGCACCCTTTAGACACGATTAGTGAAGACTCGATAGTCTGGTAAGACAACTTCCATAAGAGAGACAACTCTGATCATAAACAACTGCTGCCTTGCAGATATGCTGGGGACAGCCAAAGGCTAAGGAGGGCATCCCTACAGAAACGCCTGTTGAAATCGGATGCACGGGGCCGCAAGCCTAGCAAAACAGTGCAACGTAAATCGCAGCATGATGACAGTACAACCGATTAGAAAAACGAATGGCGCTCATCCTGTGGAGTCCCGCCAGGCAGCGATAGTGCCGGGCCTTACGCCTCGAAGGGGCCCACCCTTGACTACTGGTGGTCACCCACCCATGTGTCCTGGATTCAAGGCACATAGCTATGGGGCAACTTCTATTGACCAAAAACTCAAGACCCTCAAAATACTACAGTGGAATGCGGAGGGAGTCATTAACAAAAAACTTTCCCTAACACATCACCTGCATGAAGGTAAGATTGACGTGGCATGTATCCAGGAAACGCACCTCAACAATAATCACAAATTCTCAATCAGAGGATACCAGACCTTCCGTCTCGATAGAGAAGGCCACAAAGGAGGGGTCCTGATACTGACCAGAAACTGCATACCGAGTAGCGCGGTATCTGTCAATCACACCGGACAAGCAGAAATTGTAGGAGTTGACATAATGGCTCAAGAGACGAAGCTCCGCATTTTCAATCTGTACGGACCACCAAATAGAGACCTATCGCTCTCGAGTATGGAGGTCAGAGACTCCAACTGCATAGTAGTTGGAGATTTCAACAGCCACTCGGAGAGATGGGGATACTCTGACACAGACAGCAGAGGTGACGAAGTGGAAGATTGGGAGATAGATGCAAATCTCTCCCTAATCAATAGGCCGGAGGATAGCCCTAGCTTCTATTCAAGAACATGGCATACCACCTCGACTCCAGATTTGGCCTTCTCCACACAGGACATACACCATAAAATAGACCGCCAGGTGCTAAACCAACTGGCAGGTAGCGACCACAGGCCGATCAGGCTAACCATTGACATGGAAGTAGGCCCACAGGAAACAAAACCGCTCCCACGTTGGAATTACAAACGAGCCGACTGGGACAGATTTGCAATCCTGACAGATGGGCTGTGTGAAACCATCAACACACAAAACACTAAAATGAAGCCCATGGTGGAAAGCCTAAGCAAGGCAATAATGCAAGCCGCCACTGAAACCATCCCAAGAGGAGCTAGGAAAAACTATAAGCCCTACTGGAATGATGAGTTGCAGAAAGTGGAAGATGCAGTAACAAATGCTAGGAACATGGCAGAGCGAGAACAATCCATGGAGGCAAACATCGCCCTGAAAGCCACCACGGCGAAATACAAACACTCTCAAGCAAATTGCAAGAGAAAGCTGGAAAAATAAAACGGAAAGCCTAAACCTGGACAAAGACGGGAACAAGCTATGTAAGCTAGTCAGAGCCATGAACGACGAAACCCCGTCAAATAAACATATTACCATCAAGCAGGGCGAGAACTTGATCACAGGTAAGAAAGCCGCAAACGCCTTTGTCGATCACTATGCCAGAGCAAACCACATCGAGGTCCCTGCAGATAAGCATACAGACATTAGCGAAGAGCTAAAGGGACACGAAAACGTAAATACGGCTCCTGAAGAGCACATGATGGCCAAACTAACAATGCGCGAAATGGAAGAGGCTATGAGTACACTAAAGAAAAGGAAATCTCCCGGAAAAGACGGGATAACAAACGAAATGCTGATGGGGCTGGGCCAAACAGCGAAGAAGAAACTACTATCAGTCCTGAACCAAAGCTGGAAAAGGGGTATTGTACCCCAGGCATGGAAAGATGCAATACTGGTACCAGTACCAAAAACAGGGAAGGACAAAACAGATCCAAATGGATACAGGCCCATTAGCCTACTGAGCTGTGTCGGCAAGCTGATGGAACGGATGATAAACACCAGACTGATGTGGCATCTGGAAGAAAAACGAATACTAATTCCACAGCAAGCCGGCTTTAGACAGCACAGATCCACTGAGGACCAGGTCATCCTCATAGCCCAGGAGATAGAAGGTGCCTACCAGGCACAGAAACACACAGTAGCTGTTTAGGTGGATCAGGAAAAGGCATTTGACAAGGTCTGGAAAGACGGACTTAGAGTCAAGCTAAGAAGAAGTGATGTTTGTGGGAAAATGTACAAGTGGATCAACCACTACCTCAAACAAAGAACGGCCTGAGTCCAAGTACAAGGGCAGATGAGCAAAAAGGTGATATTCGAGCAGGGAGTACCCCAAGGGGGAGTACTGTCACCCACACTCTTCCTGGTATATATAAACGATATGATAGAGAATATACCAAGAAGAGTCCATAGCTCAATGTTTGCAGACGATCTGGCTATGTGGACCTCTGAAAAGAATCTCACCATAGCAAGAAATCGGATGCAGACGGCCCTAACATCGCTGGAAGAGTGGGCGAACTCATGGCTGGTCAAAATAAACGAGAAGAAAACCACATGCACAATATTCTCGCTTTCATTAAAACCCCAAAATACCAAATTAAGTGTAAATGGCAAATTCCTGCAGCCAAATGACAACCCAACCTATCTGGGAGTCACATTTGATCGTCGCATGACATGGAAAAGTCAGATTGAGAGAAACCGAATGAAAGCCAGAGAAAGAATGGCAATCATTACGAAACTTGCTGGCACAAGCTGGGGAGCAGACGAAGGCATACTAAAGAAACTGTACACTGGAAGAGTGAGACCAGTTCTCGAGTATTTCATTGCGGCATGGACAACATCAGCGAAGGCGAACTTCGATAAAGTTAGCAAACTTCAAAACCAAGCCATGAGAATTATAACAGGAGGCATGATGTCAACGCCAATTGTAGAACTTGAAAAGATTACAAAAACTGCAATCCATGACCGTTAGAAGAGACTGCAGAGCCCAGCTGCAGTCAGAGAAACTCCGAAGACTGACCGACCATCCAATGCACCAGAGACTAAACAATTTGGGAAATGGGAAACTAAAGCGGAGAAACTTTGCAGAAATAGCCAAAGCAAAGATGCACGAATATCCCATAAACGCACTAACAACACCAAAACCCATCACTACTGTACGAAAACCTACCTGGAGGCAGGATATATTTCCAGAGGTGGTAGAAAATATACCAGGTATTGCAAACAAAAAACTGCCAGACTGAAAAAGAAAGGAGAAAAACTACCCTAAGCTTCATAAAGAAAAGCTACCCAAGCATGGACTGGACCCATGCATACACCGACGGTTCTGTAACAAAAACTACACAGAACGGAGGGGCAGGAGCATTCCTGAACCTACCAAATGGCAGAAAAATAACACTGTCATTCGCTACTGGTAAGTACACAAGCAATTTCAGAGCAGAGGCAGAGGCACTGAGGGCGGCAGTGGAAGAAATGGTGACACACAGTGAAAATGAAAGCCATATAGTCCTGTTTACAGATGCTCTCGCCGTAGTCACAGCGCTAAAAAGCCAGAAAAATACTGAGCTTAATGACTTAAGAGCAGCTCTCTGCAAACTGTGCCAGCAGTCCGCACCAAAAAGGGTAGTGGTACAGTGGGTCCCATCACACTGCAACATCCAAGGCAACGAGGAGGCAGACAGACTGGCAAAAGAAGGTGCAAGACTACCACAAACAGATACTAGTATGACGTACGAATAGTCAAAACGGCTTATCAAAGCCAGATACATGACCAAATGGGAAACCGAACATACTGGTTACACCAAAAACGATGCCTATTACCAGTTGAACCGAAGAGAGCAGGTCGTTGTCTTCAGACTTCGCACTGGCCACAATAGACTGAGGTATCACCTATTCAACAAATTGAAGATAGGGTGTACCGACGAATGCCCGTGCGGTACTGGTAAAATGACCGCTGAACATCTGCTGCAGAACTGCCCGACATACGAGGATCAGAGACAGCAGATGTGACCATCACCAGAGGAACTGCAAGACAAGCTCTATGGCAGTGGCGACAGCCTCAGGATGACCGCCGCTTTTTTCGAAAAAATAATGGTTACTGTCTGACTGCGTACGAAGAAGAAGAAGAAGAAGAAGTTCATCAATGGACCTGTTCATCCACTGTTACTCTGAGTTGTTCATCCACTATTACGTTGAATTGTTCATTCACTGTTACTCTTTCCTAGTATTTTTCTAGTACCTAGAAACCTTTCCAATTACCTGGCACTGATAAGAGTGTTATGCCACGCTAGTTATTAGTTCCTTTGCTGGGATTTGGAAGGGGAGACTACGGGGAGATTATGTTCATTGCATTCTTCATTGACCACTGAAAGTAGTTGTTTGACTCCGTAGTCGCCATTCACCTTGTGGTTCTTTAACTTTCTGATGACTTGTTGAATCTCAGTTAGTGTAAACTCATCACATGATCCTGACATATCAGATGTGGTGGTTTCTTCACCAAAGGCATGTGTTATTGCTAGTTGATGTCTATTTAACACCTCCGCCAAATCTTCTTTACAGCGTTGTATTTGCTATTTTTTCATAGTAAGAAGGTTGTCTCTGATGGGGATTTTAATAGCTTTCGGTGTGTTTTATGTTTGTTTTGTGGCCTGATTTAGACATCTACTGTTTCCTAGTCTTACCGCGTCTTCAGCTGCTGAATTTATTTAAGAACTGAATGTTATCGTCACTTCGAAACACCTTACAAATGTACATTTGACAATGTGATAGAGTAGGCTTAGCTGAGTAGTTATCTTAAGAGATTACTGACTCACAACATAGAATGTAAAACTTTTCACTTCAATCACAGAAAACACTAAAACTATCGTTAACCATTAAAACAAAATAATATCATTTATCGCATGAATAATGGTTAGACAATATCAAGAAAAGAAAAGAACTGCTAACTAAATAAGTATCATATATTATTCTAGCGCAGAGGATTCAAGCACTAGCTGTTGATGGTACCTCCGAACTATTACTCCAAGGTTCTTAGTCTCCTAATTGAAATAACATAAATCCTAAACTTAGTCTAATCCAATCGTAATACAGATCAGGGGTTTTATCTAACTCGTTGTCTCCTGCCGTTTTCCAGATCGTCTACGTTGGTGATGATCTGCCGCCCTCTGTCATTGTTGACTGCTTTAGGCTGTTGAATGTACAAACATGAGATAACAAATGCGCTTCCGAAGGAGAATAGAAACCTTGGAAATGTATCCCCAGATTCTGGAAGAACCCCCCCTTTTGCCACGATCAGTTTCACGAACCAATAAACTTCGGGATGTTATACCGGGATTAAGAAAGAACTCCTTTGCATTAGAAACTTCGGGATCTTATCCCAGGATTCTGGATGAACCCTTTTTTGCCAGGACCAGTTTCACGAGCCAAGATACTTCGGAATGTCATCTCATGATTCTGAAAGATTCCCTTTTTGCCACCGATTTCACCAGACTAGAGATTTCGATCCTAGAAGGGTCACTATTCCTCCAATAGACACCAATACAATGGTCCTGGGGAACAGTCGAGCTGCCTTACAGATCAATCTCAATTTGTACCAAGACAAATCTGCAGACTCGCATGGGATCAGATCATTGTCTCTTACTGTTTACAGGGTGTCCATCATTCGTACCTTTGAGCCAAAATGCAAGGCTCTGGGTACTTGATAGCATCACCACCCCGTATACGCTCTCACTCTCTGCGAATATCCTGAATTTCTCTCTACAATTGTCTTTTATAGACTCAGTGCAACGGGACCGGCAGCTTCTTGAGGCCTTCCACCTGCGCAACCAGAGGCGCAATCTCGCGATTGACTGGCACTAATTGATTTCCAACAGTTCGACGTACTCAACGTACAGACATTGCCTCAACGATTGATCGCCGTCGCCTCTCCCTCTTCGGTCACGTTGCATGTGGCCCCCCGGGAAGTCCCAGCTCACGAGATGCCCCAGCAGGCTGTGGGGGCTAAAACGGGAAGATGTCGTACTCATCCTGGAGACCTCCTCGGGGCCCCAACTTGCAACACCGGGCTAAAACAGATCGCAATCCTCACAAGAGAACTGCAGGCTCTCTGGGACAATACAATCAAATCTGGTCATGGACATGGACATTCGAAGCGGCGGGTCCTGTTCGTCTAAACGGGTACTACTGTATTGTATTGTAATTAAGCCGTTTTGTCTTAAACCATACAGTCCTGCTCATTGAATTAAATAACGTTTAGTCATATCCATGTGAAAGATGTGGACTGTTATATAAGAAAATACTATGACTAGACGTTTCGATGCAACAACTAAATCCAGAAGAAGGGCTATGCCCAACAAATACATTGTGTCTAAATAACAAGGCGTCTACTACATTAGATATCTGCGGATGCTTGATCATCGTTGCTGGCAGTTAAATCGATTCTCATTTCCATCACTAACGCCAGAATTAGCAGAAACTGGACAAGTTTTTCACGTAAATACTTTACTGGTTAGCGCCAACATTCAACAGTGTCAGAACCAGAACCAACATTAGTACCACCGCTAACCAAGATCAGAACCAGAACCAACACTAGCACTACCACTAACCAAGGCCAGAACCAAAAACCAACATTAGCACCACCACTAACAAAGGTCAGAACCAAAACCAACATTAGCACCACCACTAACCAAGGTCAGAACCAAAACCAACATTAGCACCACCACTAACCAAGGTCACAACCAAAACCAACATTAGCACCACCACTAACCAAGGCCAGAACCAAAACCAACATTAGCACCACCACTAACCAAGGTCACAACCAAAACCAACATTAGCACCACCACTAACCAAGGCCAGAACCAAAACCAACATTAGCACCACCACTAATCAAGGCCAGAACCAAAACCAACATTAGCACCACCGCTAACCAAGGTCAGAACCAAAACCAACATTAGCACTACCACTAACCAAGGCCAGAACCAAAACCAACATTAGCACCACCGCTAACGAAGGTCAGAACCAAAACCAACCCTAGCACCACCGCTAACCAAGGCCAGAACCAAAACCAACATTAGCACCACCGCTAACCAAGGTCAGAACCAAAACCAACCCTAGCACCACCGCTAACCAAGGCCAGAACCAAAACCAACATTAGCACCACCGCTAACCAAGGTCAGAACCAAAACCAACATTAGTACCACCGCTAACCAAGTCCAGAACCAAAACCAACACTAGTACCAGCGCTAACCAACGCCAGAGTCCTTAACAATATTTGCTCCAACGCTTAATAAATGTCAGAACCCTTACGAACATTAGCATTGCCACTAACCAGCACCGATACCATTACCAACACTCCGACTAACCAATGCCAGAATCCTTACTAACATCAGCCCCTTTTCTAACCAGCACAGAAACCATTACCAACACTACGACTAACCAATGCCAGAATCCTTACTAACATCACCCCCTTTTCTAACCAGCACCGGAACCATTACCAACACTACGACTAACCAATGCCAGAATCCTTATTAACATCAGCCCCTTTTCTAACCAACACCAGAACCCTTACCCAAATTAGCACCACCGCTAACCAATGCTAGAGCCCCTACCAACATTAGCACTACCACTAACCAATGCTAGAACTCTTATCAACACTAGTACCAATATGAGCCAGTGACAGACGGACTGTTCACGACGAATCTCAGTGTTTGCCTAGACATTTTCAGAGTTAAGCATTTTGAGATGAGGCAATCAGCTTCAAAGAAACGCAGGTACCTCAGCACAAGTAATCTGTCATTGAATTCCCCCGCCACAGGAATGCTGTATTAAATACAGCTGCTGGGGATCTGGGTGAAAACCCATTCAACATATGCTGTCGTCATGGAAAAGTTCAGCTGAAAAATAACCTCGCCATCTGATTTTAAATGCAATGTCGTGCTGTCACGGACATTAAAAAAGGAAATGAAATGTGTAATTTTCGTAAATGGAGAAGGCAACGAGCTTGTGAAATATGAGAACAGTGTTGCAATTTAGTAAAGACACAAATATTGTGTAATCTCATAAAATAATGTCATTGATATTGTGTAATTTGATGAAAGGGAAACAATGAGACGGTGTAATCGTATGGAGCTAATACACTGAAACTGTGAAATTTGATGTAGGGAAGACTGCCAAATTAGGTAGTTTAAGTTAGTAAGAACAATAGGATGTGTAATCAGATGTAGTGGGGACAATAGAATGTGTAATATGGTGTAGTGAAGACAGTAGGATGTGTAATCTGATGTACTGAAGACAACACAATGTTCTGTAATCTGGTGCATTGAAGACAATATGATGTGTAATCTGGTGCATTGAAGACCATATGATGTGTAATCTGGTGCATTGAAGACAATATGATGTGTAATCTGGTGTAGTGAAGACAATTATATATTATGAAATCTAAGTTAGTGAGCACAATAGGATGTATAATCCGGGGTAGTTAAGGCAATGCAATTTTTATAATCCGATGAAGTAAGGACAATAGGATGTGTAATCTGATGTAATGAGAACAATAGGACGTGTAATCTGATATAATGAGAACAATAGGATGTGTAATCTGATATAATGAGAACAATAGGACGTGTAATCTGATATAATGAGAACAATAGGACGTGTAATCTGATATAATGAGAACAATAGGATGTGTAATCTGATGTAATGAGAACAATAGGATGTGTAATCTGATGTTGTGAAGGCAATAACATATTACATAAATTGATGTAGTGAGGACAATGGCAAAATCTGTAATCTTCTTCTTCTTCTTCATCTTCGTACGCAGTCAGACAGTAACCATTATTTTTTCGAAAAAAGCGGCGGTCATCCTGAGGCTGTCGACACTGCCATAGAGCTTGTCTTGTGGTTCCACTGGTAATGGCCACATCTGCTCTCTCTGATCCTCGTATGTCGGGCAGTTCTGCAGCAGATGCTCAGTGGTCATTTTACCAGTACCGCACGTGCACTCGTCGGTACCACCTATTTGTTGAATAGGTGGTATCTCAGTCTAATGTGGCCAGTGCGAAGTCTGAAGACAACGACCTGCTCTCTTCTGTTCAACTGGAAATAGGCATCGTTTTTGGTGTAGCCGGTATGTTCAGTTTCCCATTTGGTCATGTATCTGGCTTTAATAAGCCGTTTTGACTCTTCGTACATCTGGGGTAGTTGTCTCGCTGCGGCGACTCAATTTCAACCAGTGTTCGTAAAGCGATCTCAGTCCCGCCAGGCGGAGCGATAGCGCGGGCTTGCGGAAAACGCTCGCCTGCCTTTCCCCGTAGTGCGAATTGGGTGCGGTTTGTGGTAGTGGCTCCTCCACCGAGGTGCGCTAGTCTGGTCCGTATCAGGAATCGTGGTCCGTCCGTGGTGATTTATCTAAGGCCTATAGCAGAGCTCGACAGTACGTCTCGCTGGTGGTCCGACTCTCGCAAAGAGCTTGTGACCGGCAAATGGAAAGCAGGAATCGTTGCCTCGCGAGGCCCTGCGTTCTCCCTACGGAGAAGGGCAGGCCGGCAGGCCAAATTGTGTCTCTAGTCCCAGTGAAATTCGTCGCCGAGGTCGTTGGGATCCGTTCTGCACAGAGCACTGCCATCCCTCCTCGAGCGAGCCCGGTCGGTCGGTCGTCTGGTGCGTGTGGGAGGCCCCTGTCAGGCGGTCCTAGGTCGACGGAGTGAGGGACGGGTGGAACAAACCGTCCGTCCCGTCAGTCGGTCCCTGCGGCCGTCGTCCCAGCGAGGCTTTTTACACACCCTTCCTCCGCCGACCGGTGTGTGCTGTACGTACGTCTCCGACAGATATCTGGTTGATCCTGCCAGTAGTCATATGCTTGTCTCAAAGATTAAGCCATGCACGTCTAAGTTCACACTGTCTCACGGTGAAACCGCGAATGGCTCATTAAATCAGTCGAGGTTCCTTAGATGACACGATCCTACTTGGATAACTGTGGCAATTCTAGAGCTAATACATGCTTACCAAGCTCCGACCCTCGCGGAAAGAGCGCTTTTATTAGTTCAAAACCAATCGTCGTTTCCCCTCGCGGGGTTGCGGCGTCCCCACTGGTGACTCTGGATAACTTTGTGCTGATCGCATGGCCTCATGTGCCGGCGACGCATCTTTCTTCTTCTTCTTCTTCTTCTGCGTACACAGTCAGACAGTAACCATTATTTTCTCGAAAAAAGCGGCGGTCATCCTGAGACTCTCGCCACTACCATAGAGCTTGTCTTGCAGTTCCACTGGCAATGGCCACATCTGCTCTCTCTGATCCTCGTATGTCGGGCAGTTCTGCAGCAGATGTTCAGTGGTCATTTTACCAGTACCGCACGGGCATTCGTCGGTACACCCTATCTTCAATTTGTTGAATAGGTGGTACCTCAGTCTGTTGTGGCCAGTGCGAAGTCTGAAGACGACGACCTGCTCTCTTCGGTTCAACTGGTAATAGGCATCGTTTTTGGTGTAACCAGTATGTTCGGTTTCCCATTTGGACATGTATCTGGCTTTGATAAGCCGTTTTGACTCTTCGTACGTCATACTGGTATCTGTTTGTGGTAGCCTTGCACCTTCTTTTGCCAGTCTGTCTGCCTCCTCGTTGCCTTGGATGTTGCAGTGTGACGGAACCCACTGTACCACTACCCTTTTTGGTGCGGACTGCTGGCACAGTTTGCAGAGTGCTGCTCTTAAGTCATTAAGCTCAGTGTTTTTCTGGCTTTTTAGCGCTGTGACTACTTCGAGAGCATCTGTCAGCAGGACTATATGGCTCTCATTTTCACTGTGTGTTACCATTTCTTCCACTGCCGCCCTCAGTGCCTCTGCCTCTGCTCTGAAATTGCTTGTGTACTTACCAGTAGCGAATGACAGTGTTATTTTTCTGCCATTTGGTAGGTTCGACGCATCTTTCAAATGTCTGCCCTATCAAATGTCGATGGTACGTGACATGCCTACCATGTTTGTAACGGGTAACGGGGAATCAGGGTTCGATTCCGGAGAGGGAGCATGAGAAACGGCTACCACATCCAAGGAAGGCAGCAGGCGCACAACTTACCCACTCCCGGCACGGGGAGGTAGTGACGAAAAATAACAATACGGGACTCTTTCGAGGCCCCGTAATTGGAATGAGTACACTTTAAACCCTTTAACGAGGATCTATTGGAGGGCAAGTCTGGTGCCAGCAGCCGCGGTAATTCCAGCTCCAATAGCGTATATTAAAGTTGTTGCAGTTAAAAAGCTCGTAGTTGGATCTCAGGCGCAGGCGGGCGGTCCGGCTCGCGCCGGTTCACTGCCCGTTGTCTCCTGCCCTACCGTCTGCCGGCTCTCTCCCACGGGTGCTCTTCGCTGAGCGTCCTGGGTGGCCGGCGCATTTACTTTGAAAAAATTAGAGTGTTCAAAGCAGGCCTCGGCTGCCTGAATAATGGTGCATGGAATAATGGAATAGGACCTCGGTTCTATTTTGTTGGTTTTCGGAACTGGAGGTAATGATTAACAGGGACAAACGGGGGCATTCGTATTGCGGCGTTAGAGGTGAAATTCTTGGATCGCCGCAAGACGAGCTACTGCGAAAGCATTTGTCAAGAATGTTTTCATTAATCAAGAACGAAAGTCAGAGGCGCGAAGACGATCAGATACCGTCGTAGTTCTGACCATAAACGATGCCGACTAGCGATCCGCAGGAGTTGCTTCGATGACTCTGCGGGCAGCTTCCGGGAAACCAAAGTGTTTGGGTTCCGGGGGAAGTATGGTTGCAAAGCTGAAACTTAAAGGAATTGACGGAAGGGCAGCACCAGGAGTGGAGCCTGCGGCTTAATTTGACTCAACACGGCCAACACTGAAATGATTGACATGCCGAGACCACTCTTCTGGGGTCTAATATTGAACTGGTGCTGGACTTAGACCCCCAGAATTCTGGGGTTATGCCCCCTGTGGCCCGGTTTTGTCTGCATCCAGTGTTTGATAAAGGAATTGACGGAAGAGCACTATCAGGAGTGGAGCCTGAGACCTAAGTTAATTTAACACGCCAATACTGCAGAATGACTACCAAAAGTACACCTTCGTGGGGTCTAATAGAGAACATGTGCTGGAATTAGACCCTCGAAAATCTGGGACTACCCCCTAAGAAACTTGATTGTCTCGCTAAGGGAATTGACGGAAGGGCACCACCAGGTGTGGAACCTGCGGCTTAATTTGACTGAACACGCCAATACTGTAGAACAACTGACAAATCGAGAGCACTGCCGTTTGGGTCTAATAATGAACGTACGCTGGTATTAGACTCACGGATGACAAGTCAGCTCTCAAACACTCAAATGAAAGAACGCTACGGAAATCGTGTTTAACACCGCAGAAACCGCAGATTTCAAATACCTGGTCATTGACAAACAAAAGCCCTCAATAAATTCGTCTGACCAAATAGTGAACGGGTGCTGGAAATAGATCATCTGAAGACAGGTCAGTTTTACCCTACAAATGACAGGGCGTTGCTACGGAAAACCAGCTCAAATCGAGTGGAGCCGCAGACACTTTGGTTCACGTACCAGGCTGATAAGCCAAGGGCGCGAGGCTACCATGTGGAGGATTACGGCCGAACCCTTGTAAGCCGCAATCCCGCCCAAAATCTCAGCACCACTGCAATGGGAGGCTCCTACATGCTCGGGACCTGGGGCTTGCGCCCCATCCCTATCAGGTAGAGCCACAGTAAGAGGTTCTTGCCGCCCGCCAATCAAAGCGGGCGGACAACTGCTTGATACTCACCCTATACGGCGATGGGGTGCGAAAAAACACCAACCAAAGACTTAGAACCTGGTCGGGGTGTCGAAAACAGTAAAGCAGCCACCTCACTGTGAACTGTCAAGACTCAACCACTGACCATGAGAGTTGTCCGCACACCAGGCGATCAACATCTCTGTGACATTACCAGGCTTGTCCTCTGGCGAAATGCACTCCGGCTACGATATCTACCTCTGTACGTTATCAGCCATAACTATCATGCTGGACGCAGAAGAGATGCAGACCAGCGGACATTGCACACCTGCCCCACTGTGTCAACACCCCAGGTGGCGGGGAATGCTAGGCGTACCATCCCTGCATAGAAGCCAAGAAAATAAAGGGAAAAAGAGATACCCCACTCACATGCAAATGCTACGTTTCTGGCAGGACGTGACGATCCTGGGATACAGACACACTGGACTGCCTCTCTTCCGGGTAAACCAGTCCATCTCATATATCACATATCATCATTGCACCCTATAGACACGAGTAGTGAAGACTCGAAAGTCTGGTAAGACAACTTCCATAGGAGAGAAAACTTTGATCGTAAACAACTGCTGCCTTGCAGATAGGCTGGGGACAGCCAAAGGCTAAGGAGGGCATCCCTACAGAAACGCCTGTTGAAATCGGATGCACGGGGCCGCAAGCCTAACAAAACAGTGCAACGTAAATCACAGTATGATGGCAGCACAACCTATTCGAAAAACGTATGGCGCTCATCCTGAGGAGACCCGCCAGGCAGCGATAGCGCCGGGCCTCACTCCTCGAAGGGGCCCACCCTTGACTACTGGTGGTCACCCACCCATGTGTCGTGGAGTCAAGGCACATGACTATGGGGTAACGTCTATTGGCCAAAACCTCAAGACCCTCAAAATACTACAGTGGAATGCGGAGGGAGTCATTAACAAAAAACTTTCCCTAACACACCACCTGCATGAAGGTAAGATTGACGTGGCATGTATCCAGGAAACGCACCTCAACAATAACCATAAATTCTCAATCAGAGGATACCAGACCTTCCGTCTAGATAGAGAAGGCCACAAAGGAGGGGTCCTGATACTGACCAGAAACAGCATACCGAGTAGCGCGGTACCTGTCAATCACACCGGACAAGCAGAAATTGTAGGAGTTGACATAATGGCTCAAGAGACGAAACTCCGCATTTTCAATCTGTACGGACCACCAAACAGAGACCTATCGCTCTCGAGTATGGAGGTCAGAGACTCCAACTGCATAGTAGTTGGAGATTTCAACAGCCACTCGGAGAGATGGGGATACTCTGACACAGACAGTAGAGGTGACGAAGTGGAAGATTGGGAGATAGATGCAAATCTCTCCCTAATCAATAGGCCGGAGGATAGCCCTAGCTTCTATTCAAGAACATGGCATACCACCTCGACTCCAGATTTGGCCTTCTCCACACAGGACATACACTATAAAATAGACCGCCAGGTGCTGAACCAACTGGCAGGTAGCGACCACAGGCCGATCAGGCTAACCATTGACATGGAAGTAAGCCCACAGGAAACAAAACCGCTCCCACGTTGGAATTACAAACGAGCCGACTGGGACAGATTTGCAATCCTGACAGATGGGCTGTGTGAAACCATCAACACACGAAACACCAAAATGAAGCCCATGGTGGAGAGCCTAAGCAAGGCAATAATGCAAGCCGCCACTGAAACCATCCCAAGAGGAGCTAGGAAAAACTATAAGCCCCACTGGAATGATGAGTTACAGAAAGAGGAAGATGAAGTAACAAATGCTAGGAACATGGCAGAACGAGAAAAATCCATGGAGGCAAACATCGCCCTCAAAGCCGCCGCGGCGAAGTACAAACACACTCTCAAGCAAACAGCAAGAGAAAGTTGGAAAAATAAAACGGAAAGTCTGAACCTGGACAAAGACGGGAACAAGCTATGGAAGCTAGTCAGAGCCATGAACGACGAAACCCCGTCAAATAAACAAATTACTATCAAGCAGGGCGAGAACTTGATCACAGGTAAGAAAGCCGCAAACGCCTTTGTCGATCACTATGCCAGAGCAAACCACATCGAGGTCCCTGCAGATAAGCATACAGACATTAGCGAAGAGCTAAAGGGACACGAAAACGTAAATACGGCTCCTGAAGAGCACATGATGGCCAAACTAACAATGCGCGAAATGGAAGAGGCTATGAGTACACTAAAGAAAAGGAAATCTCCCGGAAAAGACGGGATAACAAACGAAATGCTGATGGGGCTGGGCCAAACAGCGAAGAAGAAACTACTATCAGTCCTGAACCAAAGCTGGAAAAGGGGTATTGTACCCCAGGCATGGAAAGATGCAATACTGGTACCAGTACCAAAAACAGGGAAGGACAAAACAGATCCAAATGGATACAGGCCCATTAGCCTACTGAGCTGTGTTGGCAAGCTGATGGAACGGATGATAAACACCAGACTGATGTGGCATCTGGAAGAAAAACGAATACTAATTCCACAGCAAGCCGGCTTTAGACAGCACAGATCCACTGAGGACCAGGTCATCCTCATAGCCCAGGAGATAGAAGATGCCTACCAGGCACAGAAACACACAGTAGCTGTTTGGGTGGATCTGGAAAAGGCATTTGACAAAGTCTGGAAGGATGGACTTAGAGTCAAGCTAAGAAGAAGTGATGTCTGTGGGAAGATGTACAAGTGGATCAACCACTACCTCAAACAAAGAACGGCCAGAGTCCAAATACAAGGGCAGATGAGCAAAAAGGTGACACTCGAGCAGGGAGTACCCCAAGGGGGAGTATTGTCACCCACACTCTTCCTGGTATATATAAACGATATTACAGAGAATATACCAAGAAGAGTCCATAGCTCAATGTTTGCAGACGATCTGGCTATGTGGACCTCTGAAAAGAATCTCACCATAGCAAGAAATCGGATGCAGACGGCCCTAACATCGCTGGAAGAGTGGGCAAACTCATGGCTGGTCAAAATAAACGAGGAGAAAACCACGTGCACAATATTCTCGCTCTCATTAAAACCCCAAAGTACCAAATTAAGTCTGAATGGCAAAATCCTGCAGCCAAACGACAACCCAACCTATCTGGGAGTCACATTTGATCGGCGCATGACATGGAAAAGTCAGATTGAGAGAAACCGAATGAAAGCCAGAGAAAGAATGGCGATCATGAGAAAACTTGCTGGCACAAGCTGGGGAGCAGACGAAGGCATACTAAAGAAACTGTACACTGGAAGAGTGAGACCAGTTCTCGAGTATGGCATCGCGGCATGGACAACCGCAGCGAAGGCGAACTTCGATAAAGTTAACAAACTTCAAAACCAAGCCATGAGAATTATAACAGGTGGCATGAAGTCAACGCCAATTGTAGAACTCGAAAAGATTACAAAATTGCAATCCATGACCGATAGAAGAGACTGCAGAGCCCAGCTGCAGTCAGAGAAACTCAGAAGACTGACGGACCATCCAATGTACCAGAGACTAAACAATTTGGGAAATGGGAAACTAAAGCGAAGAAACTTTGCAGAAATAGCCAAAGCAAAGATGCACGAAGATCCCATAAACGCACTAACAACACCAAAACCCATCACTACTGTACGAAAACCTACTTGGCGGCAGGATATATTTCCAGAGGTGGTAGAAAATATACCAGGTATTGCAAACAAAAACTGCCAGAGTGAAAAAGAAAGGAGAGACACTACCCTAAGCTTCATATCGAAAAGCTACCCAAGCATGGACTGGACCCATGCATACACCGACGGTTCTGTAACAAACACTACACAGAACGGAGGGGCAGGAGCATTCCTGAACCTACAAAATGGCAGAAAAATAACACTGTCATTCGCTACTGGTAAGTACACAAGCAATTTCAGAGCGGAGGCAGAAGCACTGAGGGCGGCAGTGGAAGAAATGGTAACACACAGTGAAAATGAGAGCCATATAGTCCTGCTGACAGATGCTCTCGAAGTAGTCACAGCGCTAAAAAGCCAGAAAAACACTGAGCTTAATGACTTAAGAGCAGCACTCTGCAAACTGTGCCAGCAGTCCACACCAAAAAGGGTAGTGGTACAGTGGGTTCCGTCACACTGCAACATCCAAGGCAACGAGGAGGCAGAAAGACTGGCAAAAGAAGGTGCAAGGCTACCACAAACAGATACCAATATGACGTACGAAGAGTCAAAACGGCTTATCAAAGCCAGATACATGACCAAATGGGAAACCGAACATACTGGTTACACCAAAAACGATGCCTATTACCAGTTGAACCGAAGAGAGCAGGTCGTTGTCTTCAGACTTCGCACTGGCCACAACAGACTGAGGTACCACCTATTCAACAAATTGAAGATAGGGTGTACCGACGAATGCCCGTGCGGTACTGGTAAAATGACCACTGAACATCTGCTGCAGAACTGCCCGACATACGAGGATCAGAGAGAGCAGATGTGGCCATTGCCAGTGGAACTGCAAGACAAGCTCTATGGTAGTGGCGAGAGTCTCAGGATGACCGCCGCTTTTTTCGAGAAAATAATGGTTACTGTCTGACTGTGTACGCAGAAGAAGAAGAAGAAGACTCTTCGTACGTCATACTAGTATCTGTTTGTGGTAGTCTTGCACCTTCTTTTGCCAGTCTGTCTGCCTCCTCGTTGCCTTGGATGTTGCAGTGGGATGGGACCCATTGTACCACTACCCTTTTTGGTGCGGACTGCTGGCATAGTTGACAGAGTGCTGCTCTTAAGTCATTTAGCTCAGTGTTTTTCTGGCTTTTTTGCGCTGTGACTACGGCCAGAGCATCTGTAAGCAGGACTATATGGCTTTCATTTTCACTGTGTGTCACCATTTCTTCCACTGCCGCCCTCAGTGCCTCTGCCTCCGCTCTGAAATTGCTTGTGTACTTACCAGTAGCGAATGACAGTGTTATTTTTCTGCCATTTGGTAGGTTCAGGAATGCTCCTGCCCCTCCGTTTTGTGTAGTGTTTGTTACAGAACCGCCGGTGTATGCATGGGTCCAGTCCATGCTTGGGTAGTTTTTCGATATAAAGCTTAGGGTAGTATTTCTCCTTTCTTTTTCAGTCTGGCAGTTTTTGTTTCCAATACCTGATATATTTTCTACCACCTCTGGAAATATATCCTGCCTCCAGGTAGGTTTTCGTACAGTAGTGATGGGCTTTGGTGTTGTTAGTGCTTTTATGGTATCTTCGTGCATCTTTGCTTTGGCTATTTCTGCAAAGCTTCTCCGCTTTAGTTTCCCATTTCCCAAATTGTTTAGTCTCTGGTGCATTGGATGGTCAGTCAGTCTTCGGAGTTTCTCTGACTGCAGCTGGGCTCTGCAGTCTCTTCTATCGGTCATGGATTGCAGTTTTGTAATCTTTTCAAGTTCTACAATTGGCGTTGACTTCATGCCTCCTGTTATAACTCTCATGGCTTGGTTTTGAAGTTTGTTAACTTTATCGAAGTTCGCCTTTGCTGCTGTTGTCCACGCCGCAATGCCATACTCGAGAACTGGTCTCACTCTTCCAGTGTACAGTTTCTTTAGTATACTTTCGTCTGCTCCCCAGCTTGTGCCAGCACGTTTCCTCATGATTGCCATTCTTTCTCTGGCTCTCATTCGGTTTCTTTCGATCTGACTATTCCATGTCATGCGCCGATCAAATGTGACTCCCAGATAGTTTGGGTTGTCGTTTGGCTGCATGAATTTGCCATTTAGACTTAATTTGGTGTTTTGGGGTTTGATTGAAAGCGAGAATATTGTACATGTGAATCTGTAATCTGATGTAGTGTTGTAGAGGACTATTGGAAAGTCGAGTTGAGGGTTTTGGCCAGCATATTTTGCCTGAACCTGATTAACATGTCTGATCATTATATTTTGTTTAACCAGCTTTTCTCCCCAATCTTCATGTCGTAAAGTCGACCTATTCTGTTATCTGATGATAGTGCGGACAATGACGTATTCTGTAATATGATGTAGGGATGATATCAATCTGGATGGTAAGATATCAAACTTATCCCAAACTTGTATTGGAATCAATGAGTATGTTCGAGATCTAGAGAGGAGGCGTCACCTAGAATAACTATTAAAAAAAGGTTAGATAGGGGTGTGTGCTCTCCCCCTGCTTGTTTAATGTATACACAGAACAGATTGAATACAGGAGGACGTAGCGCAAAAATATCAGATATACTGTTGATACAATGTTAACAGCAGAGGATCTAGTACATCTGCAGAACTTAATGAGTAAGGTAACCAGCAAAAGTCAGCAATATGGGTTGGAAATCAACATCAAAATAACTAAAGTTATAGTGTTCACCAAAAAGAAAGAAAGTTCAAAAACTTTCATCCACATAAACGGAAAATTTGTGGAACAAGTGTCAAGCTATGTATACCACGGCCAACTCATTTTAGCAGATGGCAAATGCAAAATGTAAATCATTAAAATAATTGCAATGGCTACAAATACATTGAACAGCATGAGCGATACACTTATATCACAGCATATCTCAGATCTTAAAATTGAAAATCATAAAACCATATGGAAGCCTTTGAAATTGGGTATTCAGAAGACTTGGACGAGTTTCTTGGAAAGGTAATAAAACCAATAATGAGGTTCTGGTACAACTCCAGGTGAACCAGACGGTTCCGAAGGAAATAAAAATCCGAAAAATACAATATTTTGGCCATGTCAAGCGCCATGACAATCTGCTAAATGTATTTTGGAGGGCAGAGTAGAGGACAAAAGGCGACAAAAGTACAGATGGGCAGACAACATCAGGATGTGCTAGGGACACAGTTTGACTGCGTGTACCAGCCTGGCGCGAGACAGAGGCAGACATAGATCCATTTCCGTCAATCTCCTTTGCGAGATGGCACTTGATGATGATGATAATGATGATGTAGTGAAATCGACATTTTCTGTAACCTAGTAGAGGATAGAAATGAAATAAAACGAGCTGCTAAAAAAAAAAAAAAAAATCATCGAGATACGATGTTCTGCATCTGATTTAGCGTATCGTGGGTGAAGAATAAAGAAAAAGCGAACCGCAGATTACTAGAAAAAAAAAATAATAGAAGAAAAACAAAACTTGCGCAAACACGAATCTGGCTAAATCAGAATCAATGTTCTACTTTAAAAAATATTTTACACTCACATATTATTTTCCGTTACAGTGATGTTTTCTGCATTTCAATGTTTCAATTATGTTGTGTATTTGATATTTCTCTATGACGTCAACATCGCACTTGACATGACGCTATTATAACTAGTTATTATAAACATTTAAATAATATTGCCAAGTGATAGAAATGGATGTTCTCATATTGGACAAAGTTATCTTCTAAAGCACTTTCCCGAAATGAATATCCTGTGGCATATCATGATGGCCATTTCTGATTGTCTTGGAGCACAATTGGCCCATTTGATTTTTATTGTTCTTATCAACAAATATGCAAAGACCTTAGCTCCTGAAATGGCGTCCAACATTGAAAGTCATAATATGAGATATAAAACCAAGGGGAATTTATTTTTATTCTAATATTTATGTTTTATGTGAAGCATCTCATAATCTGGAACCATTGTTTGTTGGCTCTTCCTCCAGCGTCGTTAAATGTAGTGTGGTGATGCATTTCTGGTATAAGCTCAGACATGGCAAACATCGGACCATATTTTCTTAAGGTTATGCTGATATCTTATAAAGATACGCATATATATATATATATATATATATATATATATATATATATATATATATATATATATATATATAACATATATATATATATTACTTGGCTTGGCTTCGTTCGTTCTCAATCTCCCGCTACCAAACCATAAAAGGGCTTAAGTAGCAGAATGTAGTCCAGAGAACGGAATGCGTTGTGTCGTAGTTTACAGATTGACTACGATATTTGCACCTTTCGGTCCAACAGATCCGAATTCAGCAAGCATTTTTTGAGTACCTCTTCGATCCCTTCTCCTTAGCCAGTCTGCCCTGCTGCAGTCTGTTATCCAGGATCACCGCGTGAAGGTATAGAATGGTCTTGGCAGCTCTGGCTCGCTGGCCCTGACGCTAGCAGTGAACTGTGGGTCGCTGACCAATGCAGCTCATGCTCTGCTCAGCATCTTGTTTCCAAATACATATATATGCTAAGGAATGTTTATTCATGACAACGATCTGCACGTGGTAACATTTTTAAAAAAGTAACGCCCCCCCCCCCCCCTTCCCCCTTCATTCCCGGAATTCAAACACCGGACCTCCAGATGATGGATGGGCTGTACCGCACTGGAGTGAGAACGAACACAGTAGAAGAAGAATATAGCCTTTTCTAATGTGTTCCACTGGTATAGTACCTTTACTAATATCTCCCCTGTGGGAAGGCGCTTCCGTCATCTGGAGGTTTGGTGGTCGAATTCTGGTCTGCCTAATAGGCACTTCAATGTCTTTTCTGTTGTTTAACATATAATGTTTGTGAATGCAGATAAATATGTATCTTGTCATTGTTACAAACATTATTTGTTTACTCGCTGTTTTGAAATGTCCCCTTATGCTTATCTCACCATCATCATCATCATGTACCATGTCCTTTGCAGAACGTTGCTCTCATGACAGTCTATCTATTGGAAACTATCTTTCGACAGTCTTCCGGCCTGTCCCAAGGTCAAATCTAGCGTCTTCTTGATGTCATGACTCCGTCTTCTCGGTCGGCCCCTGCTTATCTTTCCAGTGACCATGCTCTCCATAACCACTCTCTCCAGTCCGTTGTGTCGTTTGACATGTCAAAAAAATATTAGTTTTCTGGTCATTACGTCATTTATGAGCCAATTCTCCTCTGCATTCAGGTCTTGCCGGATGGATTTGTTTCTTTCTTTCTTTGTCCACGGAATTTTCAGGACTCTTCTGTAGCACTGTGTTTCAAAGGCACCGATCTTTGCTCTTATTGCTTTTGTAATCGTCCATGTTTCACATCCATAGGTTGCCACAGGAAAAATGCATGTTCTTAGAATCTTTAGTTTTAGTTCTTTGTTTGTATTATGGCATAGGTTCTGCATTCTCTTTATCTTCTGCATTGCCATTGTCAGTCGTCTTCTTACTTCTTTTGTACAGTCTCCATTGTTATTCAGTATTGATCCAAGATATTTAAAATGTGCAACATTTTCAATCTCTTCGCCAGCTACCTCGATTTTAGGTTGGAGTTGTGTCTTATCAGTTGTCATTATCTTTGTTTTCTTTGTATTCAGGTAGAGTTTCTGCGCTTCATTATGTTTCTGGACTGATGTAATTATTTGTTCTAGGCCCTTGGCGCTGTTTGAGAGCAAAACTGTGTCGTCGGCATATCGTATTTCCGGTATCTCCTTTCCTCCTATTGTGAAAGGATCGAAGTTTGTAGAAATTGGCTCTGCCGGTACATTCCTGATAATGTTTTCCGCATATATGTTGAACATGTATGGGGAAAGAAGGCAGACCTGCATGACCCCCTTCTGTATCTAAAAACAATCTGAGGTTTCACCATGTATTCTATATATGCTTATGAATGTATATATGTATGTATGTATGTATGTATGTATGTATGTATGTATGTATGTATGTATATAGTAAGTTTTAGTTTACTTGTGCTGTCGAAAGTTTGGGGAGCTTAAGTCGTCTGTCCTGCGCCATGTGCATTGCGTCGGTTAATGTGAGCCCGTGTCGCTGCACAATCACTGTACTGTCATCTATCTATCCATAAATATATATATATAATATATACACATACATACAAACACACATACATACATACATACTCACATACATACACCATACACACATACATACACACATACATACATACATACATACATATATACATACATGCATACATACACACACACATACATACATGCATGTATACATACATACATACATACATTCATACATACATACATAGACACATATATACATACATACAAACAAACATACATGCACACATACACGCACATCCCCACACCCCCAAACTCCCACACCCCCACCCACCCAGCCAACCCACCTACACACACAAACATATACAAACACACACATACATATAAAACACACACATACATATACAAACACACACATACATATAAAACACACACATACTCACACGCATACACAAACATACACACACACATACACAAACATACACACACGCATACACAAACATACATACACACACATACACACACATACACACACATATACACAAACAGACATACATAAACATACACACACACATAAACAAACGTACACACACACATACACAAATATACCCACATATACATACACACAAATACGATATCACTATACGCCTCACCTATCTAGTCTCACAGGACATGTTCACTAAATCGTGTTCACCTGGATAGATTCTTACATGACATGCCATAAATATAGAGTTTATTGTCTCACATGACATGTCCTGCATACATATCTCTCCTTCACATCTTCTCACATAACATAACTTGCATACATATCTCACTTGACTATTTTTTCACATGGTATCTAATGCATACACATCTCACCTGCCTATCTTCTCACGTAACATGCCATACATACATATCTCGCCTGACTATATACTTATTGGTTAAATGCATATACAAGTCACCTACGTGGTGTTAGAGCTCTTTGACAGAACGTTTACAACACTTTTATCTGGTGACAACTTTACCAAGGTTACTGCTAGGCCTTGAACGCTCCAGTCTACTCAGATGAAAATATACATCTGACTTACAGTTAGTAAGAACAAAGCGGTATGTAGGAAATCTCGTTATTTTAAACTTTCCTTTCTTTCTGTGAAATATATTTGCTGTATTTTTTTTGCTTGATGAAAAGTGTAATTATTTCACTCTTTGCTCCGCGTAAAATACATTTTTCATTAGTTCCTATCGAAAATATATTTCGCTTTATTTACTTATATCACATGTTGTCAAAGAATATTAACTCTGATTAATTTGGTTCCAGATTTATCTGCGGGACTTGTGAATGTCCTGACTGATATTGTATGGAAGAACACCATAGACTGGTATGCTGGGAACGTTGGCTGTAAGATCGTGCGCTATGGTCAAAGTGTGGTCACATATGCCTCAACCTACGCCTTGGTTGCTTTAAGTTTGGATCGACTGAATGCAATAGCAAGACCCCTCAGTTTTAGTGGTGACCGTAAGTAGATCAACGCTCTTTGTTATCTTTTAAACAATTATGACAAGGATGTCCGACCATCTCGCATGACCTTATCTGTGAACTTATGTCACTGGACCGCGTCGTAGATGGTTGTTATCATTGTTCGTGTGCCATCTCTGTGGTCGTCATACCATTATGTGTGCCATCTCTGTGGTCGTCATACCATTATGTGTGCCATCTCTGTGGTCGTCATACCATTATGTGTGCCATCTCTGTGGTCGTCATACCATTATGTGTGCCATCTCTGTGGTCGTCATACCATTAGGTTAGCCATCTCTGTGGTCGTCATACCATTAGGTTAGCCATCTCTGTGGTCGTCATACCATTATGTGTGCCACCTCTGTGGTCGTCATACCATTAGGTGAGCCATCTCTGTGGTCGTCAGACCATTATGTGTGGCATCTCTGTGGTTGTCAGACCATTATGTGTGCCATCTCTGTGGTCGTCAGGCCATTATGTGTGCCATCTCTATGGGCGTCATCGTCTTCTGTGTGCCATCTCTGTGGTCGTTGTCATCGTTTTCTGTGTGCCATATCTGTGAACGTTGTTTTCGTCTTATGTGAGCCATCTCTGTGGTCGTGTCATCGTTTTCTGTGTGCCATATCTGTGGAAGTTATTTTCGTCTTATGTGAACCATCTCTGTGGTCGTGTCATCGTTTTCTGTGTGCCATATCTGTGGACGTTGTTTTATTCTTATGTGAGCCATCTCTGTGGTCGTGTCATCGTTTTCTGTGTGCCATATCTGTGGACGTTGTTTTCGTCTTATGTGAGCCATCTCTGTGATCGTTTTCATCGTTTTCTGTGTGCCATCTTTGTGGTCTTTGTCATCGCCTTCTGTATTTCATCTCCGTGGTCTTTGTCATCGCCTTCTGTGTGCCTCTCTGTAGTTGCTGCCATCGTTTTCTGTGTTCCGGCGCCGTGGACGTCATCGTCTATGTGTACCTACTCTGTGGACGTCATCGTCTTCTGTGTACCACCTCTGTGGACGTCATCGTCTTATGTGTACCATCTCTGTGGACGTCATCGTCTTCTGTGTACCATCTCTGTGGACGTCATCATCTTCTCTGTACCATCTCTGTGGTCTGTCGTTTTCCGTGTGCCACCTTTGTAGACGGCAGTCTTCTGTATATTGTCTCTGTGGACGTCATCGTCTTCTGCGTACCATCTCTGTGGACGTCATCATCTTCTCTGTACCATCTCTGTGGTCTGTCGTTTTCCGTGTGCCACCTTTGTAGACGGCAGTCTTCTGTATATTGTCTCTGTGGACGTCATCGCCATCTGTGTGCCATATCTGTGGACGTCATCGCCATCTGTGTGCCATCTCTGTGGGCGTCATCGTCTTCTGTGTGCCATCTCTGTGATCGTTATCGTTTTCTGTGTGCCAACTTTGTATTTATTATTTTAATTTCAAGTTTCCTTTCGCGTTTCTTTAGCAAGATAAATCCATCTTCCGCTTAGTCTTACTCCGTTCTGTGATTATGAGGATTTGTCATTCTTCTCAAACGTTCAACCAATTCTCTGTCCTTTAGTACATGCTTTCCATGACGTCTTTTTCATACGTTGACCTATTATTTACGCATGTCACCCTCCATCTTTTCTGTCTGACTTACACTATACGATCGTCTATTCTTGTGCCTGGGTTATGCACAGTCCATGTTTGGCACAGATCACAAAGTTGATATAATCATACTTTTGATCATTCGTCTCCCTTGTCCACGCGTATGAGATACTATTGGTCCATGATCAGACACTGCCGTCGGGAGGACGTTTCAAGAAAATCAGTTTCATCATAAAAAAATAAAATAGGTATTGTAACTTGGTTATTATTTGTCTACTTCTTCTTCGCACATAATTATTTATGTTACATACTTGGAAGGATTCCAGCTCTACCGCACTGTTAGCTCTGTTACGTGCCTCGAAGATTTCCTCTATCGCACTGTCTGCTCTGTTACATACTTCGGAGGTTTGCTCTACCGTACTGACTGCTCTGTGACATACTTCGAGTGTTCAATGTTCTACCGTAGTCTGCTCTGTGACATACTTCAAAGGTTCCCTACTCTAACGTACTGTCAGCTCTGCTACATACTTCGAATGTTCCCTACTCTAACGTACTGTCAGCTCTGCTACATACTTCGAAGGTTCCCTACTCTAACGTACTGTCGGCTCTGTTATATACTTCAAAGGTTCCCTACTCTAACGTACTGTCAGCTCTGCTACATACTTCGAAGGTTCCCTACTCTAACGTACTGTCGGCTCTGTTATATACGTCAAAGGTTCCCTACTCTAACGTACTGTCAGCTCTGCTACATACTTCGAAGGTTCCCTACTCTAACGTACTATCGGCTCTGTTATATACTTCAAAGGTTCCCTACTCTAACGTACTGTCAGCTCTGCTACATACTTCGAAGGTTCCCTACTCTAATGTACTGTCGGCTCTGTTATATACTTCGAAAGTTCCCTACTCTAACGTACTATTACATACCTAGAGTGTTTCCTATTTTACCGTACTGTTTGCTCGGCTATAACCCCGTGTCCTCTGTTTGAGTTTGTAATTTCTTAGCATTTCTTCCTTCCATTAAAGAATGTTTAGAAATTTGACTTTGTTATGGTTTCGGCCAGTTGTATTTATCTCTGTTCTTTGTCTCCTGGCTACTCGCGATGAAGCAGTGTGGCCACATGTAGCCATCGAGATTTGAGACCGGGCATTCAGTCTGCTTGGTGAAGCTTCTCAGATGGAGCAACTTTTCCACATTAAATATGTGAGATATTATGCTGATAGCGTGACGCATTTTACACTTGTACTGTGATATGTGTGCCTTTCGGTCCAGCGCATTCGCTATTGGTAAATATGTTTTGAGGGGATAACTCTTCCAAATATGTGGCTGTTCCCAGACTATCCACAGGCAGCAGGCGGTTTGGAATTCGAGTTTTCATTCTCATATATGAACTGCACTGTGGAGTGACTAGTACCAACTCCACACGTCGCCTTTCCTTCAATAACAGTACGCCATGTACCAATTTACGCCGGGGTAGGCTTGAGCGTGTCAAGAACGGAATCTGAACCAGGTGTCTTTTGCAGTGAGTATAAGCGCTGTAGTACCCAATGCTGCATTGGAGCTCAGGTGTACCAGCTTGCATGCTTAAATACGTACACTTGCAAGCTTGTGCAATATGTGGCTTATCTGCTAGAGTACACTTGCAAGCTTGTGCAATGTGTGGCGTATCGGCTAGAGTACACTTGCAAGCTTGTGCAATGTGTGGCTTATCGGCTAGAGTACACTTGCAAGCTTGTACAATGTGTGGCTTATCGGCTAGAGTACACTTGCACGCTTGTGCAATGTGTGGCTAATCGGCTAAAGTACACTTGCAAGCTTGTGCAATGTGTGGCTTATCGGCTAGAGTACACTTGCAAGCGTGTGCAATGTGTGGCTTATCGGCTAGAGTACACTTGCAAGCTTCTGCAATGTGTGGCTTATCGGCTAGAGTACACTTGCAAGCTTGTGCAATGTGTGGCTTATCGGCTAGACTACCTTTGCAAGCATGTGCAATGTGTGGCTTATCGGCTAGAGTACACTTGCAAGCTTGTACAATGTGTGGCTTATCGGCTAGAGTACCCTTGCAAGCTTGTGGAATGTGTGGCTTATCGGCTAGACTACACTTGCAAGTTTGTGGAATGTGTGGCTTATCGGCTAGAGTACACTTGCAAGCTTGTGCAATGTGTGGCTTATCGGCTAGAGTACACTTGCAAGCTTGTACAATGTGTGGTTTATCGGCTAGAGTACACTTGCAAGCTTGTGCAATGTGTGGCTTATCGGCTAAAGTACACTTGCAAGCTTGTGCAATGTGTGGCTTATCGGCTAGAGTACACTTGCAAGCGTGTGCAATGTGTGGCTTATCGGCTAGAGTACACTTGCAAGCTTCTGCAATGTGTGGCTTATCGGCTAGACTACACTTGCAAGCTTGTGGAATGTGTGGCTTATCGGCTAGAGTACACTTGCAAGCTTGTGCAATGTGTGGCTTATCGGCTAGAGTACACTTGCAAGCTTGTGGAATGTGTGGCTTATCGGCTGGAATATTGTTCTATTAACAACAGGGTACGGTTCAAACTAAAAAAAAAATCCAAAAATTGTGTTCTTCCTATCTGGGGTAGCATATAAAACACAGTCTACACACTGCACGGCGACGACTGGCAGACCAAGCAACCTTAATTGATCTATCCGTAAAACCATCATTAGAGCGAAAGTACAAGGAATAACGTCGTAGCGATGAAACAAGATTGTGTTAGACGTTGGCTAATTTTATAGACGAAGTAAAAGATACGTTTGTAAAACACACGTGCTATTTAAGAATGGGGGAAATGATCTACAATCAAGAAGATAAGAATCTTAAACCCAATCTCTGAAGATATACTTGCAACATATCTCAGTCAATTGTCTGTACCAGAGGTTCTTATAATGGTGTTGGTAGTGTACTTCCATACGATCTATGTAAAGGTGGAATAAGGATATACACATACCCACATATAAGTAAAATGTACATACATACACTCTTTCATACATTCATACATATTACATACATACATACATACATACACATACACACACACACGCACGCACACACACACACACACACACACACACACATACGTACACACAGACACACATGCACACGCAGACACACATACACACATACACATACAAATATACACATATACATACATACATACATTTATACATACACACATACATACACATATTACATTCTACATTATATACATACATACATTTATACATACATACATACAGGAATACAAGAAGCTGCAGACTCAGGAAACATCAAAGCGATGTACGAACACTTAAAATCTGCCTTGGTTCCGAAAAGCTCTAAAATATCCCCATTAAAGTCAAAGTGTGGTGAACTCATTTCAGACAGAAATAAGCAGCTAGACAGATGGGTGGAACACTACTCAAGACTGAAGTAAATCTAATACATTCATACATCCATAAATACAAACATACATACATACATACATACATAAATATATACATACATAAATATATACATACATACATACATACATGCATACATACATACATGCATACATACATACATACATACATACATACATACATACATACATACATACATACATACATACATACATACATTCATACATACATATATACATACATACATACATACATACACACATACATACATACATACATACATACATACATACATACATACATACATACATACATGTATACATACATACATACATACATTCATACATTCATACATTCATACATACATACATACATTCATACATACATACATACAACCATACATACATACATACATACACACAAACATACATGCATTCATACATACATACATACATACATACATTCATACATACATACATACATACATACATACATACATACATACATACATACATACATACATACATACATACATACATTCATACATACATACATACATACATACATACATACATACATACATACATACATATGCACATACATTCACACATACATAATAATAATAATAGCTGTCCATCGTTGTCGATGAGGACCGCCGACATCATCCTTGTCACAGATTTCCCTGTTGGGTGTGGGTGCGCATGTGGCTGAACAGGCCAATGCGAGCACGAAAACATCTGCTACATATCGGGCACACGAGGTTTGTAGAAGGGGATGGTGTTCCCGCTGCACGGGATTTCCGCGTCTCGCGTCTGTTCTGGGCTTTCACACATACATATGCACATACATTCATACATACATACATACATACATACATAAATACATACGTACATACATACATGCATGCATAAATACATACATACATACAGACATACATCCATCCATACTGGATGCGCATAGATTTTAGAGCAAGGTGATGTAAATGTAACTGGTTGTATACAGACTCTGCAGGGTCTTCTAAACCAGTATAAAGACGTTAAGTTAAGTTATAACTTAACTTAAGTTAAGTTATACGCACGTACGCACGTACGCACGCACAACACACACACACACACACACACATACACACATACACACATACATACATACATTCATACATACATACATACATACATACATACATACATAAATACATACATACATATATACATGATTGGCATCCTGTCAGTCTCGAGAGACAATGGACTTCACGCTAGAGAGGGGACAGTCAGTTGTTTCCCTTGCTTTCGCCACAAACGTTTGTAGTCTGCATCTTGACGCATTATGTCTTCCCCTGCCTGCAGACCAACACACAAAGGCTGCCTCCAGCCGGGTCTGTGTTTGGCAAGTTCCCCACAGTTGCCAGTGTTCATATCCAACGCCTTCATGTCACGTTTGCAAATATCTTTGTGGCGGAGGAAGGTTCTACCTTTGTTACGCTTGCCTGTGGTCAGCTCTGCGTATGTGATATCTTTAGGTATTCGCAAATCCTCCATTTTGCACACGTGACCAAGCCGCCGCAAGCGACACTGGCGGAGAATCGTAACTAAGCTGACAATCTTTGCACGGTCCAACACTTCGTTGTTAGTCACTCTGTCACTCCATGAAATTCCAGTATGCGTCTCAGGTAACGCATATGAAACGCATTTAGCATTTTATAATGTGAGGCATTCAGAGTCCATGTTCCGCTGCCACACAGCAGGGTATTGATCACACTTGATCTGTCCACAGCAACCTTTGTGGAGATGGTCAGCAAGTCGTTATTCCACACTCTCTGTGAGAGTCTGGCAAGTGCTGATGAGACCATTCCTAATTTTTTCTGCAGCTATACATCCATTGAAAGGTTGCCGGTGATGATAGATCCGAGGTAGTTGAAGTGATTTACTTCCTTCGAATATTTATCGTTTAAGACAATGTCTGGAGGATCTGCTCCCTGAGTCATCACTTTCGTCTTTTGTACGCTGATGGTGAGTCCGAACAGATCACATGATTTTGCCAACCTATTAATGAGGATCTTTAATTCGGCTTCCGTGTGTGCGGCCAGGGCAGCATCGTCTCGTCTGCGAAGAGCATATCCAGAATGACAGTCTCCCTTCTCCATAGCCTCCGATCTAACCTAGTATTCAAAAAGACCCTCTCTGTGGTAGTTCCAAAGGCCTGTATAAGCACGATGGCAAAGAAAATGCCGAATAGAGTCGGAACCAGGACACACCATTGTTTAACTCCGCTGTTAATGTCAAAGGTCTCATATTCCCGAGTACAGCACCGTACCTTTCATGCCCACATGAAAAGACCGAATCATATATGCACACGTACATACATACATATATGCATTCTTTGTTTAGCTTGGTCATGACTTTTCTAACCTATGCATTTCATCGAAAAACATCTTTGATTATTTTGAATATAAACAATGAACAGAGAAAGCCAAGGAATAGCATAATAAAAAATGAAATAGGAAATGTAAATAGCAGGAGAGAACTCGTTGAAGAAGAGTAGCGAAAACATTAAAGATTTTAATGGAATAGGGATATCAGATCTGATACATAAGACAATCAAACACACATGTAAAAAGGGTAAGAGGAATTCAACAAAAACAATTAAAGACAAAAATTGACACTTTCTGACAAACACAAAAAAGAAAATGGAGAGGTGGAAGGAATATGTAACAGAGTTGTACAACGATGGACACTACACCACCAAAGTTCATACAATTTTCAATGAGACTCATTTGGAAAGCAGAATCAGCAAATAATTAGAGATGAATTTGACCCAGCTCTTCATTCCATTCGGCTTAACAAAGCAGCCATTGAACTCATCAAAGCAGCAGATACAACCCTACACGAATTTCTTTACGAACATGTGAACAATATTTACCGAAATGGCAAAGGGTCTACATATCACACAACACCAGTAATTATTCAAATACCCAAAATGTTGAATCCAATTGATTGTAACCAATTTCGTACGGTCAGCCTAACATCCCATGATTTGAAATTAGCACCGTAGCCAGGCGTCATATGCTCATTTCATATAATTATCGGACTGATAACGAATCCGCCGTGTCCAGTTTGGTAGACACGAGATTTGTTCTTAAGATAGTTTCTCCACGTAGAGAACGCAGTGACAACCTACCATACTGCACATCTGATAAGAAACACATACCAACTAAATAGGTTGGCAGAAGACATTCTATTTAGTTCTTACAAAAAAAACAAAAACGTTTTACTTTACATTACCTCATGTTCTTTTTGACAACTCCTGTTGGAGTACAGGACCACCAGTATAGAATGGCTGCCTGCCGGAAGCGTTCAACACAGCGTGTGTGTGTGTGTTAATATATATGTGCTTTCTGTGGCAATTGATTGGACTACTTGGTCGCATTTTATGACTAGTTGTCTTTTACGACATGCTTATTCGTCTTTTACGACATGCTAATTCGTCTTTTACGACATGCTTATTCGTCTTTTACGACATGCTTATTCGTCTTTTACGATATGCTTTGTCGTCTTTCACAATATGCAAAACCTTTATATTCTTGTTTCTCTAATAAAGGTGCCCCCAGATCTATACACATGTCTAGCAGGATCTACTCTTTTCTCTCCAGAAAGGAGAGCCTGGATCTACACACATGCTTAATAGAGGTAGATTCTTTCCTATCTTTGAATCTATACAGAGACTGTATTATTTGACTACAGTTCTCTTTCCCAAAACTTCGAGCAACCATAAGACGTATGGAACCTGAAAGTAGAGGTATTTCATCCAGGAGATAAAAATTCTTCAATTCACCAGAATTACAGATTTCTATAGATATGCTAGAATGCATTAAGAACGTTCTAATCATTCTTCTATTAGTATTGCCTACGTCAATAGCGTATGCACAACCGTGCAGAATCAAAGAGGCTTACCATTTTAATGATGAATTTATGTAAAACCCGTCACTTGTTCAATTTTTTAAATATTGGAGTCTAATTATAACTGGAAAGAGCGGCTAGGTTTGTATCCTCTTGAGACCACTTTCTGCATAAAACCAACAGGGGATGTAGGAAACTGCTAAAACAACGTAAAAAAACATCAAATTAGAAGTTTGGATAGAAGGAGAGAGACATCTGCGTGCAAGATGTAGACATTCAGGACACAGAGAAACACAGTAAATGGATAAGCAAACAGGAAAACAAGCAAATAAATAGAAGGACAGCGAAATCAGACCAGAAAGGAATCTTTTTTGGGGAGAAGATATGGAGCTGAAAGATCAACACTTCTTTTAGAGTAAGGAATAATGCTTGCACAAGGAATGCTATTTATTTTGGAGTTAAATAAACACGGCGATGAAATCTAAGGGAGATAATTTTACACAGTAAATGATCCAAGGCAATGGGGTAGTGCTCTTGGAAAAAATATATCTATATCTTTAAATACATAGACACATCGGATGGATAATTATAAAGTACAGTACAACGTAGGACATGGTCAACATTCTAGCTGTGCAATCACACAACGTAAGGGAAAAAAACACAAATAACAACAACAGCAATAGAAGAAAAAAAACTTAACTAATCCAAAGACCGCAGTCTTTGTCAATGGATGTGAGAAATAATTTTCTCAGTGTTATATAGAACCACCGTGTCACACTGATGCAACGTATTGCCAATAAATAAATCAAGAAGAAGATTGTTTGAAGCCACATGAATACAATTTTACAGAATAATGTCAAAAACTCGATAGACAACGAAGAAGACTAACAAGAGTGTAGTAACTGTATTAACTTTTGACAAGGCTCAGGAAGAAACAATCATCTGCTATTGAGCATGGTACAAGAAGAAAGAGGTTTGAGTACACATTGGCGACAGATGACATTGGTGTTTAACTTAAACTTAACGTCTTTATACTGGCTTAGAAGACTCAACAGTGTCTGTTTACAACCATTTTCTTTTACATTCGTATGATCTAAAAATAATTTTACGTATACAATCTATTCTTGAATGCATTAATTGACCCCGCCTCCACTATTTCCTGTGTTAATGCATTCAAAGCATTCACCACTCTCTGACTAAAAGAAATTGTTTCCTGGTATTTTTTTTTTTTTGCGTTCGCCTTTTTTCTCTATTCCCCAAGGCGGTGTGCGTTGCACTGTGGTTTTTATTTTGCGCCTGTCGGCCCAGTGCATCCGACTTCAGCACGCATTTTATGTAAGGGTCTGCTTCCTCCTGCATTTTGTAAGGGTTTGCTTCCCCGGGGTAACGGCCCGTGCTGATCGAACCCAGCTCCTTCTGGTCGTGAGCCGTGCCACTTAACCACTAGGCCACGCCGTCCCCCGTTTCCTGGTATCTAATCTAGACCTCTCTTTAATTAATGTGCGACAGTATCCTTTTTCTTAGGGAGGCGCGTATAGCAGTGGCTAGCGAGCTGGCTTCGCCTCTGAGTGGTCCTGGGTTGGTTCATTCTCTAGTTGAAGCGCAAATGTTTTTTCAGACCACAACAGTTCCCGGGTCGACCCAGCCTTAAATGCGTACAGGTTCAGTCCGCTTTTGCGCAGATTTAAAACAAAAATATGTGTTCAGCATATTTTAAATTTGTTACAAATGCAAATGCCAAACATTGTTTTAAAAAAGAGGGATCCATTTAATTCATTTGTGTAAATTTGCATTTCAGATGTGAGTTTAAATTCTTTGGCCAAAATGAAATTGGGTATCAGATAAAGAGAGTAGTCTTTCTATTTTGAAAGTAAGAATATTTAGTTTTTAATTAAATATCTATGATATGTAGACAATAATCAAGTTTGCAACATTAAGAAGAGCAGCATTGTCACAACATATCATCTAGCTCAATTTAGGGACAAACGAAGTTAAGAGAAGCGTGATCTGGACCACAACGTTAAATAGGGACATAGATGCCATTACTTTCTGTACGTGAGCACCAAAAAAACAACAACAAAAAAACCATGTCTGCCAAATTGGACACGAGCGTAATTCAAAATGGGAGCGTTTGGATTGTGAAACCGACCCTAGGCCATGCAGCCTCCTCAAATAGGTCTATAAGGTAATTAATATCATCCTACATTAAATATAAAAGTACTCCACACGCAATTGAGCATGATGATATATTAACATATATTGACATATTGATGGCAGATATGCTAATGTGCCAGAAGCTATGTAGCAATTAAAAAAGTATCCTGTGTCAGAATTGTTAAATCACAATCTGTGCTCATGAAGCAATTCTATAACAAGTTTTTTATTTCTCTATACATAAATAACAATTCCAGTGATTAACGTTAAGTGTTAATGAGCATGTCAGTTTTAGAAATCTGATTTTCTGTTCTAGAATTATTTTAAAATATTTCAGTTCAGTTCTTCACCTGACCGCATGAGATAGTTAGGGCACCACTGCTGACACCTCTACAAACCTGCGCCCTCCCTCTATGTCTGCCGTTGCTTTTTGTGTCTCATCGGGTCGTAGGCTAGTTCATTCATTGATGTTATCTTCCTATCTTTTATTCGGACGTCCTCGCCTTCGCGTGCACTATACTGTGCACTGTAGTACTATATTTGCAAGTCCATTGGATATCGAGGCGTGGCCATACAAAGTCAGTTCTCGCCTTTTGATCGTTATCAGGAGGTCGTCGTACAGTCCACTTGTATTCTCGATTCTTCGTCGTACTTCATCATTTGGGATACGGTCTTTGTTGGTGATATTTAGGAGTCTTTTAAAACATCTCAACTCCATGTCCTGGATTCTTCTCTTGAGGTCTACTGTAATAGTCCATGTTTTGCACCCGTAGAGGAATAATGAAAGACACAGTGAGCGCATTAGTCTGACCTTTATAGGTAGTGAGAGTCGTTTATCTTCAGAACATTTATTTTTGTCAGAATGACGTATTTTTATTGTATCACCAGTTCATTTTGATGTTTGTTATAGTTTTTTCACTACATCTTATAAAAACTCATTATATGTATAAATGACTAAAAAATATTTACTGAATTTGCATACAGTGTATTGTTCCAAGTAAAAGGATACTATTTTAATAAACCACGTACTGCAAAGGCTCAATTTATTTATTGAAATATAAGTTTGTCGAATAAATGTCATGTAAATTGATAATGTCATTTCTAACACTGATTTTATCCTATTTTCATTTTGGAGGATTTTTTTTTTTACAAATGGTTGATACATTTAAAATTATTTCAGTACTCACTGCTGTTCAGTTTCACTGTTCAAAATTTGAAATGAAATAACTTAAAAAAATTGAATTTTTATTTGCTTTCATAATTTACTATCTTTATTTTATTAACCCAACTTTGCAGTATGACAATGTTATTGTTTCTTTCATTTTTGTGTAAGTTCAAATAATGCGCTTACAGACAAAGCGAAGAGAAAGAAGAAAACAAACCAGTTCAAATTGCAAAATATGATCCATGGACAAAATATGGACAGCAAGTAGCAAACGTATGTACAGCATCACCTAGCAACTTTACCGAGACATCAAGGCATGATAATTAGAGACGAAAATATAAATATATCGATAATTATAAACACTATCCAAAGATCCACTCACCAATAGCCAAGTCATAAGAAACAGATGCAGAGAATGCTTTAGCGAGTTGTTAAACCCGGAAAAGTATGAACAACCACAGCACCAAATGGAGAATGAAACGGAGCGCAGCTTAGAAATATGGAAATAAAAAGTCGAAGCAGCCCTACAAGACAGCAAGAATAAATAAGGCAGCAGACATAGATGGTATCACAACAGAAATGCTGATGGCGTGCAGTTCAACTGCCAGTGGACTGGCTAATCAGAATATTTAATGTGGTCTGGACGTCGAGAAAGGCACAGACAGACTGGCAATGAGCAATCATCGTTCCCATATAATAGAAAAAGCCGACAAACGAGTTCAAAACATATAGTGGAATCTCTTCGGAAAGAGCTGCAGAGACGCAGTGTTTACATTGAGACAAATATGTCAACGTTCTATAGAATCTGATGGAAACAACAGCCTTATATTCATAGATCAAGAAAAAGGTGTTCAATAGTGTCAACGTGAGTCAATTATGGGAGATCCTGGCAGATTATGGTTTGCAAGGTCTTCTCCTAAGTAACATCCAACTCCTATAACATGACAGCTAGAGGGCAGTAAGAACAACTGAAGGTATGTCGGAGTGGTTGCCCCTTTCATCAGGTGTCAGACATGGTTGTGTGTTCTCTCTCTAATCCTCTTTGTCCCTTCTATTAATAAAATCACCCAGGAGGCAATTACAGAACGAATTGCTCTTTGTTCACGACCAAAGTGTGATCCATTCTAATGAACAAAACCTACAAAGTCATATTGACTCACTCTACTTGAACTGTCAAATATGCAATGGGAATATCAACACATCAAAAACAGAGACAATGAATATAGGTAGAAAGCACACCACACTTGATATTCATGTGAATGAAACAAAAATAAAGAATGTAGGCATTTGAGAACTGTTTTTACTGATGGTGACAGACTCGACAGAGAGACAGAGATGAGAGTGCAAACGCTGTCACCTACCAGCTGTCTCCACTACTAAGACACCCCAAGATTTTCCGCCAAACAAGAAAAATAGATGATAAATAGTATCTTCATCTCAACCCTATGCTACCAGTGCCAGACATGGACATTAAATAATGCCCAGGAACGAAAGTTAGCCACCTGCGAAATGCGGTGCCTACGAAAGGTACATGCCAACACCAGAAGAGACAGAATCACAAATATGAGTATTAGAGTTATATAAGGTTGGACCAATCCCCTTCCTACTGCACATCAATCAACAAGGAATGCATTGGTTTGACCACACTGTAAAAATGCAACAAAACCACATTGTTCATGCAACCTTCCACATAAGAACATCAGAAAGAAGGGCAAGAGGTAGACCGAGGAAAAGGTGAATAGTCGGCGTGAACGAGACCTGTCGTAAAATGGGGAAACATTATACTCGGGCCACGAGAGAGGGGAAAGACAATACATACCACGATACTAGGCGACATAATGGTAGAAGGGGAGATGACACTGGGCTACAACCTGGTAGAAAGGGAGACGCCACTAGGCTACAACATGGTAGAAACGGAGACGACACTAGGCTACAACCTGGTAGAAAGGGAGACGACACTGGGCTACAACCTGGTAGAAAGGGATATGACACTGGGCTACAACCTGGTAGAAAGGGAGACGACACTATGCTACAACCTGGTAGAAATGGAGACGACACTGGGCTACAACCTGGTAGAAAGGGAGACGACACTAGGCTACATCTGGTAGAAAGGGAGACGACACTTGGCTACAACCTGGTAGAAAGGGAGACGACACTAGGCTACAACCTGGTAGAAAGGGAGACGCCAATAGACTACAACCTGGTAGAAACGGAGACGACACTGGGCTATAACCTGGTAGAAAGGGAGACGAAACTAGGGTACAACCTGGTAGAAAAAGAGACGACACTGGGCTAAAACCTGGTAGAAAGAGAGACGACACTGGGCTACAACCTGGTAGAAAGGGTGACGACACTGGGCTACAACCTGGTAGAAAGGGAGACGACACTGGGCTACAACCTGGTAGAAAGGGAGACGACACTGGGCTACAACCTGGTAGAAAGGGAGACGACACTGGGCTACAACCTGGTAGAAAGGGAGACGACACTGGGCTACAACCTGGTAGAAAGGGAGACGACACTGGGCTACAACCTGGTAGAAAGGGAGACGACACTAAGCTACAACCTGGTAGAAAGGGAGACGACACTGGGCTACAACCTGGCAGAAAGGGAGACGACACTGGGCTACAACCTGGTAGAAAGGGAGACGACACTGGGCTACAACCTGGTAGAAAGGGAGACGACACTGGGCTACAACCTGGTAGAAAGGGAGACGACACTGGGCTACAACCTGGTAGAAAGGGAGACGACACTGGGCTACAACCTGGTAGAAAGGGAGACGACACTGGGCTACAACCTGGTAGAAAGGGAGACGACACTGGGCTACAACCTTGTTTAAAGTAAGACGATACAAGAAAAGAGGATGAAGAATGACGGGCAGATGTTTTGCACGGGTCAGCTAGTTATTATTATTATAGATTCATTTCAAGATAATATGACTGTTTTCCCGTGTCACCGTCCTGTCCCTTTCAGTGCTGTTAATTTTTTGTCACTGTTGATGACCGCAGCAATAATAATACTTGTCCTTTTAGCGTGAGGGAGCCGAGTTAACCCAGTGGCTAGTGCACTTGCTTTTATTCTGAGTGATCTGGGTTAGGTTCCCATTTGGTGAGGGATCTCTTCCGATCACAAAAATCTACTTCTGACTTCAAGGCAGTCGCTAAAATAGGGTATCAGAAAATCTGGGAAAGTTAAAGGGACCGTCACAATGTTGACCACATCGCCGCTAGTGTGCAGTTCGTCAATAAAAATATAGGCCTAACACCATATTCCCAATAAGAAACACTAGCCGGAAATTGGGATCTTTATTTTACTTTTAACCATATATGCATAGTTTTTTTTCCTTTCTAGATTCAATCATACGTGGTCGTTTTTCTTAGGTATCGCTTTTGCCAGCAATCGATTTCTATGTCTCCTGTTTGTATAGTATAGCCAATAATAGCAATTGATTATTGGTCTTGATCAGCTTCTATTTACCAGAGATGACACTCATTTAAGAGCTCTCATTTGTCTTTGTGATGACAGCTATTTGTTACATAAGTTGCTAGAAACCAGGTTAAATCATTTATTTTAAAGAGCCACGATGAACATATCTCGACATGTTTTCTTGTTCTATTCTTTCAATAAAAGCATACCAACACCAGCAATTACAGGAATGGCACCCGGGACAAACAGAATAGGCCCACTATCTCCTTCTCTGCATGCTATAAGAGACGGCTAAAGAAGGTAGTGCATAGGCTTGGCATCCCCGCCATATTAAAAATAATTGCCATAGAACCGGATCTCTAATGACTGGAATCACGTTTCTTAAAAGCTGGAAAGTGGAACCAAAAGGAATAATGCACATATTTTCCAAGAAGTAGAGCGACAGTGGAAACAAACCAATACAAACAATACTAAACTGGATGATATTTTAGCGTTCAAATTATTTCGTATATTAATCTAGACTTTGCAATGATCTTTGATAGAGTACCTTACCAAAGATTGTTCAGGAAGTTAAAATCACATGGAACAGGTGGTGAAGTTGTCAAGTTGATGGATAGTAAGTTGAAGTTGGTTAGCAGGACAAAGGCAGAGAGTGTGCATAAATAAAGAATACCCTGAGTGGTGTGAGGTAAAAGTGGAGTGCCACGGAGCTAGAGTTTGTGAACACTTTTGTTATTGGTATGTATAAATGATTTGAATAATGATTTCGGATATATTATTGCAAAATTCATGGATGAAACAAAACTATGGAGAGGTGTCTCATCTAAAGATGAGGTTGATATGTTGAGGTTGGATATAGATAACATTAAAGTTGTCTAAGAGCTAATAGATGGAATTAAATGTACAGTCATCCACATGGGCAGATCCAACATACAATGGGAGAGAATAATATTAGGAATATAAAAAAGGAAAGAGACCTATGATTTTTAATAAATCATACAGGTAAGGTGAGCTAACAAGTCTAGGTAGCAGGAAAAACAGGCATGCAATGTTATGTTTGAAATCAAATATATCAGCAAGTAAGTTATAGTCAAACTGTATAAAGCATTAGTTAGACCTGGATTGAAGTACTGTATACCATTGTAGAGTCCTCACGTAGAAGAGATATAAACATGCTGGAAAGGATACTATGGAGAGCACAAAACTGATAGTGGGATTCCAGAATTAAAGTTATGAGAACAGACTAAGAAAAACCGGCCAACAGTGTCTAGAAAAGAGAAGAATTCGAGGTGACTTGACACACGTTTATCAAGTGTAAGAAAACATTCGACTATAACAAGGCTTTCAAAGTATAGCCGGCTACAAGAACAATAGGACACAGCTACACATTAATGAAAGATATGTCCAGATGAGATATAAGGAAATATTATCTAGCCAGATTGTACTGAATGCTTAGAATGCATTACCATAGAAAATAGTGGAGGCATGGTCAGTTAAATCATTCACGAATAGATTGGATTCACGCAGCTATTTTTAGATCAAGCGAAGTAGAAGAAACTAGTTGAATTCAGACTCTCGAGTCTTATAAACCAGTATAGAGAAGTTAGGTTCAGTTATATCTGATGACTAAACACCATAGAGAGAGATTCGTTTTTCTGTAGATTTCCTGCTGGATAGATGTATACGATTGACGGATAAATGTCTCTTGTTCCAGTGTCCACGGGCACTGTAAAATAAATGTTTTTATTTCCTCCAGGTAACCAAAAAAAAACACACAAAAAACAACGAAAACCAACAACAAACAATGGCAGAAAGTATAACAATAAAGACCGAGTGCGTGGCCTCTCAACTAGAAGACAAGTGTCATACGCAATGGACCACCTGCAGTTCTATTAACATAACTAAATGAACAAAACAACAGATTGTTGTGACCAACATACATGTTTGGGACAAAATGCGCTAACAAGACAAGTTAATTTCTAAACATTCAATAAATGTTTCAAATTCGCTCTAACAATGTTCAAATACACACTGACATTATTTCTGTATGTTGGCAGGATTACGGATAAGAGTCCTCATCGGCCTGGCCTGGGGGTTCGCTTTTGTGTTCTCCATCCCAATGTTGGTAATCAACCGGCTTATGGTGGTCAGCGACAAATGGCAGTGTTGGATAATGTTTCCTGAGCCCTGGTTCTGGAAGGTTTGATAATTTAATTGCTTTTTTGTGTCTTATCTGTTTAAAATACTTATCTACGATATTTAAGTGAAGGATACTCGAGGTTGATATAATATTAATATTGTGTGTGTATGTGTCCTTGGGGCAAGGTTAGAAATTGAATAAGAAAAAATATAATGTCTGACTTACATCGATTATTTTTTCTTTATGATGGTTAAAAACATATTGCTTGTAGGTGTTTTCTCTTATTAGCTTGTTCGTCTTGAATTTTTCCCAGTCAATGTTCAATAGTTTTCAAAAACCTTAATTTTCAAAAGCTTTAAAAAAATGGTCTAGTGTCTAGAATTAACCGCTTATTGGAAATGGAGTTTTTGAAGACTCCATTCTGCAAAGAAGCCCGTGAGAGGGGAGGGGGTGTGGGGTGGCCAGTGCCCTTCCTTGATGTTTTTACTTTCCCTAATTAATGCTTCAGTTACCCATTTACAGCTGGGTTGACTGGAGAAACGGTCTCCATTAAATTATAGACCCGGATTTTTTTAGTTTCCGGACGCGTTTAGAACCAAGGCCCACTGTTACTACAGATAATAACGAATTGCTCGCTATGAACTAAACTAACGCGCCATATGTTAGCACTGATATTACGTTAGAGTAACAGCCTGAGCTTAGTGTGTTTGCTCCTTGATTCAGATTTCCATTTGTTTGTTGGTTAGTTAAAGTCACGTAAAGTAAAAGAAAAATTGGAGTGGAATGTTCTTTTGTTGTACCATCATATTGTGTCGTTTTACTTCGCAAACAGTTGCAACTTTTAACCTGCTGTAGCAGTTCTTTATTCAGCTTAATATCAGCAATATTATTAGCAACATTCATGGCTTTTGTCTTTGAGGCATTTACTTGGAGCCATATATATTGTGATATGTGTGGTGAAAGATCTATCTTTCCCTGCGCTTCATCAAACCTGGTCTCAATAGAGCCAGGAAATCGAGGTCCTCTCCCGCGCTTCCTCAAATCTGGTCTCAATAGAGCCAGGAAATCGAGGTCCTCTCACGCGCTTGATCAAATCTGGTCTCAATAGAGCCAGGAGATCGGTGTCCTTTCCCGCGCTTCCTCAAATCTGGTCTCAATAGAGCCAGGAAAACGAGGTCCTCTCCCGCGCTTCCTCAAATCTGGTCTCAATAGAGCCAGGAGATCGGTGTCCTTTCCCGCGCTTCCTCAAATCTGGTCTCAATAGAGCCAGGAAAACGAGGTCCTCTCCCGCGCTTCCTCAAATCTGGTCTCAATAGAGCCAGGAGATCGGTGTCCTTTCCCGCGCTTCCTCAAATCTGGTCTCAATAGAGCCAGGAAAACGAGGTCCTCTCCCGCGCTTCCTCAAATCTGGTCTCAATAGAGCCAGGAGATCGGTGTCCTTTCCCGCGCTTCCTCAAATCTGGTCTCAATAGAGCCAGGAAAACGAGGTCCTCTCCCGCGCTTCCTCAAATCTGGTCTCAATAGAGCCAGGAGATCGGTGTCCTTTCCCGCGCTTCCTCAAATCTGGTCTCAATAGAGCCAGGAAAACGAGGTCCTCTCCCGCGCTTCCTCAAATCTGGTCTCAATAGAGCCAGGAAATCGAGGTCCTCTCACGCGCTTGATCAAATCTGGTCTCAATAGAGCCAGGAGATCGGTGTCCTTTCCCGCGCTTCCTCAAATCTGGTCTCAATAGAGCCAGGAAAACGAGGTCCTCTCCCGCGCTTCCTCAAATCTGGTCTCAATAGAGCCAGGAGATCGGTGTCCTTTCCCGCGCTTCCTCAAATCTGGTCTCAATAGAGCCAGGAAAACGAGGTCCTCTCCCGCGCTTCCTCAAATCTGGTCTCAATAGAGCCAGGAGATCGGTGTCCTTTCCCGCGCTTCCTCAAATCTGGTCTCAATAGAGCCAGGAAAACGAGGTCCTCTCCCGCGCTTCCTCAAATCTGGTCTCAATAGAGCCAGGAGATCGGTGTCCTTTCCCGCGCTTCCTCAAATCTGGTCTCAATAGAGCCAATACATCTAGGTCCTCTAGAATGTTATAATTTCTTCATTTATTTTATACCTAAATCATGCATTTCGTCGCATTTATCTTTACACACAATTATTTCCGATATAATTTTTTTTTATGTTGTAAACAAAGCTGTCGCTTGTACGACATTTGTGAGGAAAGCATATTCAGAATACGGGTTTAGTAGTCACATATCTTTCTCTTGGAAAGGTGTGTAGATTCTGTATTTCTGGCAAAAAGTGGTTTTTTTAATTCGATATTGAGTTTGTAATGTTTGTGCATTGCATATAACTAAGTGTCGTATGCTTGGATGTAATACAAGAGTAATTACCATCTCAGTAGGAGGCGCGTTCAAATTGAAACCGGACCTAACTGCAACAAGTGAACATACGTACGATGCGCATAATGACGTCCCTTCTGATGTAAACAGCACATACCAACCGTCAAGTTTGCAAAATTTAATTATCCTCCGACTCATAGTTTCCTCAGCAGACCATTGAAAACATGGAATCAGTCCAGAGTTGATCAGCGAGCGGTGATTCGGTTTCTAACAGCTGAAGGATGTTGACCAATTGACATTCATCGCAGAATGCAGGCAGTGTATGATGACAAATGTGTGGCGAACGTAAGCTCCTGCGACGTTCCACCCGAATTTTTGCATCAATATTAGCGATGGCAACTTCTGACGCAATAATATGCACCTGTCCTGGTCTCGGAAGATCTTTCATTAACTCACGTCTCTCTTTAAACATCGTTGTCCAGTTCTTCACTGTTGTCTTCGACACACTTTTGTCACCTTACACTGCCTACATTCTATGAAGAATGTCAGCTGTTCGACATCCTTCAGCTGTTAGAAACCGAATCACCGCTCGCTGACCAACTCTGGACGGTTTCCATATCACAACCGCCATGTTTTCAACGTCTGCTAGAAAGCTATGAGTCGAAGGATTATTAAATTCTGCAAACGTAACGGTTGGTGTGTGCTGTTTACATCAGAAGGGACGTCATCATGCTCATCGTATGTGTGTTCATTTGGTGCAGTAAGGTCCGGTTTCATTTGAAAACGCCTCGTAATTTAGTTGTTCGAGAACTGGCTTTTCGCGCAAAAATTTAGCGTTCAATCCCTGGTTTTGACACACTCTAGTCTATCCAACTATAAGTTGATACCCGACTTACAGTTGTGGAAGACATGGCAACAACAATGGGAACAGGTAGCCCACCTTTGAAAATGTGACCTAGTTAAATGAACTCTCTAACACAGATTCGGCAATGAAACCACAGTTACCTTGTTTAATGATCTTTATCGTTTATGATTTCAGCTGTACATGACAAGTATCGCCGTTGTCCTGTTTTTTCTTCCGGCTATTATCATCGCTGTCTGCTACATCATCATCGTTATAATCATATGGAGGAAAACTAGTTTGAACTGTAATCACTCAGAGAAACCTACACAGCATGTAAAAAACGGTAAGAAAGCACTACGAGAGGAACTTTATTTTGCCGTTATTCTATTCTTAGTTCTTAGTCGACCTGTACTTCTACAGTAGCAAATGCCGCTGTGCAGATCCCAGCTCTGGTATGAGCTTGATGTAGCCGGGAGAAGGGTTTCCTGATTAGCGGGCTAGGCTCCAGCAGCTTTATACTACTCCACTGCGTTGGAAAAGCGCTTACGGAGGGTGGTAAACTGATGTGCGAGTCCATCTTAATAGACTCACACACTAGAGCAAAGTAGACCCACAGCCTGTTAGGCGCCGTCTATGCTGCTCTAAATAACCACATAACCATGGCCGGTGTTATGCTATGTTACACAGTTAGTCACCTCTTACGGCATGCTGTCTGTGAGATAGTAGTGCTATTCTTATTCTTGCCACACACAAAGACCCAGACAGACCACTCTTTTACAATAGTAAATTAAAGGCATAATTTTATTAATAAAAAGTAAATTCTATTTAAAAAAGAAGTGGAAAAAACACTGACTCATGCATACATTCTGACATTAGGCAGACACAAGTAGTAAAAGATCATTTATAATTCAGTGAGATGAGGTGTGCCAACAAAACCAAGGTTATAGGAAAGAAATAGACATAGATCGTTTTAGCATGTTTGCTACTGCATGTTTTTCTTAGTGTTGTCATAACTTAGACTAATAAGAATAAGGAACATAACTGAGTAGCATCAAATATGTAGCCACTATTGACATCACTTCGACTAATTATAATAATAAGGAATATGAAAATAATTAAGAAAATATGTATCTACTGCTGACTGAGACATATCATCTCTTCTCTCCGTCAGTTTTCCACGAGAGCCAAAGTCTTTCTCATTGTAAAGATTTCTTACTGAAACCTTCTTTTTAGGTTTGTGCTCTGTGTATTTTTCTTGCCCTTTAATTTAAATTTCTTTGATCTTTATCTAGACATATTATTTTCTTATTATAATTTTTAAATACAGATTGGAGCAGAGGCCAGCGGCAACTTTTACCAAGCACCGTGCAAGAAGATCTGGTCAAGAGCATGAAAAAGATATGTGTTCATCGAACTTTTCAAGAATTGAAGAGAACAGAAAATCAACTAAACAAGAAAGTACTGGCTGGCTTTAGACATGGCACGTGGGATCACATCCTTAATATGTAAATATTATCGAAAATGACAGAGAGCACAATGTTGACTTACATACATACTTCATTGATTCCACTTTACCAAAATGAAATGCTTTGGAAAATCATGTAAAATATGGAGTTCCCAACGCACCTGATTCCACTGATCGACAGATTGTATCAAGAACAACAAGGAACGGTCGGAATAGTTGCAAAGACAACATACCGTTATGAATTGCAAATTAGAAGTAAGAAAAGGATGTACAGTCTCTCCATATCGTTTCAACGTCTATACTGAAGATATAGTGAGAAAAATTAAAAAGTGACAAAGATTGGAAAAAGTTTGAATTTGTGGAAATTAAATACAAGAAAATGCTGATAATATAGTTGTCAGTTGCACTATGCGGATGGAACAAATGATTATGTCAGTTAAATAACATAGTAAGAAACAAAATCTATACCTAAATATAAACAAGATCAAGAAGCAATGATAAGGTAGAAACCAGACCTAAAGTTATCTCAGAGGAGCAAAAAGTTATGAACGTCACAAGTTTTGAATACCTCAGCTCGATCATAAGACAAAAAGAAGCAAGACCAAAAATGACCATTTAATTGAAGAGATTAACTAAAAAAAAATAAAATAAAATCGATGGCAGAACACTATAGGATAAAAATAGAGATCATGAAGACTTGCTTCTTCCCAGCAGTAACGTACGGATATAAAATATGTATAATCACACAAGCTCTAAGAAGAAACATAAAATCCTTCGAACAAAAATCCTTCTGGAAAGTGCTAAAAATACCACGGATGACGTTTAAGAAAGACAGAAATCTAAAATAGCTAGCTGGATATAGAATAACATTGACTAGTAAACAATATTACGTCTAGGAAACTAAAATACTTTGGTCAAATCAAACACCAGAAAACAGTCCAGAAAAAAAAACACGATACTGGAGGGTGTGGTACCTGACAAACGAGTCAGTGGCAGGCAGACCGAGGAGAAGATGGACACAGTCCATTAAAGGGGTTCTGAGGATGACAACAACAGAGGCGAGAAAGTTGACTGGAGATCGAATCTTACAGATCGGCTGTTATGAGAGCGACGATCTCCAAAGGACATGCTACATGATGATGAATTTCACAATTTGTTTCTTGCTCATCCATCATTGATGTATATATATATATATATATATTTGATAGTGGTTCTTTTTATTATAAATCTTTGTACCACACGTATTTTATGATCTGTCTTCCTTCTTCTCCATATTGAACTTCTTATTAGATATTTGTGACTGTTACTACATCATTTTGAACATGGTTTTCCTCGTTAACATATTTGGTAATAAGTGTCATATTACTGGTTGTTCTTTATTCTTCACATTTTATGGTTATTGGTTTTATGGACATTGCTATAAACATCTCTATTTAAATTTGCCACAGTTTTTCTATGGCTCCCACATATCACAAATGATTATGAAATATAATCTCAATTCAACAATATGAACACGACAATAATTAACTCTTGAAAAGGCATATACTCGTTCACAAAATAAGTGCTTGGTTGTCATGATTTTTGACTTGTAGAAGACTCAGCCTTCAGAGCAAACTAATCTTTCACAAGCTTCGTCAATCTAAATATGGCAAGCCTCCATCATTCTCAGTAGGACAAGCTTACTGAGTTTACGACAAAGGAAATCTGTTTGACTGAAATGCGAGAAGTTGGCGATGTGTGTCCATCTTGCTTTTAGCACTCCCAAAGACCGGTGCACGCATGATTACACAATAAATTGTTTTCTCAGTTGATTGATTTGTGAGGATGGTTTGTCCTTCCGCAGCAAAGCACCTGAATAAAATCAATCACAAAGCGTGCTATACTAGAAGAGTTATCCATTTATGGAGACATAACCAATTGAAATTTGGACCTGAACAAGTATTTGTTGTTCGTGTTGAGATAAACAGTTCAGGCAAGAAAGAGCGTTGTGTTTGTTTTATTTGAGAATATAAACAGTTCAGGCATGGAAGTGCATAGTGTGGTACACCTGAGAATATAAACAGTTCATTCATGGAAGTATATGTTGTATTGTATTTGATAATACATATGAAAGTGCATGTTGGGTTTTGTACTTGAGAATTTAAACAGTTCAGGCTTAGAAGTGCATAAGTATGTGTCGTATTTGAGACTATAAATAGTTCACGTATGAAAGTGAATGTTGTACATGGGTACTTGAAATGAAAACCTTTATTTTACAAGTAATCACTTTTTCGACACAATCTCCAATGTGATCGATATGTCCCTGGGCACCTACAAAGTGCATGGATTCCTATACAAAATATTTTGACGTGAAGAGTTACAAAAGATAGAGAATAAAATACAAAATGCCAGAAATGAGGCAGATAAGAAACTATCAACCTAATTTTACATCGCTCTCAAAACAATCAAAGCAAACAGTACAAAATATTAAAAAAACATTAAATAAAATAACAAGAAAGCTGGAAAATAAAATTCAGCATTTCTCAACCTAAATATCCAAGAAAACACATTTTGGAAACTAGCTAGAGCCTTCAGCAGCGAAAGATTTCACAACAAACAAATTGCAATTAATCAGACTGCGCTATACAAATGAGCACAAACAGCACATGTCTGAAATGTACAATTTGGCGTTGTACTTACTGGTATATACAGCTCAATTGTGGCAGTTCAAACTTATATGTTGTACGTGTCGGTATGTAAAGCACAAATTCTCTGGTCAAACTTGTATGTTGGACGCGTAGGTATATACAGCTCAAATGCCTCGGTCAAACTTGCATGACGTACGTGTCGCTATTTACAGCTGAAATATCTTTGTTCAAACGTTCTGAGGTTTTAATTTAATTACTTCAAATACCTACTTTTCAAAGCGAAAAGAAGTTCAAAGACAGATATATGTCACAAAAATGGCAAAACACGAGGAGGCAGACATTCGCAAAGTATACAACGTGAAATGAAAGACATATTCGAGGCCCTGCCAGTAACAACTGGCAATGAAACAATAAGTGCGATGGTTCAAATCAGCATTGATGAGCACAATCAACGCAAAATACGGTTGAAAGAAACTTCGGCAATTCCAAAATAAAAGAACAACGTGGCGGAATCAACAGATACAGGAAGCAATACAAGCTAAGAAAAATTATACAAGAAATGGTTGAAATCCAAGTCACAAGAAGATCATGACAATCTACAGACTCGCAAGAACGTATTCGAAAATCGTAATCAAGAACTCCAAAGCAGACGCATGGAATAAATATGGTGAAAAATTTGCACTCATGTGTCGCAAGAATCCGAGAGATTTCTTTAAAAGTGTCATGGCAATGAGAGTTAGAGTAAAAGTAAAGTAAAGTAACCCATATCATTACTGTCGTAGGGGTGTAAGGTGTTAGCAATCTCACATTTCAAAGGCTAGGCTATATGAAGGCGGTAGCCATCTCCTCTCCCTCGCCTCCCACCACAATTATAAACGATAGACACGGGACTCCGATTTTCGATCCAGAAAAAAAGAAGGCATGATGGAGAGAGTATTTCCTATGTCCTAAACCCAAATGATATACAGAGGCACTCCATTCATACGAGTTTAAACACAGGAAAAACCGAGCCCAAAATTTCAATTCAGGAGAGCGAGGAAATCCTTAAAAGAAAAGCCCAAAATCATAAAGCTGCAGGCGCGGGCGGAATAACCTGCGAAACAATTAAAGCTTGTGGATACCTAGGAGTAAAATGGTTACATAGAATATTCTCAGCAGCTTGCGAACAGAGTAGTCACTGAAGACTGGCAAAAAGCTATCATTGTGCCAATCTGGAATAGCACAGGCAACAGAAAAGAGTGCGATACTTACCGGGAGATGTCTCTTCTAAGCCACGCAAGAAAAATGTACGCGAAAATTCTGAAGCAGAGAATTGGGCATGTCATAGAACCACAGCTGGGTAGGGCTCAATTTGGTTTCCGTGAAGGTAGGAGCTGCACAGACACTCTATTCACCCTGAGACAACCAAGCGAAACAAACATCGAATACGGTCGGAAACTCAGCGTGTCTTTCATAGATCAAGAAACGGCTTTCGATAGTGTAGACAGAAACAAACTATGGTCCATCCTAGACGACTACGGAGTACAGGGGCAGCTATTATAGCATTTTAGAGCACTGTACCAAGGGTGTCAAAGTATAGTACGAACAACAGATGGTCTGACCGAAACAATGAAGATAACAACCCGGGCTGAGACAAGGGTATGTGTTGTCGCCACTACTCTTCAACACATATATGGACAGAATAACACTGGAGGTCAGATTGGAGCATCTGTCAAGAAATGCAGAGAAAGAAAGGACAGAGGCTAATCAGTTAGCCAAACTCCTTTTTGCAGATGATCAATGTCTACTTTATAAGAGTGAAGATGATCTGCAGCAACATCTGACTGCGCTCAACTCTGTGTGTGAAAGATACAGTATGAGAATTAACACATCCAAAACAGAAACTATGCAGAGAAGCAGATCACCTGAAAACATGAACATTACGGTAAATGGGACCAAGATAAAAAAGTACAGGAGTTCAAGTACTTGGCCAGTGTTTTCACACAGAATGAAGGTTTAGATAGAGAAATTGAGATCAGGTGCCAAAAAGCAAATGCGATCGCATACCAGTTGTGACCATTATTTAAACACCCTAACATAAACATGTCCACAAAAAGAATGCTGATCAACAGTATATTCATGCCAACTCTCTGTTACCAGTGCCAAACATGGACTTTAACAACAACTCTAGAGAGGAAGATCACGACATGTGAGATGAGATGCCTCTGGCAAACAATCAACGTAACTAGGAGAGACAGAATGCGCAGCGAAGATGTGAGAAAAATAGTTGAAGCAAGACCCTGCTCGAAATATATTGATGACGTGAGAATCAATTGGTTCGGCCACCTAATGAGAATACATCCTGACCAACTACCCATGTGCGCCTATAACGCACGACGTTCGGGTTTTCGCAACCGTGGCAGACCGAGAACTAGATGGATAGGAAATGTTGCGGATATTTTAAATCGTCATGGGATAACGACCACTTCAGCGACACGTCAAGCCCTGGACAGAAAACTACGCCTCCCCAAGACGCCTCATGGCACAAGTGGATAAGACAAAGAAAGACTTAAATCAAATTTGTTTAGTTTCATATAGACATAAAATAATATACTCGGCTGTAAATTGATACCATATTTACAATTATGAAAGACATTGCAGAAGTGAGAAAGCTGGTCACACCACGTCACAAAGGCTGAGGTTTTATGCAAACAAATGTCTAACGCTTCATCTTCGACAGCACTAACATGCTCCGGGTCAGCTTTAGCAGTCCTAATATGCTAAGGGACCACTTTTACAGTATTTTTCACTACAGGAATTAGATCAACTAAATCAAGTAGGCCAGTGACTGATGTCAGGTAGTCAATTCTATTTTTGTGTTTTCTACCATTGTGTTACTTCCATAGCAGAACACGAACAATCCTTCCACATTATCACGCCATGTACAGCAACGTAGCGGTATCATAAATAATTTTGGCAACAATCACCACACCATCATACTTTATTGTAACATCACATCATTATATGAAGTTCTGAAGATCACCGATGTTATTCTACAGAAGAATGTTAGAATGTCCATTGAATTAATATTTGCTGTAATAAAACTGAATATCGATGACTAATAAAACTGAATACCAACGCTTAATGAAACTGAAGAGCGACGGTCAATAAACCAGAAGAGCGACGGTCAAAAAACTAGAAGAGCGACGGTCAATAAACCAGAAGAGCGATGGTCAATATACTAGAAGAGCGACGGTCAATAAACCAGAAGAGCGACGGTCAATATACTAGAAGAGCGACGGTCAATAAACCAGAGGAGCGACGGTCAATATTCTAGAAGAGCGACGGTCAGTAAATTAGAAGAGCTACAGTCCATAAACCAGAAGAGCGACGGTCAATAAACCAGAAGAGCGACGGTCAATAAACCAGAGGCGCGGCGGTCAATAAACTAGAAGAGCGACAGTCAATAAACCAGAAGAGCGACAGTCAATAAACCAGAAGAGCGACGGTCAATAAAACTGATGGAAGCGACAACTACATCAACTGCAGAAATGTGAATAATAACTCGTAAACCACATATTTGCACGTCCTCAAAACTCGTATATCACATATTTGTACGTCCTCAGAAGAAAAAGTCAAGCAATAGATTCTCCTAAATTAAATCTGTTTCGCTAAGATGGTGGATGCACCTCGCTGCAAGCAAGAGAAGTAATTTGGGATTTCCATCAAATGCCCATACAAAACAAATTACTATTGTTGCCGAATTCGCAGAACATGTCTGTCTATTTCTTGTAGCGGCGCGAGGGGCGTACTTGACATAGAATGGCCGTGCTCAACCCGGGAGCGTCTCTTAAGGCATTACTTTCGTTCTCTCCCGTTGTTTTAATGTGTATGTTTTCCATGTGCTCTTAAGTGTCCATATTTTTGCAACTGCTGTCGATACATTTTATAGTGACTCGACTATCAGTGGAGCGTTGGAGTAACAGAGTGGGCAGAGCGCACGCCATCCTTCGTAAACGTTCCGGGTTTGATTTTCCGTATCACCAAACTAGAAGAAGTTAATGTCAGTGACGCGAGAATTCGTGAAGGGAAGTTAATGTCAGTGAAACCAGTATAGAGAAAGGAAAGTTGATGTTAGTGAAACTAGTATAGATGAAGGGAAGTTAAAGCCAGTGAAACCAGCATAGATGAAGGAAAGTTAATGTCAGTGAAACAGCATAGTGAATGGAAAGTTAATGTCAGTGAAACAGCATAGACAAAGGAAAGTTAATGTCAGTGAAACCAGTATAGATGAAGGGAAGTTAATGTCAGTGAAACCAGTATAGATGAAGGGAAGTTAATAGCAGTGAAGGCAGTATAGATGAAAGAAATTAATGTCAGTGAAGCCAGCATACATGAAGGGAAGTTAATGTCAGTGAAACAGCATAGTGAATGGAAAGTTAATGTCAGTGAAACAGCATAGACAAAGGAAAGTTAATGTCAGTGAAACCAGTATAGATGAAGGGAAGTTAATGTCAGTGAAACCAGTATAGATGAAGGGAAGTTAATAGCAGTGAAGGCAGTATAGATGAAAGAAATTAATGTCAGTGAAGCCAGCATACATGAAGGGAAGTTAATGTCAGTGAAACCAGTATATGTGAATGGAAGTTAATGTCAGTGAAACCAGTATAGATGAAGGGAAGTTAATGTCAGTGAAACCAGTATAGATGAAGGGAAGTTAATGTCAGTGAAGCCAGTATAGATGAAAGAAATTAATGTCAGTGAAGCCAGCATACATGAAGGGAAGTTAATGGCAGTGAAGTCAGTATAGATGAAGGAATGTTAATATCAGTAAAACCAGGATAGATGAAGGAAAGCTAATGTCAGTCAAACAGCATAGAATAAGGAAAGTTAATGTCAGTGAAACCATTATAGATGAAGGAAAGTTAATGTCAGTGAAACAGCATAGAGAGAGGGAAGTTAATGTAAGTGAAACCAGTATAGATGAAGGGAAGTTATTGTCAGTGAAACCTACCCGCGCGCGTGATAGGAAATTAATGTCAGTGAAACCAGCACGCGCGCGTGCTAAGAAATTAATGTAAGTGAAACCAGCACGCCTGATATAAAATTAATGTAAATCAAACCAGCACGACGCGTGATAGGAAATTAATGTCAGTAAAACCAGCATGTGTGTCGGCAATATTTTGTCAGTGAAACTAGCACACGTCAGGGTAAATCTCCCCTGCCCCCTCCCTCGACTTTAAGTTACCCATCTTTTAGAGGTATTTCATGTACACGGCAAAAAGACTGCAGTAGAGTATATGTTTAGCTGCGTAATTATCATTTCAAAGATATCCTGGTCACTCGGACGAAATTAATATATGTGGCAGCGTAAGGCTTTTTAAGTTGAGTAGCTTACTTGTCTTAAGAGTTACAACATATATTTACACCACGACACGACTTCAACCCAGTAAAACACAGTAAACACTATCCTGACCATAAAGCAAAGAATATCATTTATTACAAGAATAATCGTTTCACAATATCAACAAAAAGCTAAGAACTTCTAAAAGAAATAATATATATATATATATATATATATATATATATATATATATATATATATATATATATATATATATATATATATATATATGTATATATAACTACAACAGAAGATATAAGCAATGTCTGTTGATAGGACTTCTGTAACTACACACAACCAGGTTCTACGTCAATATCTGCAACAACAAATGTTCACAACCTCAAGACATATTCTAGCCACAATTTAATGGCTCCAGTTAGCTCGCCGTCGTTCTTCTGCACCCTCAACACACAATCAGAAACTCGTCCTCATGATAGGATTACGTTCTCAGTTGATCTGTGCATCCACATATAATTAGATCACTTAAAGTCAGGCGATCTGTATATTCACATACAATCGGTTCACGTATAATCAGATGATCTGCGCATTCACATATAATTAGATCACTTAAAGTCAGGCGATCTGTATATTCACATACAATCGGTTCACGTATAATCAGATGATCTGCGCATTCACATATAATTTGATCACTTCATATACTCAGACGAATCTGTACGGTCACACATAATCAGAACACACATCATTCCCGAGGTGTCTTGCACATACAACACACATTCAGATCTCGTCCTTGGGCGATTTGTACACTCGTGTAACAATTCAGAATATACATCGTTCACAAGCTGTCCTGCACATACAACACACATTCAGCTCTCTTATTATTTACCGGGTGTCATGAGTAAATTCATAAGCTCATATTGAGCTCGACTGACCAAACTCGAGGTGTATGATGGTTTAACCACCCTGCAAACTTTCTCACTTCCAGTCTTCCTGCCAGTCTTCCGAGTTTATCCTTGCACAATATTTTATAGTCTAAAGCAACAGCATGGCTGTGCAATGGTTCTCTGTGGGTTGTCTGATTTAACCATCACTCCAGTTTGGAGCTGTCTCATTTAAAATGTAATTGGCTGTCTATCCACGAGTCACCGTCACTCTAAATGTGGTAGCCTGCCGTAGAAGTATCAGACTACCATCAATCTCCATCCCTGTCAAATCTGTACCAGACAAAGTCTTCCACCTAACGTGCTCCTAACCCCTCATTTCGTTGTCGACCTAGTGTCGAAACGGGGATTTACCCCGGTGTAACCTGCGTTCGTCCAATGCATTCAGGTAACCTTTGTTTCTTAGAGTCGCCAGCCCAATCGCCCCTGCGCTAAACGCTATGTTCCAGTTGGAACTGTCACAAGACAACTGATTGAACTGGTCAATGGGCGTAGGGAGATTAATTTTTAATCATCAAAGTAGAAAGAAATAGAAATGTAATCTCGGAAAATTTATTAGATGAAATAAGTCTAAAACGCAGTGAAAATAGAAAATTGTTGAAACATAAACTGAAGATAGAAAATGCATCATTGGAGGAACAAAGAGTCCACAAACACAGAGTTAGCCAGCAAAACAGACGGAAGAGTGGAGAAGATCAGTGCTAGTTTTGGCTGTGACCAGGAAGCCGTGGAGAAAGATGGTCGCTCGTACTCGACACACCACGAGGGAAATGATATAAAAATCGGAAACAATAAGTTACAATAGCCCTTAACCCAGTTCAATGTTGGAATAAATAAACGCATTTCTTATCCAGCCACTAAAATTGTCATCTGGACCAAACAGCAACTGAATCAATACGGTTAACGATAACACTAAAACATAAACAATATTTACTTGAAAATTGTCATCCGTAATAAAATAAAACAATGCCTCCCCATAGATACATCCAATCCTGATATTGTTTCCATTCGCAGGTGGACAGGTCTATGTGGCCGCTAATAATGCGCGGTTCAGAGACGGGGCAGCAAGTTCTCGTGGAGTTATTCCCCGGGCTAAGATGAAAACTATCAAGATGACTCTGGTTATTGTTTTAGGTGAGTGTTGGAGTACTCTGGACGTACGCTGAAGTCTATAGGGAAAGGCAAATAGAGGTCATGTGTTGATAAATATATTGATAGATACACAAATTATATCTATCTATCTATCTATCTATCTATCTATCTATCTATCTATCTATCTATCTATCTATCTATCTATCTATCTATCTATCTATCTATCTATCTATCTACCTATCTATCTACTATCTGTCTGCCTGCCTGCATGTCTGTGTGGGTGTGTGTGTAGGTTTAGGTACATGCGTATGTATGTGTACATTTATATATATATATATATATATATATATATATATATTATAAATGATGTAAATCCACAGACAGAAAGACAGATAAATATATAAATATATAGACAGAAAGACATAAAGGCAGGCAGGCAGGCGACATTGGGACAGGCAGATAGACCGACAGATAGATAGATAGATAGATAGATAGATAGATAGATAGATAGATAGATAGATAGATAGATAGATAGATAGATAGATAGATAGATAGATATGAAGATAGATAGATGAGTATAAATTAAAAGACATTGACTGCAACTTTATTTCAAATAGAGCAACTGTTTCCAAAGTTGCATAACACTTCATGAAACTTGTTGAATATCGTATCACCATTCTAGGATCAGTCATTAGTTCTCCAGCTTGTAACATGGGATAACTTTTTAAATATCCAACAAATTAAACGATGATCCTTGCTATAATAGCATGACTCGAAAAACTACAGTAACAATTATCATTACTGCCGTAGAGGTGTGAGGTATTAGCGATCTGACATTTCAAAGGCTCGGCCATATCAGGGCGGTAGCCATCTCCTCTCCCTAGCCGCTTTTACGTCCCGGACTGAGCCGGTTCCCATTTAAGGCTAGGTCACCCGGAATCGTTGCGATCTGATAAAAACATTACAGTCTCAAATGGGGGAATGAACCCAAGACCACCCAGATACGAAGCCAGGGCGCTAACCACTGCGCTACGCGGCTCCCCTAAATTCGAAAAATGGAGAGTCAATTCGAGTTCCGGTATAACTCAGCCTCTTGACTGACCAAGAGCGGGAAATATGCAAATTATTGCAAAATATTGCAAATGGTGAATTGACAATATTAATTGATTGATTTGACAATGCTATTTGATTGATTTGATAATGCTATTTGATTGATTTGACTTTACTAATTGACTGATTTGACAATACTAGTTAATAGATTTGGCAATACTAATTGATAGATTTGACAATACTAATTGATAGATTTGATAATACTAATTGATAGATTTGACAATACTAATTGATAGATTTGACAATACTAATTGATAGATTTGACAATACTAATTGATAGATTTGACAATAATAATTGATAGATTTGACAATACCAATAATTTGATTTAACAATACTAGTTGATTGATTTCTTTATTGCTTCAATTAATCCCAATTTCTGCTTTCAGTGTTCATTTGTTGTTGGTCCCCTTACTTTATTTACGACCTGCTAAGCGTATATGAGTTTATACCAGCCACACAAGACATCGTTGCTCTGTCGACGTTCATCCAAAGTTTGGCACCTTTGAACTCTGTGGCCAACCCGATCATCTATGCCAGTTTTAACACCAAAATATGTATTAACCTGTTCAGGTACAGACATTTGTTGTTTCTCGATATCCTTGTATGTGTGAGTACAGTTAAGACAAGTGCATCCTTTAGTAGACTTCATACTAAGGTGTGGGATAAGAGAGGGATCATGACTCAAACATTCGGTAGACTTCATACTAAGGTGTGGGATAAGAGAGGGATCATGACTCAAACATTCGGTAGACTTCATACTAAGGTGTGGGATAAGAGAGGGATCATGACTCAAACATTCGGTAGACTTCATACTAAGGTGTGGGATAAGAGAGGGATCATGACTCAAACATTCGGTAGACTTCATACTAAGGTGTGGGATAAGAGAGGGATCATGACTCAAACATTCGGTAGACTTCATACTAAGGTGTGGGATAAGAGAGGGATCATGACTCAAACATTCGGTAGACTTCATACTAAGGTGTGGGATAAGAGAAGGATCATGACTCAAACATTCGGTAGACTTCATACTAAGGTGTGGGATAAGAGAGGGATCATGACTCAAACATTCGGTAGACTTCATACTAAGGTGTGGGATAAGAGAGGGATCATGACTCAAACATTCGGTAGACTTCATACTAAGGTGTGGGATAAGAGAGGGATCATGACTCAAACATTCGGTAGACTTCATACTAAGGTGTGGGATAAGAGAGGGATCATGACTCAAACATTCGGTAGACTTCATACTAAGGTGTGGGATAAGAGAGGGATCATGACTCAAACAAAAGTGCAGGTCTATGCTGCATTTGTTCTACCTACCCTCTTATATGCACGTGAGAGCTGGACCGTATACAGTCGCCATACCAAGGAATTAAACCACTTCCACATGCACTGTCTGCGGAAACTTCTGTAGATTAGATGGCAGGACATGGTGCCAAATACAGATGTGTTAGCGCGAACGTGCATGTCCAATATACTACACACCATGATATGTGCAGCACAGTTGAGATGGGCTAGCCATGTGGTACGCATATTGGATCAACGTCTACCAAAAGAGCCAAACTACGGTAAACTCCAATATGGCAAGAAAGCAAGCAGGGGGCAGCGGAAAAGGTACAAGGACACACTTAAAAGATCCCCGATCCAGTTCGATATTAACCAGGATGATTGAGAAAAAATCGTCACCAATCGCACAGACTGTCACATCACTATTTCTGAGGGTGTTTAGACATGAGGCATCAAGAATAGATGAGACCACCCAGAGACGATCGCTCCGCAAGTAACTCACATCACTCCTTCAACCTGGATGGAAGGAGGTGTCTTATTTTTCTGTACAAACGGCAACAGACAATTCAAAGCTCAGATTCGCTTACTTACACATCTTGGAACTCATGCAAACAGTGAATGCTGACAAAATGGTCCTCAACGATTACGATGGAGGAACAACATTTGTGAGAATAGTGAAAGGTCCGCGAGGACCCCATGCGTTACCCTGTGGTTTGGCTTGGCTTGGCTTCGTTCGTTCTCAATCTCCCGCTACCAAACCCTGAAAAGGCTTAAGTAGCAGAATGTAGTCCAGAGAACGGAATGCGTTGCGTTGTAGTTTACAGCTTGACTGCGATGTTTGCTCCTTTCGGTCCAAGCATTTTTTTAGTACCGGAATAGCATTCCTTCTTCGATTCCTTCTCATTAGCCAGTCTGCCCTGCTGCAGCCTGTTATAAAGGATCGCCTCGTGGAGGTATAGAAGGGTGGTGGCAGCTCTATTTCGCTGGCCCTGACGCTAGCAGTCAGCTATGGGTCGCTGACCGCTGCAGCTCAAGCGCTGCTCAGCATCTTTATCCCACCCTGTGGTTTGAGGCGCTGCCCAGCATCTTGATCCCACCATGTGGTTTGAGACGCTGCCCAGCATCTTGATCCCACTCTGTGGTTTAAGGCGCTACCCAGCATCTTGATCCCACCCTGTGGTTTGAGGCGCTGCCCAGCATCTTGATCCCACCCTGTGGTTTGAGGCGCTGCCCAGCATCTTGATCCCACCCTGGGGTTTGAGGCGCTGTCCAGCATCTTGATCCCACCCTGTGGTTTGAGGCGCTGCCCAGCATCTTGATCCCACCCTGTGTTTTGAGGCGCTGCCCAGCAACTTGGTTCAACCCTGTGGTTTGAGGCGCTGCCCAGCATCTTGAACCCACCCTGTGTTTTGAGGCGCTGCCCAGCATCTTGATCCCACCCTGTGTTTTGAGGCGCTGCCCAGCAACTTGATCCCACCCTGTGTTTTGAGGTTACAACTGTTGGGCAGCAGAGGTCTGCATTCTGTTGTTCATCATTTATAAGGACTGGTTCAAATCCGAGATAAATGCAGATACTACCGCATTGAATGAACTCATTTTCGCAGATGAACAAAGTGACACCCATAGGTAAGGTTCCTCAAAAGCCTCGAAATTAATTCAAAAATATGAACATAAATACACATCAATAATGGAAGTAATGAAAGCATGCAGAATAAAGCACGGCGTGGCTTAGTGGTTAAGTGGCACGGCTCACAGCACAGAAGGTGCTGGGTTCGATCCCCATCACAGCACCGGCCGTTACCCCGGGGAAGCAAACCCTTAGAAAATGCAGGAGGAAGCAGACCCTTACATAAAATGGATGCTGAAGTCGGATGCACTGGGCCGACAGGCGCAAAATAAAAGCCACAGTGCAACGCACACCCGCCTTGGGGAATAGAGAAATTAGGCGAACGGAACGAAAAAAAAAAAAAAAAAAAAAAAAATCCTTATTCAAGTCAGAAACTCAAAACTAAATCAAGTTAGAGAATACAGAAAGCTGAGAAACGTGCTCACGTGTATGGCAGCAGAATCGTTAGAGTTATAGAAATCAAAACTAAAAAGCAAATGAGGTGATACACCAACTAGTTATTAACTAAAAGATCCAAACAAATCAATGGTTACAGACAAATAAACAAATAACAGTGTATCCTCACCGATTATCTGTCATTCTCGGGCCCTAACAAAGGCACGAACGAAAGATCACATAATATGAAAAGATACTTGCGAAAAGCAGTATGGGTCAATTACAGAGAGAGAGAGTGCTGGAATACTGGAATCCTGTTACTCAGTCAGGTTAATGTGGTGATGTCTGGCAGCCAGAAGTTATCTTTTTGTTCTGACAACTCATCTGGTCTTTCTTTAGAAGGTACAGTCCTGTGTTTTCCCTGGTTTATCTTTCGCATTTTCATTTGGCTAATAATAGATTGTTGTGGGTGATTTCCTTCTTGCGCCCTACAAAGCACGGGAAGCCGGGGCTCTGGAGTTTCCAGCCTCCATGATTTTCCGTTTTGACATGTAGCTTGTCCAACAGAATAGGGTTTGTATGTTGCCTTTGGCAAGACTGAAAACTGTTAAACTGACATCGTGTGTGGTCTGCTGCTGGGTGTTTCCATACCATCTAGGGGAAGGCATGTTAACATCGACAACAGTGAGGAACTTGGGCAGAAAGTGGAAACAACACCACGAATGACGTGTGTAGACAGAAAAGAGAATGAAATAGTTCGATCATGTAACAAAATGTCTCAATCTTCCAGCCACTCAAGCCTCTAACAACAGACACCAGGGCCTTAGAGCAAGTGCAAAACCAAGAATATGATGCATTGATAGTATTAAAGAAACACTACAGCGGCATGGATTGAAAATACAATCGGACACACACATTGCACCTCTCCACGCTGTTCAATGATATAAGGGAACAGATAGGACCAATATGTGTGTTGTATGTGTGTGGAATGTAAGTTGTTGTTGTTCAATGCTCACAATGAGTACGTTTACTCTTTTGTGTGCCCTGAAAAGGACTTTAAGTGGCGGATTGAAGTAGCTTTCTCCCATCCCGAGTATGCTGATGAAGGTGGACCTTGGTCCTCCATGCGGTTGTGCTATAACTGGCGTCAACTGCGTGGCGCTCACTACTACGGCAGCCAGACTGCATTGAGAACAGCCTATTTCTAGGGATCGCTACATGGAAGAGAGATTGTGGAATTGATCAGTGTATTGTGCCTGACCCTGGGGTGACATTCCTTGTCAGTAAGTTATGGTTGACTGGACTAACTACTCAGATCCCTATGTAAGTTGTAAATGTATTGTATCTGTGTTGGTGAATACACCTTTGGTAAAACAGGTCATTTGCCAACCAGCCCCAAAGTAACACGTAAAAGAAACGGACGATTACAGTTAGGAGATAGACGTCAGAAGCGGGGAAATTATTAATCTACATCTAAACCACGCTGTAGCGATATTTGATTATTGCTGATGACATGACAAAAGTAATAGCAAAGTCCATCACAGATTTTGGTCGAATGAAATCGACAGTGGGGGACGATCGAGGAATCAGCATAACGACCAAGCTCAAATCTAGTGTCCCGCCATTCTCCGCACCACCTCTACCCGTGTGCAAGCTGGGCTGTCTACACTGAAGACGTCAGAAAGTTGAATTACTTCCACGTGACTTGTCTTAGATGTATACTACATTTTCGCGGGCAGGATTGTATAACAAATACTGAAGTCATGTCCAGAGGAAAACGATTACGGGCGTCCTGAAGGAATATATTAAGTGATATCAAATAGACACTACCATCTGGGAAAACCTGGCTAAAAATAATTCAGAAAATGTGCGGTCAAAAACAGGACATTGCAGTCAAGGGAGATCATCGCGCGCGTGCAGCCCAAAACATGCGCAATAAAAAAGTTAAGAGCAGAGGGAATACCAGAACAAGATGCTGACCATGCAGTAGAACTTTCCACGTGCGCATTAGCTTGACCAATCACAAGCGCTCCTACAGTCTCAATGATAATGACACAGGATGATGTTGGCGTTCCTCATCGATGATGATAGACACACTTGTATTACTATTACACCTGTTGGACATGTGTTATGGAATACAGTTAGTGTCATATGTGTCTGATGTAGAAGCTATTTATGAACAGATACATATATTTGGAAACCTGAAGTTAATGGATCAGAGACGGAAACCAACTAGGTCGACATACCTTTCTGTTAGGCTACACCAGCATGCGCTCCAACAAACAATTATGGGAAATTGATCTAGTTCGTCAGACATTTTTGTTGAAACACTTATTTCCTAGATTTACCAACTTGAACACAGCACAACCACATACACCCACATACATACACACACACACACACCTACATGCACACACACACATACCCGTAGGTGCAACTAACATACAACACTCACACTAACAAGCACAAACACACAAACGCAAAAAATAAACGTAGGTCTTTAATATTTTGTTGTGATGAAGAAAAAAAATCTTCAATGATAACACACACACGTTTTTAGTTTCATTGAAGTAATGTGAAAGAAAACATGAGCAAGATCACAGCAAATGTTGTTGTCCAGTCTCATTGTAAGAGGTCTTCTACAGAAATGGGCCGGCTTCATGATTGGCAACATGGAGATTAAGACGAATCTGGCAAGTAGGAGTTAGAACAAAACCATATTCTTGAAGTTAGAGACATACAGCATTCTTTGGGTGGACTGGTTTGAGTTTCATGTGTTTAGCTACCTGGAGCGATAAATGCCCTGTACACGCTACTAATCTATATAAACTCTCATAATGCACACTAGACGTTTATAACCCTTATTTTAGACATTTATAGTTTATAATTTTGCCATATACAGTTTATTTGAATATCTAACCTTTGTACGAAACATATTTTGTTCATCTAAAGTAGAAGATATACCTATTGTTCACATCTTTTGTTATATTTCTATTTTCAGATGTCGATACTTAACAAGACAGGGCAGTTCCCACAGCAACTCAACGGCTTTCACACATTACGATGGAAAAGTCACTCGTCGACATGTATGTGACTAAAATTTGAAGATTTGTCAACAAAGTACAAAATTGTCAGTTTCTTCTGCTTGAAAAGAAGGCGGCTAGCGATGTTATAAGATAGTGTCTTTTGTTGCATGTTAGGGGTGTAAGGTTCAGCGAGCTTCGGGATCAGATAGAAAATCCGTCTGAGGTGTCCAAAGTGCATTTGTTAAAGATGTTGACTTCAGGCAATATCTCTTTTATCATTATACCATAATGGAAGTTTCCACCCTTCAACCGCGGGATATGAGATTTCGGCCCAGGATATTGCCTAGTAGGACATTGATTGACAGTGCTGGTGTTAGGCGTAAATATAAATTTTAGTTTAAGAGTGGTGGGTGATACTTTGTGTTGAGTTTGGTGTGATACTTTGTGTGGAGTTTGGTGTAACAATATTTGTTGATCTAGGAGTGGTGTGTGATACGGTTTGTGAAGTTGGATGTAACTATATCTATTGGTCTAGGAGTGGAGCGTGATACTTTGTGTGGAGTTTAATGTAACTAGATATGTTGGTCTAGGAGGGGTGTGTGATACTTTGTGTGGAATTGGGTGTAACTATATATGTTGGTCTAGGAGTGGAGCGTGATACTTTGTGTAGAGTTTAATGTAACTATATCTGTTGGTCTAGGAGTTGTGTGATACTTTTTGTGAAGTTGGATGAAACTAGATATGTTGGTCTAGAAGTGGTGCGTGATACTTTGTGTGGAGTAGGTGTAACTATATTTGTTGGTCTTGGAGTACTGTGTGATACTTTGTGTGGTGTTAGGTGTAACGGTGTAACTATATCTGTTGGTCTAGGAGTTGTGTGATACTTTTTGTGAAGTTGGATGAAACTAGATATTTTGGTCTAGGAGTGGTGCGTGATACTTTGTGTGGAGTTATATGTAACTATATTTGTTGGCTTGGAGTGGTGTGTGATACTTTGTGTGGTGTTAGATGTAACTATATTTGTTGGTCTTGGAGTGGTGGTGTGATACTTTGTGTGGTGTTAGGTGTAACTGTATTTGTTGGTCTTGGAGTGGTGTGTGATACTTTGTGTGGTGTTATATGTAACTATATTTGTTGGTCTTGGAGTGGTGTGTGATATTTTGTGTGATACATTGTGTGGAGTTATATGTAACTATATTTGTTGGTCTTGGAGTGCTGTGTGATACTTTGTGTGATGTAAGGTGTAACTATATTTGTTAGTCTTAGAGTGCTGTGTGATACTTTGGGTGGTGTTAGGTGTAACTATATTTGTTGGTCTTGGAGTGGTGTGTAATATTTTTGTGTGATACTTTGTGTGGAGTTGGATATATACCTTTGTTTGCACTGTGATTGATTGCGAAGAGGCATGGTACGTAAATCCGAATTTCTTGAAGTTAAATACGAAACCTTGAGTGTACCTTTGTGGACCAATGTGAACCTTTGACTGATGTCAGTATGAGGTTGACCGGTCGTAGTGTGGTGAGTGAATGATTGACTGACCGTATATATGATGTGTGAAGCTAGTATGAGATACGAAATTTGATTGACAATCAAGCTTTGTATACAAAATGTAATTGGTGTGTATGGTAATTAATTTAAATCAATATTTTCTTTAAAAAGAACAATTTAGAACATGACCATTTCCCAAACTTTTACAATATTATGATGACTTGGAAACCAGAACATGTGACTTTTATTTACATTTCTCATAGCTGAGGCAGATCCAAAGCACTGACTTAGCGGGGAATTAATACATTGTTTTTTTTTCTCTCCTTCACCCTATATGCTATTCAGAGTAAGTTGTACTGTGTTTTCCGTCTTAACCTCCTAGTGCATCCGACTTCAGCATGCATTTAAAAATGGGTTTAATCCCCACAGGGTCACAATCTTAATGACCCAGAGCGCATGTTTCGTGTAGGAGCAGACCACTAACCGTGTAGGAGCAGACCACTAACCGGTGTAGTCAGGTCCACCCACACTCCCTCAAGCACCTACACCTCCCCAAGCACCCACACCTTTATCTCCTCTCCCCACAGGAGATAATTGAGAATGAGCTCTCAGTTCTGAATACATTTTCCCGAATTATCTCTAACACGCTTTAGTCTCGGACAGTAAGACCTCATGTTTAAACACATCGTTTAGTCTCTGACAGTGCAAACCCAGCTTCAACACTTGGTCTAGTCTCTGACAGTACAGTCCCAGCTCCAACACAGTCTAGTCTCTGTCAGTGCAAGCCCCTCCAACATAAAATCTAGTCTCTGACAGGGCAAGCCCGGCTCCAACCCAAAGCCTAGTCTCTGACAGTACAGTTCCAGCTCCCACACCAAGCCTAGTCTCTGACAGTACAATGCCAGCTCAAACACATGGTCTAGTCTCTGACAGTGCAAGCCTAGCTGCAACACAAATTCTAGCCTCTGTCAGTGCAAGCCCAACTCCAACATAAAGTCTAGTCTCTGATAGTGCAATCCCAGCTCCAACACATAGGCTCTGACATTACAAGCCCAGCTCCAACGCATAGTCTGTGACATTACAAGCCCGGCTCCAACACATAGTCTCTGTCAAGCCCAGCTCTAACACACAGGCTAGTCTCTGACAGGGCAATCCCAGCTCTAACACACAGGCTAGTCTCTGACAGGGCAATCCCAGCTCCAACATATACCATAGTCTCCGACAGTACAAGTCCAACTCCAATACATAGTTTGTGACATTACAAGCTCAGCTCAAGGCCTTATCCCGGCTGGAATTTCCTTCTAACAGAAGTACGGACGATGTAGAAGTCTCTAGTACTAAAACCAGAATGCTATGTACAGATCAAGCTCTCACAGGCAATAATCCAAGGAAAGGAAAATTCTGACTTACAACTAGCTGATGCCTTGCAGATAGTCTGGTGACAGCCAACGATTATAAAATGTTAATCCAGCGAAAACAATATGCTGAAAGTGAATAAATCGTGACAAAAGCTGCAAACTTGGCTGTCCAACTGCTAAAAACGTACCTTACAATCTGAGAGAAAAAAACATTTGTTGCAATTTGAAGAAAAATAAACACCTTACAATCTGAGGGAAAATACACACCTTACAATCTGAGAAGAAATAGAATATCAGAATTTGGCAGTAAGAAAAGGCTGTCCAGACTGATTTGGGTGTCCGTCTTGCCATAAAAAGAATGCGCCAAATGAAAAGCAGAGAACATTTGCAATCTATAAACACGCACACATAAACACACATACTCACACACATAAACAGACACACACACACATACAAACACAGACATACTCATACAATCACGCACGCAAGGACACACACACACACTCATGCACATCCACACAAGCTTTGCTTGAAGAATTTGAATTGACTGTTTGACTAAAATATTGAATATGTTAAAAATTAAAAATGATATTATGATGATACATATGTCTCGAGACAAATGCCTTTGTTGCTTTGAATATATGTTTTTGACATATGTTACACGCCAGTGCATTCTCGCACAAAAAATATGTCCACCGTTAAATGGCTATATGTTGCGTATATGCTGCACGTTGTTTCATAGTCCATTTGATTTCTACATTGAAAAAAGAAGAACTAGTCCACCAGTATGGAATCATTGTTGAACATGGACCGATCATTGTCACTTGTTTGTATCTTCATATCTTCGTTTTTCGCATTGGATATGAGGCTACACTCTCCGCAACAGCTCGTCCAGTATATTCAATTTCTTTGCAAGTGGCTTTATGAGATAACAGATCAAAGTCATCCGAAATCCTCGAGCTGACCCATCAGATGCTAAAGAATTCCATGTGCTGGTAAGTATTATATTCATTAGCCAGTCAATCGTCAGCAAGAACAAAAAAGGGAACAACAGATATTTTTGCGTCACACAAGTCCGTATCCCAAAGAGTGTAGACAATTAACCTTCTAGTAGGATCCGATAGGTCTTATCCTTGCAAGACTTCTTGATAATGTCCGTCAACTTAAGCGGCACCCCATAGTGATTGAGCAATCGCAACAGGTACTCAACGATCTAGGTTGTCTAAATCATTCTCAAGTCTGCACGACCCATGTAAAGGGTAGAGTTCCATTCCGTCTTCTCTTCGTAGAGTAATTATCTAATCTGTGTTGGGCCGATTTGATCTAAATCTGGTTTGCTCTTCTCTCAGCTGTACGTCGACGGTTTTTTAAAGTCTATAAAAGATAATCCTTTTGAGTATCTTTCCTAGCACTGACAGTAAGATTATGCCTCCATAATAGTTATATTGTAGTGTGCCACCCTTCTATCACAACTTGATGACAAAGCATACTCTCCAGTACATAAGTAGATCTGTTGTATTTAAACTGAACATCCAATTCCGCCGACTATTTGTAAAGATTATAAACACATCTGGTACGTTGGTATGTGTGAATACCAGCTGAAATTGTTCAGACATGGTACACATCTTTTGATCAACACGGCGGGCAACAGTTCCAAATTAGTGTACACTTTGACTTGAACCAAATGACGTGACACACTTCTGTTCGCAACGAAAATCCTCTATAGGGAAGCAATTTATGACAACTAACAAATACTGTGCTTCGATCTGAAATCGAACTCGGATCAACTGCTTGGAAGTCAATTATGCTGACCTTCCCATAACCAACAGTCTGATATCACATCCAAATAGACCACATCACAGGGTATTGATGACTACTATACATGACTGGATGATAACAACATATGTTAACATTTTGTGCAGTCTATTCTTTAACATAGATATTTTGCATATATGAAAGACCGTATAGTTCTTGAGTTAGCTGCCATTTATTTGTGGTTGATGAAGCTGTCATTAATTGGTTCTTGCGTTAGTCGTCATTTAGTGGTTCTTGAGTTAACTGTCATTTAGCGGTTCTTCAGTTAGCTGTCATTTAGTGGTGCTTGAGTTAGCTGTCATTTAGTGGTGCTTGAGTTAGCTGTAATTTAGTGGTGCTTTAGTTAGCTGTGATTTAGTGGTTCTTGAGTTAGCTGTCATTTAGTGGTTCTTTAGTTAGCTGTCATTTAGTGGTGCTTGAGTTAGCTGTCATTTAGGGGTGCTTGAGTTAGCTGTCATTTAGTGGTGCTTGAGTTAGCTGTCATTTAGTGGTGCTTGAGTTAGCTGTCATTTAGTGGTGCTTTAGTTAGCTGTGATTTAGTGGTGCTTTAGTTAGCTGCTATTCCGTGGTTCTTGAGTTAGCTGTCATTTAGTGGTTCTTTAGTTAGCTGTGATTTAGTGGTTCTTGAGTTAGCTGTCATTTAGTGGTTCTTTAGTTAGCTGTCATTTAGTGGTGCTTGAGTTAGCTGTCATTTAGTGGTGCTTGAGTTAGCTGTCATTTAGTGGTGCTTTAGTTAGCTGTGATTTAGTGGTGCTTTAGTTAGCTGTCATTTAGTGGTTCTTTAGTTAGCTGCTATTCCGTGGTTCTTGAGTTAGCTGTCATTTAGTGGTTCTTTAGTTAGCTGTCATTTAGTGGTTCTTTAGTTAGCTGTCATTTAGTGGTTCTTTAGTTAGCTGTCATTTAGTGGTTCTTTAGTTAGCTGTCATTTAGTAGTTCTTTAGTTAGCTGTCATTTAGTGGTTCTTTAGTTTGCTGTTATTTAGTGGTTCTTTAGTTAGCTGTCATTTGGTGGTTCTTTAGTTAGCTGTCATTTAGTGGTTCTTTAGTTAGCTGTCATTTAGTGGTTCTTTAGTTAGCTGTCATTTAGTGGTTCTTTAGTTAGCTGTCATTTAGTGGTTCTTTAGTTAGCTGTCATTTAGTGGTTCTTTAGTTAGCTGTCATTTAGTGGTTCTTTAGTTAGCTGTCATTTAGTAGTTCTTTAGTTAGCTGTCATTTACTGGTGCTTGACTTAGCTGTCATGTAGTAGTTCTGGTGTTAGCTGTCACGTAGTAGCTCTCGAGTTAGCTGCCATTTAGTAGTTCTTGAGTTAGCTGTCATTTAGTGGTGCTTTAGTTAGCTGTGATTTAGTGGTTCTTTAGTTAGCTGTCATTTAGTGGTTATTTAGTTAGCTGTCATTTAGTGGTTCTTTAGTTAGCTGTCATTCAGCGGTTCTTCAGTTAGCTGTCATTTAGTGGTGCTTGAGTTAGCTGTCATGTAGTAGTTCTGGTGTTAGCTGTCATTTAGTGGTTCTTTAGTTAGCTGTCATTTAGTGGTTCTTGAGTTAGCTGTCATTTAGTGGTTCTTTAGTTAGCTGTCCTTTAGTGGTTCTTTAGTTAGCTGTCATTTAGCGGTTCTTCAGTTAGCTGTCATTAAGTGGTGCTTGAGGTAGCTGTCATGTAGTAGTTCTGGTGTTAGCTGTCACGTAGTAGCTCTCGAGTTAGCTGCCATTTAGTAGTTCTTGAGTTAGCTGCCATTTAGTGGTTCTTGAGTTAGCTGTCATTTAGTGGTTATTTAGTTAGCTGTCATTTAGTGGTTCTTGAGTTAGCTGCTATTCCGTGGTTCTTGAGTTATTTGTGATTTAGTGGTTCTTGAGTGAGCTGTGATTTAGTGGTTCTTGAGTTAGCTGCTATTCCGTGGTTCTTGAGTTAGCTGTCATTTAGTAGTCCCTAAGTTAGCTGCTATTCCGTGGTTCTTGAGTTAGCTGTCATTTAGTAGTCCCTAGGTTAGCTGCTATTCCGTGGTTCTTGAGTTAGCTGTCATTTAGTGGTTCTTGAGTTAGCTGTGATTTAGTGGTTCTTGAGTTAGCTGCTATTCCGTGGTTCTTGAGTTAGCTGTCATTTAGTGGTTCTTGAGTTAGCTGTAATTTAGTGGTTCTTGAGTTAGCTGCTATTCCGTGGTTCTTGAGTTAGCTGTCATTTAGTGGTTCTTTAGTTAGCTGTCATTTAGTGGTTCTTTAGTTAGCTGTCATTTAGTAGTTCTTTAGTTAGCTGTCATTTAGTGGTTCTTTAGTTAGCTGTCATTTAGCGGTTCTTTAGTTAGCTGTCATTTAGTGGTTCTTTAGTTAGCTGTCATTTAGCGGTTCTTCAATTAGCTGTCATTTAGTGGTGCTTGAGTTAGCTGTCATTTAGTGGTTCTTGAGTTAGCTGTCATTTAGTGGTTATTTAGTTAGCTGCTATTCCGTGGTTCTTGAGTTAGCTGTCATTTAGTGGTTCTTGAGTTAGCTGTGATTTAGTGGTTCTTTAGTTAGCTGTCATTTAGGGATTCTTTAGTTAGCTGTCATTTAGTAGTTCTGGTGTTAGCTGTCACGTAGTAGCTCTCGAGTTAGCTGACATTTAGTAATTCTTGAGTTAGCTGTCATTTAGTGGTGCTTTAGTTAGCTGTGATTTAGTGGTTCTTTAGTTAGCTGTCATTTAGTGGTGCTTTAGTTAGCTGTGATTTAGTGGTTTTTTAGTTAGCTGTCATTTGGTGGTTATTTAGTTAGCTGTCATTTAGTGGTTCTTTAGTTAGCTGTCATTTAGTGGTTCTTTAGTTAGCTGTCCTTTAGTGGTTCTTTAGTTAGCTGTCATTTAGTGGTTCTTTAGTTAGCTGTCATTTAGTGGTTCTTGAGTTAGCTGTCATTTAGCGGTTCTTGAGTTAGCTGTCATTTAGTGGTTCTTTAGTTTGCTGTCATTTAGTGGTTCTTTAGTTAGCTGTCATTTAGTGGTTCTTTAGTTAGCTGTCATTTAGCGGTTCTTCAGTTAGCTGTCATTTAGTGGTGCTTGAGTTAGCTGTCATTTAGTGGTGCTTGAGTTAGCTGTCATTTAGTAGTTCTGGTGTTAGCTGTCACATAGTAGCTCTCGAGTTAGCTGCCATTTAGTAGTTCTTGAGTTAGCTGCCATTTAGTAGTCCTTAAGTTAGCTGCTATTCCGTGGTTCTTGAGTTAGCTGTCATTTAGTGGTTCTTGAGTTAGCTGTCATTTAGTGGTTCTTTAGTTAGCTGTCATTTAGTGGTTATTTAGTTAGCTGCCATTTAGTAGTTCTTGAGTTAGCTGTCATTTAGTGGTGCTTTAGTTAGCTGTCATTTAGTGGTTCTTTAGTTAGCTGTCATTTAGCGGTTCTTCAGTTAGCTGTCATTTAGTGGTGCTTGAGTTAGCTGTCATGTAGTAGTTCTGGTGTTAGCTGTCATGTAGTAGCTCTCGAGTTAGCTGCCATTTAGTAGTTCTTGAGTTAGCTGCCATTTAGTGGTTCTTGAGTTAGCTGTCATTTAGTGGTTATTTAGTTAGCTGTCATTTAGTGGTTCTTGAGTTAGCTGCTATTCCGTGGTTCTTGAGTTAGCTCTCATTTAGTGGTTCTTGAGTTAGCTGTGATTTAGTGGTTCTTGAGTTAGCTGCTATTCCGTGGTTCTTGAGTTAGCTGTCATTTAGTAGTCCCTAAGTTAGCTGCTATTCCGTGGTTCTTGAGTTAGCTGTCATTTAGTAGTCCCTAAGTTAGCTGCTATTCAGTGGTTCTTGAGTTAGCTGTCATTTAGTGGTTCTTTAGTTAGCTGTGATTTAGTGGTTCTTGAGTTAGCTGTCATTTAGTGGTGCTTGAGTTAGCTGTCATTTAGTGGTGCTTGAGTTAGCTGTCATTTAGTGGTGCTTGAGTTAGCTGTCATTTAGTGGTGCTTTAGTTAGCTGTGATTTAGTGGTGCTTTAGTTAGCTGTCATTTAGTGGTTCTTTAGTTAGCTGTCATTCCGTGGTTCTTTAGTTAGCTGTCATTTAGTGGTTCTTTAGTTAGCTGTCATTTAGTGGTTCTTTAGTTAGCTGTCATTCAGTGCTTTTTTAGTTAGCTGTCATTCAGTGGTTCTTTAGTTATCTGTCATTTAGTGGTTCTTTAGTTAGCTGTCATTTAGTAGTTTTTAGTTAGCTGTCATTTAGTGGTTCTTTAGTTTGCTGTCATTTAGTGGTTCTTTAGTTAGCTGTCATTTGGTGGTTCTTTAGTTAGCTGTCATTTAGTGGTTCTTTAGTTAGCTGTCATTTAGTGGTTCTTTAGTTAGCTGTCATTTAGTGGTTCTTTAGTTAGCTGTCATTTAGTGGTTCTTTAGTTAGCTGTCATTTAGTGGTTTTTTAGTTAGCTGTCATTTAGTGGTTCTTTAGTTAGCTGTCATTTAGTGGTTCTTTAGTTAGCTGTCATTTAGTGGTTCTTTAGTTAGCTGTCATTTAGTGGTTCTTTAGTTAGCTGTCATTTAGTAGTTCTTTAGTTAGCTGTCATTTAGTGGTTCTTTAGTTAGCTGTCATTTAGTGGTTCTTTAGTTAGCTGTCATTTAGTGGTTCTTTAGTTAGCTGTCATTTAGCGGTTCTTCAATTAGCTGTCATTTAGTGGTGCTTGAGTTAGCTGTCATGTAGTAGTTCTGGTGTTAGCTGTCATTTAGCGGTTCTTTAGTTAGCTGTCATTTAGTGGTTCTTTAGTTAGCTGTCATTTAGCGGTTCTTCAATTAGCTGTCATTTAGTGGTGCTTGAGTTAGCTGTCATTTAGTGGTTCTTGAGTTAGCTGTCATTTAGTGGTTATTTAGTTAGCTGCTATTCCGTGGTTCTTGAGTTAGCTGTCATTTAGTGGTTCTTGAGTTAGCTGTGATTTAGTGGTTCTTTAGTTAGCTGTCATTTAGGGATTCTTTAGTTAGCTGTCATTTAGTAGTTCTGGTGTTAGCTGTCACGTAGTAGCTCTCGAGTTAGCTGACATTTAGTAATTCTTGAGTTAGCTGTCATTTAGTGGTGCTTTAGTTAGCTGTGATTTAGTGGTTCTTTAGTTAGCTGTCATTTAGTGGTGCTTTAGTTAGCTGTGATTTAGTGGTTTTTTAGTTAGCTGTCATTTAGTGGTTATTTAGTTAGCTGTCATTTAGTGGTTATTTAGTTAGCTGTCATTTAGTGGTTCTTTAGTTAGCTGTCATTTAGTGGTTCTTTAGTTAGCTGTCATTTAGTGGTTCTTTAGTTAGCTGTCATTTAGTGGTTCTTTAGTTAGCTGTCATTTAGTGGTTCTTGAGTTAGCTGTCATTTAGCGGTTCTTGAGTTAGCTGTCATTTAGTGGTTCTTTAGTTTGCTGTCATTTAGTGGTTCTTTAGTTAGCTGTCATTTAGTGGTTCTTTAGTTAGCTGTCATTTAGCGGTTCTTCAGTTAGCTGTCATTTAGTGGTGCTTGAGTTAGCTGTCATTTAGTGGTGCTTGAGTTAGCTGTCATTTAGTAGTTCTGGTGTTAGCTGTCACATAGTAGCTCTCGAGTTAGCTGCCATTTAGTAGTTCTTGAGTTAGCTGCCATTTAGTAGTCCTTAAGTTAGCTGCTATTCCGTGGTTCTTGAGTTAGCTGTCATTTAGTGGTTCTTGAGTTAGCTGTCATTTAGTGGTTCTTTAGTTAGCTGTCATTTAGTGGTTATTTAGTTAGCTGCCATTTAGTAGTTCTTGAGTTAGCTGTCATTTAGTGGTGCTTTAGTTAGCTGTCATTTAGTGGTTCTTTAGTTAGCTGTCATTTAGCGGTTCTTCAGTTAGCTGTCATTTAGTGGTGCTTGAGTTAGCTGTCATGTAGTAGTTCTGGTGTTAGCTGTCATGTAGTAGCTCTCGAGTTAGCTGCCATTTAGTAGTTCTTGAGTTAGCTGTGATTTAGTGGTTCTTGAGTTAGCTGTCATTTAGTGGTTATTTAGTTAGCTGTCATTTAGTGGTTCTTGAGTTAGCTGCTATTCCGTGGTTCTTGAGTTAGCTGTCATTTAGTGGTTCTTGAGTTAGCTGTGATTTAGTGGTTCTTGAGTTAGCTGCTAATCCGTGGTTCTTGAGTTAGCTGTCATTTAGTAGTCCCTAAGTTAGCTGCTATTCCGTGGTTCTTGAGTTAGCTGTCATTTAGTAGTCCCTAAGTTAGCTGCTATTCAGTGGTTCTTGAGTTAGCTGTCATTTAGTGGTTCTTTAGTTAGCTGTGATTTAGTGGTTCTTGAGTTAGCTGTCATTTAGTGGTGCTTGAGTTAGCTGCTATTTAGTGGTGCTTGAGTTAGCTGTCATTTAGTGGTGCTTGAGTTAGCTGTCATTTAGTGGTGCTTTAGTTAGCTGTGATTTAGTGGTGCTTTAGTTAGCTGTCATTTAGTGGTTCTTTAGTTAGCTGTCATTCCGTGGTTCTTTAGTTAGCTGTCATTTAGTGGTTCTTTAGTTAGCTGTCATTTAGTGGTTCTTTAGTTAGCTGTCATTCAGTGGTTCTTTAGTTAGCTGTCATTCAGTGGTTCTTTAGTTATCTGTCATTTAGTGGTTCTTTAGTTAGCTGTCATTTAGTAGTTTTTAGTTAGCTGTCATTTAGTGGTTCTTTAGTTTGCTGTCATTTAGTGGTTCTTTAGTTAGCTGTCATTTGGTGGTTCTTTAGTTAGCTGTCATTTAGTGGTTCTTGAGTTAGCTGTGATTTAGTGGTTCTTTAGTTAGCTGTCATTTAGTGGTTCTTGAGTTAGCTGCTATTCCGTGGTTCTTGAGTTATTTGTCATTTAGTGGTTCTTGATTTAGCTGTGATTTAGTGGTTCTTGAGTTAGCTGCTATTCCGTGGTTCTTGATTTAGCTGTCATTTAGTAGTCCCTAAGTTAGCTGCTATTCCGTGGTTCTTGAGTTAGCTGTCATTTAGTAGTCCCTAAGTTAGCTGCTATTCCGTGGTTCTTGAGTTAGCTGTCATTTAGTGGTTCTTGAGTTAGCTGTGATTTAGTGGTTCTTTAGTTAGCTGTCATTTAGTGGTTCTTTAGTTAGCTGTCATTTAGTAGTTCTGGTGTTAGCTGTCACGTAGTAGCTCTCGAGTTAGCTGTCATTTAGTAGTTCTTGAGTTAGCTGTCATTTAGTGGTGCTTTAGTTAGCTGTGATTTAGTGGTTCTTTAGTTAGCTGTCATTTAGTGGTGCTTTAGTTAGCTGTGATTTAGTCGTTCTTTAGTTAGCTGTCATTTAGTGGTGCTTTAGTTAGCTGTGATTTAGTGGTTCTTTAGTTAGCTGTCATTTAGTGGTTATTTAGTTAGCTGTCATTTAGTTGTTCTTTAGTTAGCTGCTATTCCGTGGTTCTTGAGTTAGCTGTCATTTAGTGATTCTTGAGTTAGCTGTCATTTAGTGGTTCTTTAGTTAGCTGTCATTTAGTGGTTATTTAGTTAGCTGCCATTTAGTAGTTTTTGCGTTAGCTGTCATTTAGTGGTGCTTTAGTTTGCTGTCATTTAGTGGTTCTTTAGTTAGCTGTCATTTAGCGGTTCTTCAGTTAGCTGTCATTTAGTGGTGCTTGACTTAGCTGTCATGTAGTAGTTCTGGTGTTAGCTGTCACGTAGTAGCTCTCGATTTAGCTGCCATTTAGTAGTTCTTGAGTTAGCTGCCATTTGGTGGTTCTTGAGTTAGCTGTCATTTAGTGGTTATTTAGTTAGCTGTCATTTAGTGGTTCTTGAGTTAGCTGCTATTCCGTGGTTCTTGAGTTAGCTGTCATTTAGTGGTTCTTGAGTTAGCTGTGATTTAGTGGTTCTTGAGTTAGCTGCTATTCCGTGGTTCTTGAGTTAGCTGTCATTTAGTAGTCCCTAAGTTAGCTGCTATTCCGTGGTTCTTGAGTTAGCTGTCATTTAGTAGTCCCTAAGTTAGCTGCTATTCCGTGGTTCTTGAGTTAGCTGTTATTTAGTGGTTCTTTAGTTAGCTGTGATTTAGTGGTTCTCTAGTTAGCTGTCATTTAGTGGTTCTTTAGTTAGCTGTGATTTAGTGGTGCTTGAGTTAGCTGTGATTTAGTGGTGCTTGAGTTAGCTGTCATTTAGTGGTGCTTTAGTTAGCTGTCATTTAGTGGTGCTTTAGTTAGGTGTCATTTAGTGGTGCTTTAGTTAGCTGTCATTTAGTGGTTCTTGAGTTAGCTGTCATTTAGTGGTTCTTGAGTTAGCTGTCATTTAGTGGTTCTTTAGTTAGCTGTCATTCAGTTGTTCTTTAGTTAGCTGTCATTTAGTGGTTCTTTAGTTAGCTGTCATTTAGTAGTTTTTAGTTAGCTGTCATTTAGTGGTTCTTTAGTTTGCTGTCATTTAGTGGTTCTTTAGTTAGCTGTCATTTGGTGGTTCTTTAGTTAGCTGTCATTTAGTGGTTCTTTAGTTAGCTGTCATTTAGTGGTTCTTTAGTTAGCTGTCATTTAGTGGTTCTTTAGTTAGCAGTCATTTAGTGGCTCTTTAGTTAGCTGTCATTTAGTGGTTCTTTAGCTAGCTGTCATTTAGTGGTTCTTTAGTTAGCTGTCATTTAGTGGTTCTTTAGTTAGCTGTCATTTAGTGGTTCTTTAGTTAGCTGTCATTTAGTGGTTCTTTAGTTAGCTGTCATTTAGTGGTTCTTTAGTTAGCTGTCATTTAGTAGTTCTTTAGTTAGCTGTCATTTAGTGGTTCTTTAGTTAGCTGTCATTTAGTGGTTCTTTAGTTAGCTGTCATTTAGTGGTTCTTTAGTTAGCTGTCATTTAGCGGTTCTTCAGTTAGCTGTCATTTAGTGGTGCTTGAGTTAGCTGTCATGTAGTAGTTCTGGTGTTAGCTGTCATTTAGTGGTTCTTTAGTTAGCTGTCATTTAGTGGTTCTTGAGTTAGCTGTCATTTAATGGTTCTTTAGTTAGCTGTACTTTAGTGGTTCTTTAGTTAGCTGTCATTTAGTGGTTCTTGAGTTAGCTGCTATTCCGTGGTTCTTGAGTTATTTGTCATTTAGTGGTTCTTGATTTAGCTATGATTTAGTGGTTCTTGAGTTAGCTGCTATTCCGTGGTTCTTGAGTTAGCTGTCATTTAGTAGTCCCTAAGTTAGCTGCTATTCCGTGGTTCTTGAGTTAGCTGTCATTTAGTAGTCCCTAAGTTAGCTGCTATTCCGTGATTCTTGAGTTAGCTGTCATTTATTGGTTCTTGAGTTAGCTGCTATTCCGCGGTTCTTGAGTTAGCTGTCATTTAGTGGTTCTTGAATTAGCTGTGATTTAGTGGTTCTTGAGTTAGCTGTCATTTAGTGGTTATTTAGTTAGCTGCTATTCCGTGGTTCTTGAGTTAGCTGTTATTTAGTGGTTCTTGAGTTAGCTGTCATTTAGTGGTTCTTTAGTTAGCTGTCATTTAGTGGTTCTTGAGTTAGCTGTCATTTAGTGGTTTTTGAGTTAGCTGTCATTTAGACGTTATTTAGTTAGCTGTTATTTAGTGGTTATTTAGTTAGCTGTCATTTAGTGGTTCTTGAGTTAGCTGTCATTTAGTGGTTCTTGAGTTAGCTGTCATTTAGTGGTTCTCTAGTTAGCTGTCATTTAGTAGTTCTGGTGTTAGCTGTCACGTAATAGCTCTCGAGTTAGCTGACATTTAGTAGTTCTTGAGTTAGCTGTCATTTAGTGGTTCTTGAGTTAGCTGTCATTTAGTGGTTCTTTAGTTAGCTGTCATTTAGTGGTTCTTTAGTTAGCTGTCATTAAATGGATATTTAGTTAGCTGTCATTTAGTGGTTATTTAGTTAGCTGTCATTTAGTGGTTCTTTAGTTAGCTGTCATTTAGTGGTTCTTTAGTTAGCTGTCATTTAGTGGTTCTTTAGTTAGCTGTCATTTAGTGGTTCTTGAGTTAGCTGTCATTTAGCGGTTCTTGAGTTAGCTGTCATTTAGTGGTTCTTTAGTTTGCTGTCATTTAGTGGTTCTTTAGTTAGCTGTCATTTAGTGGTTCTTTAGTTAGCTGTGATTTAGTGGTGCTTGAGTTAGCTGTGATTTAGTGGTGCTTGAGTTAGCTGTCATTTAGTGGTGCTTTAGTTAGCTGTCATTTAGTGGTGCTTTAGTTAGCTGTCATCTAGTGGTGCTTAGTTAGCTGTCATTTAGTGGTTCTTGAGTTAGCTGTCATTTAGTGGTTCTTGAGTTAGCTGTCATTTAGTGGTTCTTTAGTTAGCTGTCATTCAGTGGTTCTTTAGTTAGCTGTCATTTAGTGGTTCTTTAGTTAGCTGTCATTTAGTAGTTTTTAGTTAGCTGTCATTTAGTGGTTCTTTAGTTTGCTGTCATTTAGTGGTTCTTTAGTTAGCTGTCATTTGGTGGTTCTTTAGTTAGCTGTCATTTAGTGGTTCTTTAGTTAGCTGTCATTTAGTGGTTCTTTAGTTAGCTGTCATTTAGTGGTTCTTTAGTTAGCTGTCATTTAGTGGTTCTTTAGTTAGTTATCATTTAGTGGTTCTTTAGCTAGCTGTCATTTAGTGGTTCTTTAGTTAGCTGTCATTTAGTGGTTCTTTAGTTAGCTGTCATTTAGTGGTTCTTTAGTTAGCTGTCATTTAGTGGTTCTTTAGTTAGCTGTCATTTAGTAGTTCTCTAGTTAGCTGTCATTTAGTGGTTCTTTAGTTAGCTGTCATTTAGTGGTTCTTTAGTTAGCTGTCATTTAGTGGTTCTTTAGTTAGCTGTCATTTAGCGGTTCTTCAGTTAGCTGTCATTTAGTGGTGCTTGAGTTAGCTGTCATGTAGTAGTTCTGGTGTTAGCTGTCATTTAGTGGTTCTTTAGTTAGCTGTCATTTAGTGGTTCTTGAGTTAGCTGTCATTTAGTGGTTCTTTAGTTAGCTGTCCTTTAGTGGTTTTTTAGTTAGCTGTCATTTAGTGGTTCTTGAGTTAGCTGCTATTCCGTGGTTCTTGAGTTATTTGTCATTTAGTGGTTCTTGATTTAGCTATGATTTAGTGTTTCTTGAGTTAGCTGCTATTCCGTGGTTCTTGAGTTAGCTGTCATTTAGTAGTCCCTAAGTTAGCTGCTATTCCGTGGTTCTTGAGTTAGCTGTCATTTAGTAGTCCCTAAGTTAGCTGCTATTCCGTGGTTCTTGAGTTAGCTGTCATTTAGTGGTTCTTGAGTTAGCTGCTATTCCGTGGTTCTTGAGTTAGCTGTCATTTAGTGGTTCTTGAGTTAGCTGTGATTTAGTGGTTTTTGAGTTAGCTGTCATTTAGTGGTTATTTAGTTAGCTGTCATTTAGTGGTTATTTAGTTAGCTGTCATTTAGTGGTTCTTGAGTTAGCTGTCATTTAGTGGTTCTTTAGTTAGCTGTCATTTAGTAGTTCTGGTGTTAGCTGTCACGTAGTAGCTCTCGAGTTAGCTGACATTTAGTAGTTCTTGAGTTAGCTGTCATTTAGTGGTTCTTGAGTTAGCTGTCATTTAGTGGTTCTTTAGTTAGCTGTCATTTAGTGGTTCTTTAGTTAGCTGTCATTTAATGGTTATTTAGTTAGCTGTCATTTAGTGGTTATTTAGTTTGCTGTCATTTAGTGGTTCTTTAGTTAGCTGTCATTTAGTGGTTCTTTAGTTAGCTGTCATTTAGTGGTTCTTTAGTTAGCTGTCATTTAGTGGTTCTTTAGTTAGCTGTCGTTTAGTGGTTCTTTAGTTAGCTGTCATTTAGTAGTTCTTGAGTTAGATGTCATTTAGCGGTTCTTGAGTTAGCTGTCATTTAGTGGTTCTTTAGTTTGCTGTCATTTAGTGGTTCTTTAGTTAGCTGTCATTTAGTGGTTCTTTAGTTAGCTGTCATTTAGCGGTTTTTCAGTTAGCTGTCATTTAGTGGTGCTTGAGTTAGCTGTCATTTAGTGGTGCTTGAGTTAGCTGTCATTTAGTAGTTCTGGTGTTAGCTTTCACGTAGTAGCTCTCGAGTTAGCTGACATTTATTAGTTCTTGAGTTAGCTGTCATTTAGTGGTGCTTTAGTTAGCTGTGATTTAGTGGTTCTTTAGTTAGCTGTCATTCAGTGGTGCTTCAGTTAGCTGTGATTTAGTGGTTCTTTAGTTAGCTGTCATTTAGTGGTTATTTAGTTAGCTGTCATTTAGTGGTTCTTTAGTTAGCTGTCATTTATTGGTTCTTTAGTTAGCTGTCATTTAGTGGTTCTTGAGTTAGCTGCTATTCCGTGGTTCTTGAGTTAGCTGTCATTTAGTGGTTCTTTAGTTAGCTGTCATTTAGTGGTTCTTTAGTTAGCTGTCATTTAGTGGTTCTTGAGTTAGCTGTCATTTAGTGGTTCTTTAGTTAGCTGCTATTCCGTGGTTCTTTAGTTTGCTGTCATTTAGTGGTTCTTTAGTTAGCTGTTATTTAGTTGTTCTTTAGTTAGCTGTCATTTAGTGGTTCTTTAGTTAGCTGTCATTTAGCGGTTTTTCAGTTAGCTGTCATTTAGTGGTGCTTGAGTTAGCTGTCATTTAGTGGTGCTTGAGTTAGCTGTCATTTAGTAGTTCTGGTGTTAGCTGTCACGTAGTAGCTCTCGAGTTAGCTGACATTTATTAGTTCTTGAGTTAGCTGTCATTTAGTGGTGCTTTAGTTAGCTGTGATTTAGTGGTTCTTTAGTTAGCTGTCATTTAGTGGTGCTTCAGTTAGCTGTGATTTAGTGGTTCTTTAGTTAGCTGTCATTTAGTGGTTATTTAGTTAGCTGTCATTTAGTGGTTCTTTAGTTAGCTGTCATTTATTGGTTCTTTAGTTAGCTGTCATTTAGTGGTTCTTGAGTTAGCTGTCATTTAGTGGTTCTTTAGTTAGCTGCTATTCCGTGGTTCTTTAGTTTGCTGTCATTTAGTGGTTCTTTAGTTAGCTGTTATTTAGTGGTTCTTTAGTTAGCTGTCATTTAGTGGTTATTTAGTTAGCTGCCATTTAGTAGTTCTTGAGTTATCTGTCATTTAGTGGTGCTTTAGTTAGCTGTCATTTAGTGGTTCTTTAGTTAGCTGTCATTTAGCGATTCTTCAGTTAGCTGTCATTTAGTGGTGCTTGAGTTAGCTGTCATGTAGTAGTTCTGGTGTTAGCTGTCACGTAGTAGCTCTCGAGTTAGCTGCCATTTAGTAGTTCTTGAGTTAGCTGCCATTTAGTGGTTCTTGAGTTAGCTGTCATTTAGTGGTTATTTAGTTAGCTGTCATTTAGTGGTTCTTGAGTTAGCTGTCATTTAGTGGTTATTTAGTTAGCTGTCATTTAGTGGTTCTTTAGTTAGATGCTATTCCGTGGTTCTTGAGTTAGCTGTCATTTAGTGGTTCTTTAGTTAGCTGTCATTTAGTGGTTCTTGAGTTAGCTGTCATTTAGTGGTTCTTTAGTTAGCTGTCATTTAGTGGTTATTTAGTTAGCTGTCATTTAGTGGCTCTTTAGTTAGCTGTCATTTAGTGGTTCTTTAGTTAGCTGTCATGTAGTAGTTCTGGTGTTAGCTGTCACGTAGTAGCTCTCGAGTTAGCTGCCATTTAGTAGTTCTTGAGTTAGCTGCCATTTAGTGGTTCTTGAGTTAGCTGTCATTTAGTGGTTATTTAGTTAGCTGTCATTTAGTGGTTCTTGAGTTAGCTGTCATTTAGTGGTTATTTAGTTAGCTGTCATTTAGTGGTTCTTTAGTTAGCTGCTATTCCGTGGTTCTTGAGTTAGCTGTCATTTAGTGGTTCTTTAGTTAGCTGTCATTTAGTGGTTCTTTAGTTAGCTGTCATTTAGTGGTGCTTGAGTTAGCTGTCATTTAGTGGTTCTTTAGTTAGCTGTCATTTAGCGATTCTTCAGTTAGCTGTCATTTAGTGGTGCTTGAGTTAGCTGTCATGTAGTAGTTCTGGTGTTAGCTGTCACGTACTAGCTCTCGAGTTAGCTGCCATTTAGTAGTTCTTGAGTTAGCTGCTATTCCGTGGTTCTTGAGTTAGCTGCCTTTTAGTAGTTCTTGAGTTAGCTGCCATTTAGTGGTTCTTGAGTTAGCTGTCATTTAGTGGTTATTTAGTTAGCTGTCATTTAGTGGTTCTTGAGTTAGCTGTCATTTAGTGGTTATTTAGTTAGCTGTCATTTAGTGGTCCTTTAGTTAGCTGCTATTCCGTGGTTCTTGAGTTAGCTGTCATTTAGTGGTGCTTGAGTTAGCTGTCATTTAGTGGTTCTTTAGTTAGCTGTCATTTAGTGGTGCTTGAGTTAGCTGTCATTTAGTGGTTCTTTAGTTAGCTGTCATTTAGCGATTCTTCAGTTAGCTGTCATTTAGTGGTGCTTGAGTTATCTGTCATGTAGTAGTTCTGGTGTTAGCTGTCACGTAGTAGCTCTCGAGTTAGCTGCCATTTAGTAGTTCTTGAGTTAGCTGCCATTTAGTGGTTCTTGAGTTAGCTGTCATTTAGTGGTTATTTAGTTAGCTGTCATTTAGTGGTTCTTGAGTTAGCTGTCATTTAGTGGTTATTTAGTTAGCTGTCATTTAGTGGTTCTTTAGTTAGCTGCTATTCCGTGGTTCTTGAGTTAGCTGTCATTTAGTGGTTCTTTAGTTAGCTGTCATTTAGTGGTTCTTGAGTTAGCTGTCATTTAGTGGTTCTTTAGTTAGCTGTCATTTAGTGGTTATTTAGTTAGCTGTCATTTAGTGGCTCTTTAGTTAGCTGTCATTTAGTGGTTCTTTAGTTAGCTGTCATTTAGTGGTTCTTGAGTTAGCTGCTATTCCGTGGTTCTTGAGTTAGCTGTCATTTAAGAGTTCTTGAGTTAGCTGTGATTTAGTGGTTCTTGAGTTAGCTGCTATTCCGTGGGTCTTGAGTTAGCTGTCATTTAGTGGTTCTTGAGCTAGCTGTCATTTAGTGGTTCTTGAGTTAGCTGTCATTTAGTGGTTATTTAGTTAGCTGCTATTCCGTGGTTCTTGAGTTAGCTATCATTTAGTGGTTCTTGAGTTAGCTGTGATTTAGTGGTTCTTTAGTTAGCTGTCATTTAGTGGTTCTTTAGTTAGCTGTCATTTAGTAGTTCTGGTGTTAGCTGTCACGTAGTAGCTCTCGAGTTAGCTGCCATTTAGTGGTTCTTTAGTTAGCTGTCATTTAGTGGTTTTTTAGTTAGCTGTCATTTAGTGGTTCTTTAGTTAGCTGCTATTCCGTAGTTTCTGAGTTAGCTGTCATTTAGTGGTTCTTTTGTTAGCTGTCATTTAGTGGTTCTTTAGTTAGCTGTCATTTAGGGGTTCTTTAGTTAGCTGTCATTTAGTGGTTCTTTAGTTAGCTGTCATTTAGTGGTTCTTGAGTTAGCTGTCATTTAGCGGTTCTTGAGTTAGCTGTCATTTAGTGGTTCTTTAGTTAGCTGTCATTTAGTGATTCTTTAGTTAGCTGTCATTTAGTGGTTCTTTAGTTAGCTGTCATTTAGCGGTTCTTCAGTTAGCTGTTATTTAGTGGTGCTTGAGTTAGCTGTCATTTAGTGGTGCTTGAGTTAGCTGTCATTTAGTAGTTCTGGTGTTAGCTGTCACGTAGTAGCTCTCGAGTTAGCTGCCATTTAGTAGTTCTTTAGTTAGCTGCCATTTAGTAGTCCCTAAGTTAGCTGCTATTCCGTGGTTCTTGAGTTAGCTGTCATTTAGTGGTTCTTGAGTTAGCTGTCATTTAGTGGTGATTTAGTTAGCTGTCATTTAGTGGGATTTTAGTTAGCTGCTATTCCGTGGTTCTTGAGTTAGCTGTCATTTAGTGGTTCTTTAGTTAGCGGTCATTTAGTGGTTCTTTAGTTAGCTGTCATTTAGCGGTTCTTCAGTTAGCTGTCATTTAGTGGTGCTTGAGTTAGCTGTCATGTAGTAGTTCTGGTGTTAGCTGTCACGTAGTAGCTCTCGAGTTAGCTGCCATTTAGTAGTTCTTGAGTTAGCTGCCATTTAGTAGTTCTTGAGTTAGCTGCCATTTAGTGGTTCTTGAGTTAGCTGTCATTTAGTGGTTATTTAGTTAGCTGTCATTTAGTGGTTCTTGAGTTAGCTGCAATTCCGTGGTTCTTGAGTTAGCTGTCATTTAGTGGTTCTTGAGTTAGCTGTCATTTAGTGGTTCTTTAGTTAGCTGTCATTTAGTGGTTCTTTAGTTAGCTGTCATTTAGTGGTTCTTTAGTTAGCTGTCATTTAGTAGTTCTGGTGTTAGCTGTCACGTAGTAGCTCTCGAGTTAGCTGCCATTTAGTAGTTCTTGAGTTAGCTGTCATTTAGTGGTGCTTTAGTTAGCTGTCATTTAGTGGTTCTTTAGTTAGCTGTCATTTAGTGGTGCTTTAGTTAGCTGTGATTTAGTGGTTCTTTAGTTAGCTGTCATTTAGTAGTTATTTAGTTAGCTGTCATTTAGTGGTTCTTTAGTTAGCTGCTATTCCGTGGTTCTTGAGTTAGCTGTCATTTAGTGGTTCTTTAGTTAGCTGTCATTTAGTGGTTCTTGAGTTAGCTGTCATTTAGTGGTTCTTTAGTTAGCTGTCATTTAGTGGTTATTTAGTTAGCTGTCATTTAGTGGCTCCTTAGTTAGCTGTCATTTAGTGGTTCTTTAGTTAGCTGTCATTTAGTGGTTCTTGAGTTAGCTGTCATTTAGTGGTGCTTGAGTTAGCTGCCATTTAGTGGTGCTTTAGTTAGCTGTAATTTAGTGGTTCTTTAGTTAGCTGTCATTTAGTGGTTCTTTAGTTAGCTATCATTTAGTGGCTCTTTAGTTAGCTGTCATTTAGTGGTTCTTGAGTTAGCTGTCATTGAGTGGTGCTTGAGTTAGCTGTCATTTAGACGTTCTTTAGTTAGCTGTCATTTAGTGGTTCTTTAGTTAGCTGTCATTTAGTGGCTCTTTACTTAGCTGTCATTTAGTGGTGCTTGAGTTAGCTGTCATTTAGACATTCTTTAGTTAGCTGTCATTTAGTGGTGCTTGAATTAGCTGTCATTTAGTGGTGCTTTAGTTAGCTGTCATTTAGTGGTGCTTGAGTTAGCTGTCATTTAGTGGTGCTTGAGTTAGCTGTCATTTAGACGTTCTTTAGTTAGCTGTCATTTAGTGGTTCTTTAGTTAGCTGTCATTTAGTGGCTCTTTAGTTAGCTGTCATTTAGTGGTGCTTGAGTTAGCTGTCATTTAGTGGTTCTTTAGTTAGCTGTCATTTAGTGGTGCTTGAGTTAGCTGTCATTTAGTGGTTCATTAGTTAGCTGCCATTCCGTGGTTCTTTAGTTAGCTGTCATTTAGCGGTTCTTCAGTTAGCTGTCATTTAGTGGTGCTTGAGTTAGCTGTCATGTAGTAGTTCTGGTGTTAGCTGTCACGTAGTAGCTCTCGAGTTAGCTGCCATTTAGTAGTTCTTGAGTTAGCTGCCATTTAGTGGTTCTTGAGTTAGCTGTCATTTAGTGGTTATTTAGTTAGCTATCATTTAGTGGTTCTTGAGTTAGCTGCTATTCCGTGGTTCTTGAGTTAGCTGTTATTTAGTGGTTCTTGAGTTAGCTGTCATTTAGTGGTTCTTTAGTTAGCTGCTATTCCGTGGTTCTTTAGTTTGCTGTCATTTAGTGGTTCTTTAGTTAGCTGTTATTTAGTTGTTCTTTAGTTAGCTGTCATTTAGCGGTTCTTCAGTTAGCTGTCATTTAGTGGTGCTTGAGTTAACTGTCATTTAGTGGTGCTTTAGTTAGCTGTCATTTAGTAGTTCTGGTGTTAGCTGTCACGTAGTAGCTCTCGAGTTAGCTGCCATTTAGTAGTTCTTGAGTTAGCTGCCATTTAGTAGTCCTTAAGTTAGCTGCTATTCCGTGGTTCTTGAGTTAGCTGTCATTTAGTGGTTCTTTAGTTAGCTGTCATTTAGTGGTTATTTAGTTAGCTGCCATTTAGTGGTTCTTGAGTTATCTGTCATTTAGTGGTGCTTTAGTTAGCTGTCATTTAGTGGTTCTTTAGTTAGCTGTCATTTAGCGATTCTTCAGTTAGCTGTCATTTAGTGGTGCTTGAGTTAGCTGTCATGTAGTAGTTCTGGTGTTAGCTGTCACGTAGTAGCTCTCGAGTTAGCTGCCATTTAGTAGTTCTTGAGTTAGCTGCCATTTAGTGGTTCTTGAGTTAGCTGTCATTTAGTGGTTATTTAGTTAGCTGTCATTTAGTGGTTCTTGAGTTAGCTGTCATTTAGTGGTTATTTAGTTAGCTGTCATTTAGTGGTTCTTTAGTTAGATGCTATTCCGTGGTTCTTGAGTTAGCTGTCATTTAGTGGTTCTTTAGTTAGCTGTCATTTAGTGGTTCTTGAGTTAGCTGTCATTTAGTGGTTCTTTAGTTAGCTGTCATTTAGTGGTTATTTAGTTAGCTGTCATTTAGTGGCTCTTTAGTTAGCTGTCATTTAGTGGTTCTTTAGTTAGCTGTCATGTAGTAGTTCTGGTGTTAGCTGTCACGTAGTAGCTCTCGAGTTAGCTGCCATTTAGTAGTTCTTGAGTTAGCTGCCATTTAGTGGTTCTTGAGTTAGCTGTCATTTAGTGGTTATTTAGTTAGCTGTCATTTAGTGGTTCTTGAGTTAGCTGTCATTTAGTGGTTATTTAGTTAGCTGTCATTTAGTGGTTCTTTAGTTAGCTGCTATTCCGTGGTTCTTGAGTTAGCTGTCATTTAGTGGTTCTTTAGTTAGCTGTCATTTAGTGGTTCTTTAGTTAGCTGTCATTTAGTGGTGCTTGAGTTAGCTGTCATTTAGTGGTTCTTTAGTTAGCTGTCATTTAGCGATTCTTCAGTTAGCTGTCATTTAGTGGTGCTTGAGTTAGCTGTCATGTAGTAGTTCTGGTGTTAGCTGTCACGTAGTAGCTCTCGAGTTAGCTGCCATTTAGTAGTTCTTTAGTTAGCTGCTATTCCGTGGTTCTTGAGTTAGCTGCCTTTTAGTAGTTCTTGAGTTAGCTGCCATTTAGTGGTTCTTGAGTTAGCTGTCATTTAGTGGTTATTTAGTTAGCTGTCATTTAGTGGTTCTTGAGTTAGCTGTCATTTAGTGGTTATTTAGTTAGCTGTCATTTAGTGGTTCTTTAGTTAGCTGCTATTCCGTGGTTCTTGAGTTAGCTGTCATTTAGTGGTGCTTGAGTTAGCTGTCATTTAGTGGTTCTTTAGTTAGCTGTCATTTAGTGGTGCTTGAGTTAGCTGTCATTTAGTGGTTCTTTAGTTAGCTGTCATTTAGCGATTCTTCAGTTAGCTGTCATTTAGTGGTGCTTGAGTTAGCTGTCATGTAGTAGTTCTGGTGTTAGCTGTCATGTAGTAGCTCTCGAGTTAGCTGCCATTTAGTAGTTCTTGAGTTAGCTGCCATTTAGTGGTTCTTGAGTTAGCTGTCATTTAGTGGTTATTTAGTTAGCTGTCATTTAGTGGTTATTTAGTTAGCTGTCATTTAGTGGTTCTTTAGTTAGCTGCTATTCCGTGGTTCTTGAGTTAGCTGTCATTTAGTGGTTCTTTAGTTAGCTGTCATTTAGTGGTTCTTGAGTTAGCTGTCATTTAGTGGTTCTTTAGTTAGCTGTCATTTAGTGGTTATTTAGTTAGCTGTCATTTAGTGGCTCTTTAGTTAGCTGTCATTTAGTGGTTCTTTAGTTAGCTGTCATTTAGTGGTTCTTGAGTTAGCTGCTATTCCGTGGTTCTTGAGTTAGCTGCTATTCCGTGGGTCTTGAGTTAGCTGTCATTTAGTGGTTCTTGAGCTAGCTGTCATTTAGTGGTTCTTGAGTTAGCTGTCATTTAGTGGTTATTTAGTTAGCTGCTATTCCGTGGTTCTTGAGTTAGCTATCATTTAGTGGTTCTTGAGTTAGCTGTGATTTAGTGGTTCTTTAGTTAGCTGTCATTTAGTGGTTCTTTAGTTAGCTGTCATTTAGTAGTTCTGGTGTTAGCTGTCACGTAGTAGCTCTCGAGTTAGCTGCCATTTAGTGGTTCTTTAGTTAGCTGTCATTTAGTGGTTTTTTAGTTAGCTGTCATTTAGTGGTTCTTTAGTTAGCTGCTATTCCGTAGTTTCTGAGTTAGCTGTCATTTAGTGGTTCTTTTGTTAGCTGTCATTTAGTGGTTCTTTAGTTAGCTGTCATTTAGGGTTTCTTTAGTTAGCTGTCATTTAGTGGTTCTTTAGTTAGCTGTCATTTAGTGGTTCTTGAGTTAGCTGTCATTTAGCGGTTCTTCAGTTAGCTGTTATTTAGTGGTGCTTGAGTTAGCTGTCATTTAGTGGTGCTTGAGTTAGCTGTCATTTAGTAGTTCTGGTGTTAGCTGTCACGTAGTAGCTCTCGAGTTAGCTGCCATTTAGTAGTTCTTTAGTTAGCTGCCATTTAGTAGTCCCTAAGTTAGCTGCTATTCCGTGGTTCTTGAGTTAGCTGTCATTTAGTGGTTCTTGAGTTAGCTGTCATTTAGTGGTGATTTAGTTAGCTGTCATTTAGTGGGATTTTAGTTAGCTGCTATTCCGTGGTTCTTGAGTTAGCTGTCATTTAGTGGTTCTTTAGTTAGCGGTCATTTAGTGGTTCTTTAGTTAGCTGTCATTTAGCGGTTCTTCAGTTAGCTGTCATTTAGTGGTGCTTGAGTTAGCTGTCATGTAGTAGTTCTGGTGTTAGCTGTCACGTAGTAGCTCTCGAGTTAGCTGCCATTTAGTAGTTCTTGAGTTAGCTGCCATTTAGTGGTTCTTGAGTTAGCTGTCATTTAGTGGTTATTTAGTTAGCTGTCATTTAGTGGTTCTTGAGTTAGCTGCAATTCCGTGGTTCTTGAGTTAGCTGTTATTTAGTGGTTCTTGAGTTAGCTGTCATTTAGTGGTTCTTGAGTTAGCTGTCATTTAGTGGTTCTTTAGTTAGCTGTCATTTAGTGGTTCTTTAGTTAGCTGTCATTTAGTGGTTCTTTAGTTAGCTGTCATTTAGTAGTTCTGGTGTTAGCTGTCACGTAGTAGCTCTCGAGTTAGCTGCCATTTAGTAGTTCTTGAGTTAGCTGTAATTTAGTGGTGCTTTAGTTAGCTGTCATTTAGTGGTTCTTTAGTTAGCTGTCATTTAGTGGTGCTTTAGTTAGCTGTGATTTAGTGGTTCTTTAGTTAGCTGTCATTTAGTGGTTATTTAGTTAGCTGTCATTTAGTGGTTCTTTAGTTAGCTGCTATTCCGTGGTTCTTGAGTTAGCTGTCATTTAGTGGTTCTTTAGTTAGCTGTCATTTAGTGGTTCTTGAGTTAGCTGTCATTTAGTGGTTCTTTAGTTAGCTGTCATTTAGTGGTTATTTAGTTAGCTGTCATTTAGTGGCTCCTTAGTTAGCTGTCATTTAGTGGTTCTTTAGTTAGCTGTCATTTAGTGGTTCTTGAGTTAGCTGTCATTTAGTGGTGCTTGAGTTAGCTGCCATTTAGTGGTGCTTTAGTTAGCTGTAATTTAGTGGTTCTTTAGTTAGCTGTCATTTAGTGGTTCTTTAGTTAGCTATCATTTAGTGGCTCTTTAGTTAGCTGTCATTTAGTGGTTCTTGAGTTAGCTGTCATTGAGTGGTGCTTGAGTTAGCTGTCATTTAGACGTTCTTTAGTTAGCTGTCATTTAGTGGTTCTTTAGTTAGCTGTCATTTAGTGGCTCTTTAGTTAGCTGTCATTTAGTGGTGCTTGAGTTAGCTGTCATTTAGACATTCTTTAGTTAGCTGTCATTTAGTGGTGCTTGAGTTAGCTGTCATTTAGTGGTGCTTTAGTTAGCTGTCATTTAGTGGTGCTTGAGTTAGCTGTCATTTAGTGGTGCTTGAGTTAGCTGTCATTTAGACGTTCTTTAGTTAGCTGTCATTTAGTGGTTCTTTAGTTAGCTGTCATTTAGTGGCTCTTTAGTTAGCTGTCATTTAGTGGTGCTTGAGTTAGCTGTCATTTAGTGGTTCTTTAGTTAGCTGTCATTTAGTGGTGCTTGAGTTAGCTGTCATTTAGTGGTTCTTTAGTTAGCTGCCATTCCGTGGTTCTTTAGTTAGCTGTCATTTAGCGGTTCTTCAGTTAGCTGTCATTTAGTGGTGCTTGAGTTAGCTGTCATGTAGTAGTTCTGGTGTTAGCTGTCACGTAGTAGCTCTCGAGTTAGCTGCCATTTAGTAGTTCTTGAGTTAGCTGCCATTTAGTGGTTCTTGAGTTAGCTGTCATTTAGTGTTTATTTAGTTAGCTATCATTTAGTGGTTCTTGAGTTAGCTGCTATTCCGTGGTTCTTGAGTTAGCTGTTATTTAGTGGTTCTTGAGTTAGCTGTCATTTAGTGGTTCTTGAGTTAGCTGTCATTTAGTGGTTCTTTAGTTAGCTGTCATTTAGTGGTTCTTTAGTTAGCTGTCATTTAGTGGTTCTTTAGTTAGCTGTCATTTAGTAGTTCTGGTGTTAGCTGTCACGTAGTAGCTCTCGAGTTAGCTGCCATTTAGTAGTTCTTGAGTTAGCTGTCATTTAGTGGTGCTTTAGTTAGCTGTCATTTAGTGGTTCTTTAGTTAGCTGTCATTTAGTGGTGCTTTAGTTAGCTGTGATTTAGTGGTTCTTTAGTTAGCTGTCATTTAGTGGTTATTTAGTTAGCTGTCATTTAGTGGTTCTTTAGTTAGCTGCTATTCCGTGGTTCTTGAGTTAGCTGTCATTTAGTGGTTCTTTAGTTAGCTGTCATTTAGTGGTTCTTGAGTTAGCTGTCATTTAGTGGTTCTTTAGTTAGCTGTCATTTAGTGGTTATTTAGTTAGCTGTCATTTAGTGGCTCTTTAGTTAGCTGTCATTTAGTGGTTCTTTAGTTAGCTGTCATTTAGTGGTTCTTGAGTTAGCTGTCATTTAGTGGTGCTTGAGTTAGCTTCCATTTAGTGGTGCTTTAGTTAGCTGTAATTTAGTGGTTCTTTAGTTAGCTGTCATTTAGTGGTTCTTTAGTTAGCTGTCATTTAGTGGCTCTTTAGTTAGCTGTCATTTAGTGGTTATTGAGTTAGCTGTCATTTAGTGGTGCTTGAGTTAGCTGTCATTTAGACGTTCTTTAGTTAGCTGTCATTTAGTGGTTCTTTAGTTAGCTGTCATTTAGTGGCTCTTTAGTTAGCTGTCATTTAGTGGCTCTTTAGTTAGCTGTCATTTAGTGGTGCTTGAGTTAGCTGTCATTTAGACATTCTTTAGTTAGCTGTCATTTAGTGGTGCTTGAGTTAGCTGTCATTTAGTGGTGCTTTAGTTAGCTGTCGTTTAGTGGTGCTTGAGTTAGCTGTCATTTAGTGGTGCTTGAGTTAGCTGTCATTTAGACGTTCTTTAGTTAGCTGTCATTTAGTGGTTCTTTAGTTAGCTGTCATTTAGTGGCTCTTTAGTTAGCTGTCATTTAGTGGTGCTTGAGTTAGCTGTCATTTAGTGGTTCTTTAGTTAGCTGTCATTTAGTGGTGCTTGAGTTAGCTGTCATTTAGTGGTTCTTTAGTTAGCTGCCATTCCGTGGTTCTTATACTCTCCAGAAATAGACAGAATCTATATAGATACTGATCATCCACTAGAGGTAAGGAAACAAAGAATGTCACAGAGGAAAAGTCCGGAAATATAAAAGCCAAGAAGCGTCACAAATTAAAGAAATTAGAAGAGGGAGCCATTATAAACAGAATTTGCCCCAACAATGTAAATACCTTTTAGACACTAAATAAGGAAAGGAAACTGAAGACATAAATAGTTAATCTTTAAAACAGTCATGACAAATATATGCAACATTGAATGTGAAATAAAAAAAAAAAGACAAAGCAAAGAAAGAATACTAACAATGTGGTTGAAAGCTGAAGCTAGCGGATCAATTCTATTAAAACGAATTGCTTTAATACATAGTTTGCGTTCAACACGCGTGAAGATTATGTAAATTATCAAATAGGAAGACAAAATACAAATCAAGTAATCAAAATCTCGGAAACGGAACAAATATGAAGACCAACTAACATCAATATGCAAATGTCGCCCAAGTGATTTCTACAAAAGTATCAATTCAACGCAGTTAGAAGATGAGAGCTTAAATAATATTTTCTATCATTATTGACGAAACGAGGTATCCACTATTTAAGAAGCACAAAGGCAACAGCTATGTGAAGAATACTTAACATCTATTTTACATTTCTCCATTGACCATAACACAAATTTACATTTCTCCAATTAGCATAACACCAATTTACATTTCTCCAATTAGCATAACACCAATTTTATATTTCTACAATGATCAGAATACCCATTATACATTGATCATAGCACCGATTGTCCATTTCTCCATTGATCGTATTACCAATTGTCCATTTCTCCATTCAACAAAACACCCATTTTGCATGTCTCCATGGACCATAACACCCATTTTATATGTTCTGGTAAACTTCTTCCCATCTTCATTTCAGAACAACCATTAATTAGGCTAGATGATAATAGCCACGACTGTCTAAGACCTTTTTCTGATTAGGCCTGCACTTGTCATTCCATCTTGGAGTGCTTTTCTCGCGTTTGGTTTTTATATAGGTTCTGAATTGGGTTTATCATTGGACTATGCACCCAACGTTTTCTACAATATGAAAAGGCCTTTTAAAACATACATTGTTTCAATAGACAAAGCTACTACTCACTTAAATATTTTTGTCTTATTTATTGAACACGATTTGCAGGAAACAGTCGAAATTGGTAACTTTATTAACTTCTGTATTACTACTTTTAAAAATTAGTTTTGCCTTGTTTTCTCCTTTATACTTTTGACTTCTTCATTTTGAAAATTGCTTGCCTATAGTGGGATTCTCAATTCATGCCCAAGGAAGTGCTATACTTTTGCAGAATTATTGTGCATATACCGGATTCCATAACCATGTTTCTGCTAGAGACTAAAAAATACAATGCGTCGGCCGGGAATCGAACCCGGATCAACTGCTTGGAAGGCAATTATGCTGACCTTTACACCACCGACGCTCTGATATATTCTTACCAACATGCACATTTTAAACTGATATAGAGTCTCGGAATGTAGGCTAATCCCAGTATATAACATCACGATGAATCGAGTCCCCCAATCAATGAACTGCCGGAACGATGAGGCTTACGTCTGGTCAGGCAAAACACACTGATCAAACAATGTTAGCCAGGTTCAGGAGAATATACTAAAAAGGTGAGGTTCGATGTGATCACCGTATCAGTGAGGGACACGCAGGAGAAGCCAAGCATTGCACAACCGCCTGAGGGATTCCGGTCCATTTCATCAGCACGCTCAGGATGTCAGGAAAGCTACTACATTCTGCCACAAGTTCCGTCCTTTTAAAAGCGCACAAAAGTGTTACCAACCCATTGTGGCCATTAGCAATTAAATGTAGGCTAATCCCAGTATATAACATCACGATGAATCGAGTCACCCAACCAATGAACTACCGAAGATTTAGACGACAGTTTATGCACAAAGAGAAACATATACATCCAAAGCTTGTATGATATTTTCCTCCTTCTTTGTTTAGACTAGTTTAAAGTATCCATGTTTCAGAGTTTTACAGTACTGTGGGTCAGATATATTTGGTAATTATTGTTTTTATGCAGGCCAATAAAAGATGAGAGAGACGAAAGAAGCGTGGATATGTGAGCAATGCGCAAACATCGAAGACAGACTAAACAGAAATGAATGCTAAATAAGCATACAAGGTGGTCAAAGAACTGGTAACACCAAGACAAAGCAGGAACCTTATGATCCATGTTAAAAACAGCAAGTGTCTCATTGAGGGAAATGACGTACTGGCAAGATAGACAGAGTACTGTTCCGAGCTATATAACTATGAAGGGCGAAACGAACCTGAGAAAACATTCCCCCCAACACCAACAAATATAGAGGATAACCAACTGATAACGAAGGAAGAGGTAATTGCAGCGGTAAAGACATTGAGAAGAGGGAAGGCGGCCGGCGTGGACAATATACCAGCAGAGCTCTTACAAGCAGGTGGAGAGGTAGTGGTGGAAGGCCTGAAACACATCTGTAACAAAATATGGGCGACAGGAAACTGGCCGGACTTATGGGCGAAATCAATAGTTATACCGTTACATAAGTCTGGAAACCTAAAGCTGTGCCAAAATTAGAGAACAATAAGCCTCATTAGCCACCATAGCAAGGTCATGCTTAGATTCATCCTCGACCGATTGAAACCCCAAGCAGAGAACATTATTGCCGAGGAGCAGGCAGGGTTCAGACAGGGAAGAAGCACTATAGAACATATATTTAATTTAAGGCTGCTAAGCGAGAAATATCTAGAACAGCAGCAAACACTGTATCATGTGTTTGTGGATTTTAAGAAGGATTTTGATAGGGTATGGCATAAAGCGCTTTGGGCAACCATGAGGATGTATAATATCAACGGAAATATTATAACGGTCCTTGAACACCTGTATAACAAGGCGTCTATTGCAGTTCTTGTGAATGGGAGGCGAGGAGACTGGTTTCGCACATCAGTTGGTGTGAGACAGGGGTGTACACTCTCTCCAACTCTTTTCAATATATTCTTTGAAGGAATTATGAGTTTGCACTTGAAGGTCACGTTGGTACTGTCAAGATAGGGGGCCGAACGATTACCAACCTTCGTTTTGCAGATGATATCGACGGGTTGGTGGGTTCAGAAGCAGAACTCCAGGAATGGGTCAGAAGGCTCGATAAAAAAGCTCTTGACTATGGTATGGAGATAAACGCTGAAAAGACAAAATTAATGACCAACAACGCTACGGGCTTCAACAGCAAGATAAAAGCTAACGGTCAGGAACTCGAAGTGGTTGACCGTTTTAAATATCTTGGGTCGATTGTCAGTGATGAAGGATCAAAATGTGAAGTGTTGGCCAAAATAGCACAGACCATAGCGGCGCTTGCACGGCTTAACAAAATCTGGCAAGATAAACGGTTAGCACTACGCACGAAAATCAGATTAATGCGTACACTGGTCCTGTCCATATTTCTCTATGCGTGTGAGACGTGGACAGTTACAGCTGACCTTCAACGAAGGATACAGGCCTTGGAGATGAGATGTTTCCGAAAACTTTTAAACTTCACGTAAAAAGATCGAGTTGCAAACGAGGAAATACGAGATAGAATTACAACAGCAATAGGGCCTTTCGAAGATCTTTTGGCAACTGTCAAAAGAAGGAAACTCACTTGGTACGGGCACATATCGAGATCAAATGGTCTTGCAAACACAATCCTCCACGGGAAGGTGCATGGCAGACGACGAAGAGGCTGGCCTAAAAAGAGATGGGAGGACAAACTAAAAGAATGGACCAGTCTCAGACCAGAAGAGTCACAGGCAGCGGCATCTGACAGAGAGGGATGGCGTGGAGTTGTGAGGATGTCTTCATGTGTGCCCCAACGACCTCACCAGTTACGGGATGACCTGACCTGAATATTGATGCTTTTTATTTCTCACGGAAACCCTTATTGTGGTATCTCAATCCTAGTTCTTCTGTAATTATTTTGTAGTAAATATGAAAATCTGAGCACATATTTTATGATCTGTCCCGTTGTGCTAAATGTATTATTTAGTTATGTTTGCCTATTAGTACCATTAGTTCCGTTTTCCTGGCACTAATCTTTTAACCAAATGTCTTGTTTGTATCGTTGATCGTCGTAAGTAGCTTTTGTAATTATTTCTGTTATTTTGTCATCAGCAAATTTATTTACACAGCCATTTTGTCTCCATTGACCGTAACACAAATATTACATTTCTCTAATGATCATAACAAACATTTTACATTTCTCTAATGATCATAACACCAATTTACATTTCTCTAAGGATCATAACACCAATTTACATTTCTCTAATGATCATAACACCAATTTACATTTCTCTAATGATCATAACACCAATTTACATTTCTCTAATGATCATAACACCAATTTACATTTCTCTAATGATCATAACACTAATTTACATTTCTCTAATGATCATAACAAACATTTTACATTTCTCTAATAATCATAACAAACATTTTAAATTTCTCTAATGATCATAACACCAATTTACATTTCTCTAATGATCATAACACCAATTTACATTTCTCTAATGATCATTACACCAATTTTACATGGTTCAATTGATAGTAACGCCCTTTTTACATTTCTCCATTGATTGTAATACCCATTATACATTTCACCATTGATCGTAAAATCAATTTTACATTTCTCCATTGACCATAACACCAATTTACATTTCTCCAATTAGTATAACACCAATTTACATTTCTCCAATGATTATAACACCCATTTTACATTTCTACAATGATCAGAATACTCATTTTACATTGATCATAGCACCGATTGTCCATTTCTCCATTGATCTTTCCACAAATTTTACATTTCTCCAATAATCATAACACCCATTTTACATTTCTCCAATGATCATCATAACACTCATTTGACATTTCTCAAATGATTTTAACATAATTTTACATTTTTTTCAACGATCATAATACCAATTTTACATTTCTCTATTGATCGTAACACATATCTTACATTTCTCCAATGATCATAATACCAATTTTACATTTCTCTATTGATCGTAACACCCATCTTACATTTCTCCAATGCTCATAATACCACTTTTACATTTCTCTATTGATCGTAACACCCATCTTTCATTTCTCCAATGATCATGACACCAATTTTACATTTCTCCATGGATAATAACACCCATTTAGTATTTTCTGATAAATGTTTTCCATCATCATCTCAGAACAACCATTAATTAGGCTAGATGATAATAACCACGACTGTCTAAGACCTTTTTCTGATTAGGACTGCACTTGTTATTCCATTTTAGAATGCTTATTTCGCTATTTGGTTTTTATATAGGTTCTGCATTGGGTGTATTATCGGCCTATGCACCATGAGCTATTATAAAGAATGGAAAAGCCTTTTAAAACATACATTGTTTCGATAGACAAAGTTATTACCCACTTACATCTTTTCGTCTTCCTATGTACAAGATATCAGGAAACAGTCTTATTTAGTAACTTTATTAACTTCTGTATTACGACTTCTACTTTGTTTTGCTTTGTTTTCTGTCTAATCCTTGATAATTTTGATTTCCTCATTTGGAAAATCGCTTGCCGGATAGCGGGATTCTCAATTGGTGCTTTAAGAAGTTCTAAATTTTTGGGACATTAATGTGCGTCTACTGGATTCCATCACCAGGTTTCTGTTGTCACTAACACAATACAATGCGTCGGCCGGGAATCGAACCCGCATCAACTGCTTGGAAGGCAATTATGCTGACCTTTACACCACCAACGCTCTGATATATTCTTATCAACATGAACTTTTTAAACTGATAAAGAACCTCGGAATGTAGGCTAATCCCAGTATATAACATCACAATGAATCAATCCACCCATTCAATGAGCTACCGAATACTTAAACGACAGTTAAACAAATAGAAAAAGTAGCAATTAAAATTCAAGTGCAACATTCTCCGAAACGAAGGTCTGGACAAAAGGTAAATTTCCAATCTGAAATATACCAGGAACAAAATATAAAAACGTTTTGTGATTGTATGAACAATTGAAAACGTGGAATATTTTAGGTTAATAGCTCATCAAACACACACATTTTTCGAAATAACTGATTGGTTAAGGTAAAAAGCTTGATATAGATACATGATAATGTTCATACCAGAATCTCAAGCTACGACGAGCTGCAGTAAAAATGTCCAAAAGCGATGACTGCAAAATCAGACCACATAGTTTTAACTTGTAGTTAAAGTAGCAGACATGTTTTGACCTTTTTAACATTTTATGGTCTTTATTAGAAACTGGACACTTAGTTATACGCCGACACGACGGAACATATCATTTGCAGTAATTGTATGGTTTATTGGTTGGTTGCTAATGCTCACAATGGGTTGGTAATCCGTTTTTGGGCCATGAAAAGGACGGAATTTGTGGCAGATTGCAGCAGATTTCCTGACATCCCGAGCATGCTGATGAAGTGGACCGGAGTTCTCCAGGCGGTTGTTCAATGATTGGCTTCATCTGCGTGTCACTCACTACTGCGGGGATCACGTCAAACCTCACCTTGTTGGTAAGACTGTTGTCTTCGACAGTAGCCCGTTTCTAGGACGACCAACGAGAAGGTCAGGCGAGGACCAGTATATTTCTCCCGACCCTGGCTAACATTGTTTGATCAGTGTGGTTTGCCTGACCAGACGTTAGCCTCATCATCCCATTGCAGTAATTGTATAAACTTGCATGCTCACTTGTATTTGTTTATTAGTAGCCAAAATGCTAACCGTTTTAAATCCTGCTCCTCATTTTTGAACAACTTGTGAACGTCAAGTATTTATTTCACGTCATACAATGCTTTCATGGAATGAAATTATGAAGTGGAAATTAATACACAAAAGTAACACGATGTCGTTGAATGGGCATTACAACCAAGCTTCTACAAACATCATGATAAATGGCCACAGACTAGAAGTTAATTTCTTTAAATATTTAGGTGTGTTCAATAAATAAATCCAGAAAAGATGTTTGGTGAGTGCAGGCGCCATGTCAATACTGAATGTGATAAGTAAACGCAACATCAGGACCACAGTGAAGGTCAAGTTATACAAGTCATTAGATCAACACTTTGTTCTGTACGGATGTAAGAGCTGGATACTAGCTCCTGATGTGGAAAAAAGGATACAAGCTTTTGAATATAAATGCTAAAGAGGTAATTTGCGCTTCTTTAATTAATAACATAAAACAAATGATTACGTGAGAGATAAAATAAATTATTGACAGCAACCAGTTCTGTCAGTAGTGGAACATCGAAAACTGGCATGTTTGAGCGTGTAACGAGACATGACTCCATCACACGGGTAATTTTGTAGGGGACAGTTGAAGATGGAAGGAAGCTAGGAGCCCAAAGAAAGTCTTGTGTTTGTAACACCAAAGGGTCAGCGACTCATAGCTGGGATCTTGCATTTGGGTCAGTGAATCATAGCTGGCTGCCCCCGTCAGGGTAAGTGACTTATAGATGGTTGCTTACTTCAGGGTCAGCGACTAGTAGCTGGCTGCTTCCGTCAGGGTAAGTGACTTATAGATGGTTGCTTACTTCAGGGTCAGCGACTCATAGCTGGCTGCTTCCGTCAGGGTAAGGGACTTATAGATGGTTGCTTACTTCAGGGTCAGCGACTCGAAGCTGGCTGCTTCCGTCAGGGTAAGTGACTAATAGATGGTTGCTTACTTCAGGGTCAGCGACTCATAGCTGGCTGCTTCCATCAGGGTAAGTGACTAATTGATGGTTGCTTACTTCAGGGTCAGCGACTCATAGCTGGCTGCTTCCGTCAGGGTAAGTGACTTATAGATGGTTGCTTACTTCAGGGTCAGCGACTCATAGCCGGGTGCTTCCGTCGGGGTAAGTGACTTATAGATGGTTGCTTACTTCATGGTCAGCGACTCATAGATGGCTTCTTGCATCAGGGTCTCAGCGACTCACAGCTGGCCGATTCAGTCAGGGTCAGCGACTCATAATTAACTACTTGCATAAGAGTCAGCGACTCATAGTTAGTTGCTTCCGTCAGGGTTAGCAACTCATAGCTGGATGTTTGCATCAGGGGCAGCAACGAAAATATGATCAAAACTTTTTTCAAGACGAACGTGGAGTATGACCATGACTAATAATAAGAAGATGACGAAAAAGAAGAAGAAGATATATGAATACGATGAAAGCAGAACAGCCATTCTCAACACGTACATGACGCATGTTGCCAGTTAAAAACAAACGATATTTTTTAGACTCCATGAAGGCCACAACAAAACATGCCAACAATTCAACAAACTAACAGATCAATGCGCTGGCGACATTGATACAATGACTGCACGCATCTGCACGAAAGGTGTCAAAATAACAGAAATGACACAATGCTATCACCAGTACATTTCATGGACAAGCTCTATAAAAGTTGGTACCTGAAACAATAACAAAAGAAGACGAATAACACGTAACTTGGACATATATTTTCATTGGTGTAAATGTTGAAAAGAAGTGGGATAAGTTCAATTCTATTCTTGAGTACCTGAATGGGGAATCCGTTTCATGTAGGAAGTTGAACCCCAAACTAAAATAAATGGATAACTCGATCCGTGGTTAGATGTAGAAGAGCTAAGAATAAATCTTGAACAATAATATATAATGTTTGTATGGGCGTCAAAAGTTCGTTGCGTCGAACGATCACTACCATGTCTAACTGCTGAGGCGGTGTTCACGCGTAGTGTGTCGACCGAAATCCCTATAGACTTCCCAGGCGGAGCCGTGTACTCCGCAGCCTTGGGATGAGGACCGCAAAGAGTGTGTTAGACCAATGTTTGTGTCAGGCTTTCCGTGTCTGTGTGGGAAAAATTCCATGTTTTTACGAGTCTCGCCGCGGAGGCTTCTGATTGTGTCCACCTTGTTGTCAGCGTGGCCCTAGCTATGCTGAGAATATGAAGTTGAGAGAGGTTTCGTGTAATCTCCGTTGAACGAAGGGCGGGCAGGAGGAAGTCAGCTTAAGTGTGAGCAGAAATGTCCTTGAATAGTGGTAACCTGGACTAATGCATGGTGTGCAGTTAAGCGGAACGTTGAACTCCATCATAGACTGATCTCCCACGGCATGAGCCAGGCATGAAATGCAGCGAAATGCATCATAACAAATAGAATAACCATTCGAAAGCACAACAATTCCACATAATAAAGTCCATGATAGCACATGGTGAAGGAGTTGTGAAATATAATCCGAACAGTAAAACCACCAAACATCGGAAAACTCGACACAAACACCGGAGCGAGTCGAGAACGCAGCCACTAAGCCGCGGCCATCTTACTTATAATATAAATGGGATGAAAAATAAAATACAACATACTTTAAATATTTGGACATAACAAAATATTAAAAGTGAATAGAGCTGCAAAAATTGATTTAAAAAAAAATACTTGCTCAATAGAGCAAGAGTTGTTATTTCTTATGTTCGACATAGTCATTTATCAAAGACAACATAATTATGCACTTGGACAAGTTTAATCTGCACAGCAAGAGTTAGCATGGGTTTACCAAGGTGAGATTGTACTTAACCCAAATCTATTATAATTCTTGGAGGAGGTTACCAAAATGCTAGATGCTGGAGAGCTGGTGGATGTTATGTATCTGGATTTTGCAAAGGCCTTTTATATAGTACTTTATCAAAGATTGTTTAGAAAGTTGCAATCACATGGAATAGATGGCGGAGTTGCCAAGGCAGAGAGCTAGCATAAATTGAAAGTACTCTGATTGGTGAGATGTAATAAGTGGAGTGCCTCGGGGATCGGTATTGGGACCAATTTTGTTCTTGATATATATAAATTATTTGAACAATGATAGCAAAATTCGCGGATGACACAAAATTATGCGGCTTGGTCTCTTTTCCGGCAAAGGTGGATCTATTGAGATCGGATTTAACTGCGATTTATAAATGGTCTGATAGCTGGCAGATGGAGTTTAATGTAGCAAAATGTACAGTAACATGATGCGAGAGAAAAATATTAAGACAATAAAAATATGAAAGGAACCTAGTTTTTATAATAAATCGAACAGGCAAGGTGCGGGAGCAAGTCCAGATGGCAGGGATAAAGACTAATGCAAAGCTGGGTATGATTTAAAGAAAAATTACACATAGGAGCAATGAAGTCATAGTTGAACTATATAAACCATTGGTGAGACTTGAATTGGAGTACTGTGTTAAGGTGTGGAGTTCTTATCATAGAGTAGATATAAACATGCTAGAAAGGATACAAAGAAAAGTACAAAAATAACCCTGGGATTCCATAATTATAGTTATGAGGAAAGACTAAAAAGAAAACTTATCTGCAGTGTAAAGAAGAATTCGAAGGAGGTGACTTAAATAAGTTTCTAAATTAATCAATGGAAGGATACATTAGACTATAACACGTTTTTCAAAGTTCAACTGGCTTCAAGAACAAGAGGATACACAGCTTCAAATTGTTTAAAGACAGGTCCAGATTAGATATTAGGACATTTTTTAAAGTAAGATAATTATGAATGCTTGGAATGCATTACCACAGGATGTGGTGGAGGACGGGTAAAGCATTAAAAAAATAGATTGGAGGATTAAAGTCAATTTTAGTATCGATGGAAAAAACTGGCAGTATAAGAATGTGTACAGCCTTCTAAACCAGTATATTGAAGTTAAATTAAGTTAAGGTTCGGCTGCTTAGAAAATAATGAAACAGCACAAATCTCCATGATATGTTTTTATTATTTGCGCGGTTGAAACTGGTACAACTCCGACAATCCGAAACACGACAATACAGGGTATAGTACACTGCTCCGACCAGTGAAAGTTAGAATCTTAAATATGTTACGGGTATTTACACTGGCAGTTCAGTACATGATAATGTGAAGGAATCTAAGATATCGAAGAAGGAAACTGATGACTAAAGATAACAAAACCTGATACATTGAAATCTCAAACGTTGTATCGCCAATAGCAATATGTACAATATAACTTAACTTTTCATGTTTTCATAAATGATTTACTCGTTTGCATATTTTCCATAGAACTGCATGTAATCCAGATATTCAAGCAGGCAGGTGATACCTGCTGCCAAGTAGCGGAAGGTTATCTGTTATACGTTCTTTATTTTCAATTTTCTTTTTTTGCTGCTTTTTTGACCATGGGGAAGTTGGGCCGCATATTGGTTCGGAATTTCAGAGCTTTTTAGAATTGTACCTGGACAGGGACTTGAGCTCTAACTTAACGTAACGTAACGTAACTTAGCATAACTTAACTTAACTTAACTTAACTTAACGTCTTTATACTGGTTTAGAAGACTCTGTATAGTCTGTGTACATCTAGTTTCATTTGCATTACCTTGCTCTAAACGCTACATGCATCCAATTTATTCTTAAATGCATTAATTGTTCCTGCCTCTACTACTTCCTGTGGCAATGCCTTACAAGCATCTCTGACTAAAAAACATTTCCTAATATCTAATCTGGACCTTTCTTTTGTTAATTTGTAGCTCTGCCCTCTTATTCGTGTAGGTGGTTATATTTTGAAAAGAACATGTTATAGTCTAATTTTTTCTTTCCTTTGATTATCTTATAAACCTGTATTGTCACCTCGAATTCTTCTCTTTTCTAGACACTGTTGGCAGGTTTTTCTGTGTCTTTCCTCATAACTGTAATTCTGGAATCCTACTATCAGCTTTGTCGCTCTTTTTTGTATTATTTCCAGTATATCCTCTCTATGATAGGGACTCCCACACCTGCGCACAGTACTCCAATCTAGGTCTAACTAATATTTTATACAGTTTGACTATCACTTCCTTGCTCCTATATTTATTCTTTCCTGTTATCATACCTAACATTGAATTTTCCTTTTTCACTGCTACCAGGACTTGCTTACTTACCTTACCTGTATGATCAATTGTATCCCCTAGGTCCCTTTCCTTTTCTATCTTTCTAATATTGTTCTCTCCCATTGTGTAATTATGTTCCATATTGGATCTACCCATTTGGATGACTGTACACTTATCTACATTAAACTCCATTTGCCAGCTTGCAGACCATTCTCGAGTTTTATCTAAATCCGACATCAATATATCCACTTATGCTTTAGATGAGACACAACTGCATAGTTTTGTGACATCAGCTAATTTTGCAATCATGGATCCCATATCAATGTCCAAATCGTTAAATATATCAAGAACAAAATTGGTCCCAAAACCGAGCACCGTGGCACTCTCCTTTTTACTTCTCACTAGTCAGAGTACTCCTTATTTATGCCCACTCTCTGCCTTATTCCGGTTAACCAATTTTCAATCCATTTGGTAATTTCTCCACCTTTTCCGTGTGATTTTAACTTTCCAAATAATCTTTGACGAGAAACTCTTTTAAAGGCCTAGAAAAATCTAGATAAATAACATCCACTGGCTCCCCTTTATGTATCATTTTAGTAACCTCCTCCGTGAATTCTAATAGATTTGTTCAGCACGATCTCACGTTGTAAACCCATGCTGACTATTTCTGATTAGATTAAATTTGTCTAAATGCCTTACAATGTTTTATTTTTATATTGACTTGGACAATTGACTATGCTCGTTAAACTCAACGATCAAACTCATTTGCTGGATCAGATTTTTGCCCTTTTTGAATTAAGGGATCACTCCTGCATCTTTCTAATCCCGTAGAACAATCCCTTTTGCAAGTGATTGAAAACATAATATAGCCAATAGTTTTGCTAGTTGGTCTCTAATTTCAAACATCAATTTTGGATGAATACCATCTTGACCTGGACATTTCTCCACTTTCAACCCCTCCAATTTAAAAAAAGACATTTTTTCTAATACAGATTGATCTTAATCCCGCTGTATCCATGTCTCCTTGAAAAATATCTATAGGCTCTGGGATCTTGGAGCAGTCCTCTTTTGTGTAGACTTGGCGAAAGTACTGACTAAGTAGATTAGCTGCCTCCCTATTCTCACTTATTATTTTGTCCTCTACTGTCTATGAGAGAGCCTACTTTGTTTTTCGTTCTTTGTTTATTTCTAACATAAGAAAAGAAGCTTTTACTACCAGTCTTGATCTTCTGAGTTTTTTTTCTTCAAGTTCTTTTTCGAAGTCTTTTTATTCACTTTCTGAGCTACCTTATGCTTGTCCAAATATTTAAAATATGTCTAATCTTATCCATTTTCAGCTTCCAATGGTTCCTTTATAAGCACATCATGTACACGGGATCTTGTTTTTTAGTTGTTTTTTTTGGCCATTCTCCAACGTGACTAGACGCTGGTCTCTATTCCCTAGAGTTCAAGGAACGCTTGTGGGATTAGAAACCCTATATTGTCCCGCTTTCGTAGATGCAAACGCCTTTACCTCTCCTTTATAGAGCCCTTTTTTTTTCTTTTGACGTTTTATATGCACTCTATCTTCCTCAACATCATTTAACGTTTCGTGTGTTCTTTTCTGAAAATTCTTTGTTTGATACGGGGATTAACCTACAACTTATCATTTCAGGATTTATGTCTGCATTGACTTTATTTGCATTTCCTAGCTGCTTTTCTAGCCTTTGTTTAAGATCATGCAACCACTCCCTTCTGTCCATTCGTTACATGAAGAACATTTGTTCTTCGCGCTCTTCTATCTTTGCCCAAAGTGTCTTGATCGTGGCTCCTTCTCAGATAATTACATCAATTTTTCCTATGATCTTTGCGGTCAGTCTCTGAGGCTTCTCTCGTTGTATACAGTTTATTCATTAATTCGGTTGTCCGGGGGATGAGTGGCATGTTGCGGTCTTCTCCTTTCGAGAAGCGAACAGACCTGGAGAACATGTTAGACCGTGTTTGATCTTTCAACATGAGTATATGTTTGTGTTATTAATTATTTATGTATTGAAATGGGTATTTTTTAGTCCACAGTGACCTGTTCGGAGTCTAAATATAGGCAAGGAGTGGTATACTAATGCTATATCAAACTGTAGGTTTTCTCTGTGCCAGTTAACTTTGAAGTTAATCTATATCATTGTCTACTTATTTGATACAAATTCCTGTCCTAATTTTCAATATGGTGAGCTCCCTCTTTGACTATCTGCCTCCTCATTTCCATGCCCCGTAGTGTGCAGGAATCTACTGACTTTTCAATCTGTTGAAACCCCGGTGGATCCAGTACATTGTCAGACACACTTATTTGTTGTTTTATCCTATTGCTGACACTTTGTTTACAAATACACTATTTGCCGGGGAACTGAGCGAGACGCTAATCCAGTCAGGCACAGAATACTAACCAAGACGTCGTGCCAGGGTAAATACACTGACAAAGACCACCATCTCTCTTCCATGTAGCTTTCCCTAGAAACAGACTGTTTCTAAGGCGTGCTGAAGAGATGTGGGTCGATATGATCACCGTAGTAGTGAGCGCCGCCCAGATGAAGCCAAGCATAGCACAACTGTCTGGAGGACCGCAGTCCACTTTCATCAGTATGCTCGTGATGTGAGGAAAGCTAATAAAACCCGCCACTTAACGTCCTTTTCAGGGCGCACAAAACAGTAACTTTACACATTGTAGGCATTATAAAATAACAACATTATTTGCCGAAAGACTATCCAATCATCTTCATTTCGGAATAATTTTAATCAAAACAGATTCAGAAAACATCAGTCTTCAATGACAAAATATGGAGTGCGTCGGCCGGGAATCGAACCCGGATCAACTGCTTGGAAGGCAATTATGCTGACCTTTACACCACCGACGCTCTAATAAATACGTTTAAAATATAAATTTTAAACTTCTTAAGGATGAAACCTGGGAATATAGGTTAAGCTGAAATGAAACGTCACAATGAATCGAACCAAGTGATCAATGAAATGATGGCGATGGTTTTTGCTTACTTATCATACACAATGGTCTGGATGTGATTTGAGCAACAGTAGTTATCTCAGGAAACAAGGAGAACAGACATGGACGCGATAGCACAATAAATGAGCAGGGACAACAACGAACATTCGATACATTCAACTGCTTTTACACAGCCACTTGTAGTGAGGCCTGACAGTCCAACACACCAAGTTTCGTACATGATGATGTAAGGTGAAAGGAAACTGCAATAAATACCAATAACGGAGGTGACCATAGAAATGACTACACAGCAGTTTGACATCAGATGTGATGACAGAACAAATGTATGTTATGAGAAATTCAGAGTTGGGAGCATACCGTAACATATAATGGCTGAAAAAGAAGAACAGATGAACACAAAAAAAAGGAGAAAATGCTGGACGTGACAATGTAGACGGTCAACTGTAGATTATATGCACGATACAAAAACCAAGAAGATTAGTACTGTCGATGTCCTACTGGGATCCAGTAAATATTAGGCACCATTTATTCATGTTGGCATCCCCAATTTTCGACACGTTGTTATCAAATAGATTATTTTCTGTAGGACATTCGTCAAGTTGGCTGATGTAGGAAATATGGGTTAAGACGAAACGAAACGTCAGAATGAATCGAACAAAATGATCAACGAAATGATGATTGTTCGTGAGTACTTATCATAAACAGGTTGTACATATACTTTTCACTTTAATTTCGTTATATTTAGAATTATAGAAATAGTTTTAACCAAAGCAGATTCAGATAATGTAGTTCTTCAATGTCGTTTTTAAAGACCAAAAAAAATGCAATCCGATGGTCGAATCGAACTCGGAACAACTGGTTGGAAGGAAATTATGCTGACCTTCAGACCACCAACGCTCTAATACATATATTGGAAATGTACGTTTAGACTGATGCAGGATTAGACCTGAGAATATAGGCTAAATCCAAATATTACGTCACCATGGATCGAACTAAGTGACCAATGAGCTGATCATAACTATTTCTGCTTACCTTTGGTTGACAATTACGAATGACATCATTTAAAAACAATGGACGATATTCTCAGAAGAAACGATGTTCTGAGTGTGATTGTAGCCGCAGTAAGTATATTCATGATGAAATAAATAAGGAGAGCAGACATGAACAAGTAGTCTGAGGGTATGAAAAATTGGCAAAGAAAATGGAAAATGTTGGAGGCAATGAGCTGTTCAAACACAGATACTTGAACAGAGGACTGATCGTCCAAAACACGTTTAACAAGTGATGATGTGGATCCCAGGAACTTGAGATGTGAGAAACTGCACTGAAAATCAGTCACAAAGGTGACTACAAAATAAAACTCAATAATGTTAACATGTTAACGAGCATATTTACATATATGTAAATCGACGTTTTCACCTATTAGAGCCTTTATCGGGGACTTCACATACCTTTATAAGTGCAGAAGACGGCACACAAATCAACATTTGCTTATATAAAACTACATATTAATCTCCATTTATTTATTAGTTACCAAAAAAAAATAACATCTATTTTGGATTTGGACACAGGAAAAGTTTCTGTTCAATATGAGTTTATTTAAAATTAACGATATTTATGCACTACGTGATAACGTATGTGTGAGTTTTGTTTTGCAGTATTAGAATTAGATGTAAAAAATATACATTTTCTATGTATTAGTTTATTTGGGTAGCGAGGTCTGGGCTGGACGTACCGTTCGTTAAAGGAAAGGGAAGCGTCTGATATAACCTCTTCTTTCCAAGTGTATATATCGCCGCTGGATTCACTGTTCGGCTTGCCGTTCAAGAGTCTCCATGCCAATGGCCTCTCCTACATTATTGCGTCACCAGCAGCACTTTCATGAGGGGCCCCCTTTTTCTTACAGAGCCTGCTGTTGGGCGAGACCGAGTACCCGGCGGCATAACTGGGCAGGCAGATTGGGCTAATTAGCATTGATTGGCAGCCAATCTAAAAGAAGGTAAATTCTGACTCTAAACCCGGGTAGACGAAGCTAGTTAGCCTGTTCAAACAGTCCGCCTAGGAGAGAAGGAACTCTGATTTTAAACCCACAAGTCCCAAAGAGTGCTGGCTAGTCTTAGGACGATGGGAGTATCATCGGATGTCTCGAGTAACTAGCATCTGCGGGCAACGACTCCACTGCCTTGTGGAAACTTCGGGAGAGGGTAGGGCTACGGGAGTAAACCCAGACAGAAAATCCGAAGTGATAGCACCTAAGGCGGATGGTTTCAAAATTGCGAACTCATTCCGGCAGCTCCTGCAACTGAGCTGGTGCCAAATTGTCATGCGTTGCATTCCTTTAGATTACACCAGCGACGCCGAGAGGTGGATCCTGCAGTTTGGGCAGCCCGGGATCTCCATAATCAGCGTCAATGCTTGCGCCCCAAGAGGCTCCTCACAAACCTCTCTCTGAGACGCAGCATGAATACTCGTTTGGCTGTTTCTCGCTTAACCAAAATTGTACTTGATGTGTCATGAATATTTGAATGGTATTTTATTATACTTATGCTACTCTTTTGCGAATTATTTCTCACATATGTGCGTGCCAGGAGATGTTCAATAAAGCTGATACTTTCACATTTTCAGAAGTAGCCACCTGTAATTTGAAAATCGCCATGTAAGAATGAAAAATCCATTGTTAAATGTTATCAGATTATTGGAATTGACTGTAAAAGTGGGGTCTGAATAACGAGAAGAATATCACAATAAACAGAATTGCAAGGACTTTATCTCACATAATGCTGAGGTGATTAGAACTGAATTGATTTGAAACGAAAGAAATTATACTTGGATCATCTAGCCCATAACGGATTATACATAAAGCTGTTGTTGTTGCTGTTATTGTTTAATGGCTACAATGAGTAGCTTTCGAGAGCCCTGAAACAGGTGTTAGTGGCGGACTGTAGTAGGTTCCTCGCGTTTTGAGTGTGTTAATGAAGGTGGACCGAAGTCCTTCAGGCTGTCATGCTATGCTGACTTCATCTGCATTTACGCTCACTACTACGCGGATCACATCAATCCCCACCTCTTTAGCCAGACTAAAACAGTTTGTTTCCAGGGATAAATACGTGGAATTGAGACGTGGTTATGTTCATTATGTATCACGTGCCCGTGACACATGTTTGCCTGATCAGTATGTTTTGACTGACGATACGTTTGTCTCTTCTTCACATTGAAGAGCTAATGTTAAATGTAAGTTTCACAAATTACATTTGAGTGAGCAATGTCAGGCTCATAAATGACAACGGAGAGAGTTATGTCAGGTTGTTCAAATGACAACTGAGAGAGTTATGTCAGGTTGTTCAAATGACAACGGAGAGAGTTATGTCAGGTTGTTCAAATGACAACAGAGAGAGTTATGTCAGGTTGTTCAAATGACAACGGAGAGAGTTATGTCAGGTTGTTCAAATGACAACGGAGAGAGTTATGTCAGGTTGTTCAAATGACAACAGAGAGAGTTATGTCAGGTTGTTCAAATGACAACGGAGAGAGTTATGTCAGGTTGTTCAAATGACAACGGAGAGAGTTATGTCAGGTTGTTCAAATGACAACGGAGAGAACATTTCAAATTCAGTTTCAAGTTCACCCAAACTATCAGGCCTTTTGCGCAACCCAAAAATGAAATAAATGGTTTTTTTTTTAAACATGCATCACAGATTCCAAAGAAATGTATCGTACTCTGTAGCAGAAATACGATGCTCAATGTCAATCAGGTGGTTTTCGTTTGATTAGCAATTAATTAATGTATTTATATGTCAGTGGCATATTGTTGTTGGTTTTCGTCTTTGAAGGGAATTTTTTTTTCTTTTTCGTTTTATCCTTTTCTGATTGAGAATCCAGACAGAGTATATGGTCTCCGTGAATGTTGACCTACTTTAGGAATTCTGCCTCTAAACTTATTGTGTGCTCTTACATTGTTTTATTTTTGTTTCCGTACGAATTTGCATCATTGAGCCTATCCTTTCTTTCCCGCCGATCGAGTAGTTTTTGTGCATCTTTAATTCTTCCCGTGGGATTAATTTTTCGGCAAATTGTTATCAAATACATGATTTGCGCAATTTCATTTGGCAAGTCTGATGGTTGTCAACTTCTCACCTTCATTTTGAAATTATTTGAATCAAATCAGATTGTGAAATTGAAGTTCTTCAATGACAAAAAAAAATGCAGTGCGTCGGCCGGGAATTGAACCCGCTTTCAAAATGTACATTTTAAACTAATGTAGGATTGAACCTGATAAAGAACTTGAAAAGATTACAAAACTGCAATCCATGACCGACAGAAGAGACTGCAGAGCCCAGCTGCAGTCAGAGAAACTCCGAAGACTGACTGACCATCCAATGCACCAGAGACTAAACAATTTGGGAAATGGGAAACTAAAGCGGAGAAACTTTGCAGAAATAGCCAAAGCAAAGATGCACGAAGATCCCATAAATGCACTAACAACACCTGTAACAGTTCCCGCCGGAGCAAGGGGAGTTTAGGATGCCTGAACATGTTAAAGCTTAAAGCTACATGAATGCATGTCAAGGTCACTCACTGTCTCAGCAAAGGAGAACAGAGTTGGGTTAAGGAATGTGGACAGGTAGAAACTGACCACTGGCCTTCCGATTTTGGTAGGGGGAGATTGATTGACAGACGAAATTGGCAACGGGGCTTGCTGCGAGAGAATGAGTGACAGGTGTGCAAAGTGTTTCGTTCCAATTGGGATTGAAGATGACCATACCTGAGATCGATTGGTCAAGCTCTGGCCTTGCTTGAGGATATATAACTCGAGACAAAGTTTAGCTCGGGAGGCTGGAGAGAGAGAGAGGCTAGATAGAGAGAGGCTGTATGGGAGAGAGAGAGACTGAATGTGGATAGTATGTTTAACTCACCGACTTAGGTAGAGGAGCGATTGATAGACTGTTGGACGAATGTTTGGTGATAGAACAGGAGCGCTCAAATAGGTGTGTGAGTTTTCCATTTATAGATAATCTGAACGTGTGTTTGTAAGCAAGGACACATTGTGAACGAGTATGACGAGACCGCCCGCCTGAGGGGATTTCAGTGAGGAAGAGTATTTGATAAGGTGTGTTGAAGACGCAGTTAAGGCGATGTGTGTGTGATGTAATTGCAAGGCAATAGAACTGGGTTTTTAGATAGTTGGGAATTCCATCAATAGCTAATGCTTACAATTCCCGTTTTAGTAGAATGTTTAGTTAAGATATGTATTATATTGTGTTTGTAATTTCTCTACTCATTGTATGATATGAGTATGATATAATAAATATGCCACCTGCTGTTTGATATGTCATTTACTGAGTATGGTCATGATGATGTGGATGAGTGTGAGAATGTTCTAAGTTAGATCACGGCCAAGGCAAACAGTGGGATCTGCTACACGTTATTATTATTTTGGTGCCTGTTGACCACGGATAGTCGTGGTAGATTTATAAATATAGTGCGTGTGTAGCTATAGATCTTGATTTGCATGTTTAACATAAGTGTCGCAGTTAAATATAACTTGTGTGTGTAGTTAGGAATAGAGGAGTAGCTAGTGGTTAGAGTGTTAGTACCATAGACAGCTTTTCCAATCATCTGACTGGTAAGTGTGACATTTTTCTTCCACCCATTGTTGTATTATTAACAAGACTTTGTGCGTACTTGACAGTCTTATAATTTTTTTGGGTGGGCCAGACGGGCTTATTCAATATGTCGAGGTTGGACAATGTTAAACAATGTTATCATTGTCTAGCTTTTGGACATTTGTCTATCGGATGCCCTAATATTCTTCGGAATATTAACAGTTCCTGGAGAAGAGGAGAACTGTTTGTCAAAAGCAAGCCTTTCATGGCACCAGCTACAGCCAGCGATAAGTGGGAAGACAGAAGTCAACTACAAAACCAGCTAAGAGAACTAGCAGGCAGAGTTAATCGGCTGGAAAGACAGGAAAAAGACCTCCAATGGAAGCTACGACAGCTGTTGCAACAGTTTGAAAACAGAGCTTTCAAACCAGCTAGGAAGGAGAGAAGAAATCAAGAAATCACAGGAGTAAACACGGCCCAGTATTTTAGAAGGGGACAGAGTGGTAGGAAAGTGAGTAGGAAGCCCATCCAACTTCCACATTCCGATCCGTGGAGGGACAGAGGTGGAAATCTCAGGACGGACGTGTGTGAACAACTGGAAAGAGGTGTCGAAAGGTGTAGGAGTTTGACCCAGGTGGAGAGGCCAAGTCAAGTGAGAGGAGGAGGAATGGTTGGGCAGAAGTTTGAATCGGGCAGATTCTTAGCCCACAAGAGGCCTTTTGCACGGTTACAGATGGAGAGGCAGGACAGGAGCTATCAAAGAGACTTTGAGCACGAGGCGGATGGACGGAAAGAAAGAGATACAGGTTTTGTGTATCCGGAAAAGTTAGGGACGGAGGGCAGATTACGCAATGCAAACGAGACAAACGTTCGCTCAGAGGTCCAGATGAAATGTCACATCATTGGACAGCATAGGTCGAGAATTCAGGAAGAGGGTATTACGTCGATTAACATGGTCGGGCGTGCTGAAAGGGGCCAAGTTTACCAGGAACTTGTGGTCAAGCCTCGTAGAACATTAGTTAAAGTCGACGAAGAATCGAACAAGGAAATAGTCGGAGATTCGTCAGATAAAGAGGAAAGGAGAGGAGGAGGAATGGTGGCAGGGCCTAGCCATGCGGGAGAAGTTGTTGAACAGACCGAAAGAAGGGACAACCCTTCGGCCACCGAGGAAGGAAGTGGGAATGACGCACACTTGGAATGCGAAACGGACGCACCAACAGCAGCCAACAAAGGAGGAACATAGTTTCTAAGGAAAACGAAGAAAAGGGAAAGACAGGTTAACCAAAGCCAGTACAGCGAACCAGTCATCGAAGCAAAGATGAAAAGATCTCAGTTCGAGATAAGCCAACAGTCAAACGAACAGTGTGAAAAGTCTTTCCCACAAACAGTGAATACAGATGGACGGAAGGCTGAAGTAGCGGACGATGTAAGTGTACGTAACACTACCAGAGAACCGGTGGGTACGAACCAAACAACCGTGAAACAAACAGACCAGACGATGGGCGTTTTACAGGAGGAAATCGCGCAGCAGTCAGAGACAGCTGATGAGGCAGCGCATAGTCTGGTTAAAATAAGCAGTAGTGATAAGGAACGGTTGATGCAATGTTTACTGACGCTAGCCAAAAACATGGAAATCAGAAATGGAATTAGGTAAAGTCGTGTGGAGTACTTACACACATGGGCTATCATGTGAAACTCCAGTTAATGTATGCATTTGCATAAAATTTGTTTCATCTACCGTTATCCTTGGGAAACGGGGATTTGGATAATTAGGGGGTAGGGTATAGAGAAGAAGGAATGACCAGATGTTACAAATTCCTTTGAATTCGTTGTCTGAAGTACACGCCAGACAATGAGCGGACGGTCAGTCTGAAGCGAAGACTGACCGAGATCAAAGGGACATTTCCGACCAGAGAAACGGACAGAACGGACAAGAGACGCAGGATAGCTGGATGCGCCAGGTAATGATTACGTGACCCAAGGTAACACGTGGACGTGATGTTTCGGTTAATATCTGACCAGGTAGCTTTGATGCGAAGAATTTGGGGAAATAGCGGTGAATTAGTTAGATCACAACACTCGGTTTTGATTCCTCGGGACAAAGACTGCACCCGGACTAGTAGGGTTACAGCATGACGTAATTCGACAGGTGGACGATTCGGTTTATGACTTTTGACTCAGACATAGTTTAGTATCTGATTAAATTAGAACTTAGTCATAGTTTAGTGACATAGTTTAGTATCTGATTAAGTTACAACTTAGTCATAGTTTAGGGACATAGTTTAGTACCTGATTAAGTTAGAACTTAGTCGTAGTTTAGTATCTTATAAAGGGGGCATTAACAGGTGCTCATCTGTGGGGCACGAGCAGGAGTGAAGGTTGATGGCACTTGGTCATGAGTATGCGTGCAAATATTTTGACATTTGTATTTGGTGTGGGTTTTGACTAATGGTATTACTTGCATTTTTAGTGGGTTGTATGGTCGATATAGTATGCATTGAATTTTTCTTTATTTTGTTGTTGTTTTGTTGTTTAAACATGATTACATATCCTGACAGTATCAAAGTGTGATACTTGCTGACTGAAATACTGATATCATGAGTATGCGTGCAAATATTTTGACATTTGTATTTGGTGTTTGGGTTTCGACATTGTATGCAATGCATTTGTCTTTAATTTGTTGGTTTTTTTTGTTGTTGTTGTTGAATCATCATGTTTACAGGTATTTGATACAGGTTATATAGGTGATCTACAGAGCAGTATATCTCATCCAGACTGTAGGCCTCCGCAAGCACAGGTCACCACGAGTTCCAGAATAAGAACTAGCATGTGGGACACTCAGCTGGACGACTTAATTAGAGATACATCATAACAAGACATATTGTTATTTTTATCATATGTATGTGGAGTCTTTGCAGAGAAGACTATATTGATCAGAAGTTGTAATACTGACTGGCATATGTTGTCAAATATCGTTTTTGTGGGAAACATAAAGAATTTTGCTGTTTTCTTTGAGAGGGGATAGCTGTCAAGAGAGACAGTGATAACTAGCCTGAGGATAACCCACGTAAGTTCGTGGCCTCACAGGAGTTAGTATGAAGTGAATTGTCGGACATGGGTCGTAGGAGAGGTGTGTAATGAGACCGCCTGAGAAAATTGACCTGAACTGGTCGAGTGTAACAATGAAGGTTCGTGTCCTTAGAGGAAGGCACGGGAACAGGGCGAGGTATGTTGACCTCAATGAGTAAGGAGAATTCCTTAAGGTGTTTCTGTTTTGATGAGTTAAAGGTCCCGCAGGGACAGAATTGGGTGTATTTGACTGCAAAACGATGTGAAAGTGGGGGCTTGTGTTGTAAAAACGACCAGCCACAGTGTTTTTCTTCTGCTTGTATTGATTGTGTATGTATTACAAAAAGTTTATATGTATCAAATGACATGTCTTTTTATGCATGTACGATGTGAGTGAAGTGTAAACAGGAGTAGTGTTTACATTTTGGATAGTGAAGACGAAAATGGTGGTCATTTGCCAGATGAAAAAAAAATGACCATCCATGTTTCAGTCTGTAGTTTAGGGAGGTAATGTAACAGTTCCCGCCGGAGCAAGGGGAGTTTAGGATGCCTGAACATGTTAAAGCTTAAAGCTACATGAATGCATGTCAAGGTCACTCACTGTCTCAGCAAAGGAGAACAGAGTTGGGTTAAGGAATGTAGACAGGTAGAAACTGACCACTGGCCTTCCGATTTTGGTAGGGGGAGATTGATTGACAGACGAAATTGGCAACGGGGCTTGCTGCGAGAGAATGAGTGACAGGTGTGCAAAGTGTTTCGTTCCAATTGGGATTGAAGATGACCATACCTGAGATCGATTGGTCAAGCTCTGGCCTTGCTTGAGGATATATAACTCGAGACAAAGTTTAGCTCGGGAGGCTGGAGAGAGAGAGAGGCTAGATAGAGAGAGGCTGTATGGGAGAGAGAGAGACTGAATGTGGATAGTATGTTTAACTCACCGACTTAGGTAGAGGAGCGATTGATAGACTGTTGGACGAATGTTTGGTGATAGAACAGGAGCGCTCAAATAGGTGTGTGAGTTTTCCATTTATAGATAATCTGAACGTGTGTTTGTAAGCAAGGACACATTGTGAACGAGTATGACGAGATCGCCCGCCTGAGGGGATTTCAGTGAGGAAGAGTATTTGATAAGGTGTGTTGAAGACGCAGTTAAGGCGATGTGTGTGTGATGTAATTGCAAGGCAATAGAACTGGGTTTTTAGATAGTTGGGAATTCCATCAATAGCTAATGCTTACAATTCCCGTTTTAGTAGAATGTTTAGTTAAGATATGTATTATATTGTGTTTGTAATTTCTCTACTCATTGTATGATATGAGTATGATATAATAAATATGCCACCTGCTGTTTGATATGTCATTTACTGAGTATGGTCATGATGATGTGGATGAGTGTGAGAATGTTCTAAGTTAGATCACGGCCAAGGCAAACAGTGGGATCTGCTACACACCAAAGCCCATCACTACTGAACGAAAACCTACCTGGAGGCAGGATATATTTCCAGAGGTGGTAGAAAATATACCAGGTATTGGAAACAAAAACTGCCAGACTGAAAAAGAAAGGAGAGACACTACCCTAAGCTTTATATCGAAAAACTACCCAAGTATGGACTGGACCCATGCATACACCGACGGTTCTGTAACAAACACTACACAGAACGGAGGGGCAGAAGCATTCCTGAACCTACCAAATGGCAGAAAAATAACACTGTCATTCGCTACTGGTAAGTACACAAGCAATTTCAGAGCGGAGGCAGAGGCACTGAGAGCGGCAGTGGAAGAAATGGTGACACATAAAGAAAATGAAAGCCAAACAGTCCTGCTTACAGATGCTCTGGCCGTAGTCACAGCGCTAAAAAGCCAGAAAAACACTGAGCTTAATGACTTAAGAGCAGTACTCTGTCAACTATGCCAGCAGTCCGCACCAAAAAGGGTAGTGGTACAGTGGGTCCCATCACACTGCAACATCCAAGGCAACGAGGAGGCAGACAGACTGGCAAAAGAAGGTGCATGACTATCACAAACAGATACTAGTATGACGTACGAAGAGTCAAAACGGCTTATTAAAGCCAGATAAATGACCAAATGGGAAACTGAACATACTGGCTACACCAAAAACGATGCCTATTACCAGTTGAACAGAAAAGAGCAGGTCGTTGTCTTCAGACTTCGCACTGGCCATAATAGACTGAGGTACCACCTATTCAACAAATTGAAGATAGGTGGTACCGACGTTGCCCGTGTGGTACCGGGAAAATGACCGCTGAGCATCTCCTGCAGAACTGCCCGACATACGAGGATCAGAGAGAGCAGATGTGGCCATCACCAGTGGAACCACAAGGCAAGCTATATGGCAGTGTCGACAGCCTCAGGATGACTGCCGCTTTTTTCGAGAAAAAAAATGATTACTGTCTGACTGCGTACGATGAAGAAGAAGAAAAAGAACCTAAGAAAATGGGATAAGCTGAAATAGAATGTCACAATTAATCGAAGATGTACGCCTCGGATGCGGAAGGTCGCGGATTCAAATCACGGCGTAGACCAGGATTTATATCATGTGAATCTTGTGGTAAAAATTAATCTGGTCTCTAGGTAGTGAAATCAGGACTCAAGTGTTCAATGTCTAGCAGGTTAAAAATCCCTTGGCTGTTATAAATCGAAAAGAGTTGGCTTAACGGCCGCTGCCAGAACACATGAAACTTTCTAGTTAAAAATCAACCCAAATTATTTGTACTTTTCCTCAGACCTAGTAAACCGCAGGAAGTTTAAAATACTTACTACGGATAGCCTTTGGCTAACGAGGCTTGATTGTCCAACGCAACAAGTTTCGCACATGATGATACTGAAACCAAGAGATTAAGTTGAGAGGAAACTGTTCTAAATACCAATAAAAGAACAGACCATAGATGAAAACCAAACAAGGTTAAACAACAACTGAATACAAGCACATTGGCAGACGTATTTTGACCTTTCACCCATTAATGTCTTTTCAAGTACTTGGCAAACCTACATATTGTTACAATGATTTGATATACCTAAATATTGCCCTTCTAAAGTCCAACCTGTTGGACTCGTCGTCGGAGGTGAAAACGAAGGATGAAGTAAAGGTATCCCATAATTAACAAACAGCCGGTGGCGAATGGGAAGATGCCACTTTCGTGACTGGTCGAGCACGATGACAAGAAGTATACTATTGCTACAAAACCATTAAAGGAGGGAGTTTAAACACTCAGTATGTTAGGCGAAGTATCTTTCACAAAGGCGTGCTTCGTATTTTCTTTTTACGATGTTCATTACAAAAGAGAAAAGCCAAAAAGCTGTAAATATCTATGACCCTCTACACTAGTCGAAGAACTAGATGAAAAGCTTCGTAACGACGTTCCGCATGTAATGGTTATATCAAGAACACGACAAAGGAATGAGATGTAAACCAAAACACCGAACTACGCTTAGCTCATATCGAAACATCTAGAGCGAATAACAAATGTCCTTTAGAAGAACTATGACGCTCCTCTATGCATGAGTTGATTATCGTTTGGCAAGTTGCTATAATGAATGTATTTATAGATCAATTCGTGGCACACTTTTGTTCATTTTCGACATATCTGCATATTTCTTTGGTTTTTATACAGCAGAATGTCTTTTATCTTTCATGCCATTGTTTTCTTCATTTAAGTTTTTTTTACCTTTTCACTCCAGCCGGAGTATAGGTTTGTCAGTACTGTTATCCACCTTCAGGAAGTCTGCTCCAAAGTACATTGTATACTCTAAGAGTGGTGGTTTCTGTAGGAGTTTGTTTCAGTGGGCCTATTCTTTCCTTCCTGGAACCTATTAGATTATGGGCACCACTTATTCATTTTGCTTTCTCCTATTGCAGATCTTCAATGATCCATTTTGAAGACAAAAACATTGTGCGACGATACATATGTTCAAAATGTACATTTTAAACTTGCGTAGAATTGGATCTGATAATTTAGGTTAAGCCGAGATCAACCGTCACAATGTATCGAACTAAGTGATCAATGCAATGAAGAACACTGTTTATACTTACAGTTGGTTGACAGATAAAAGTCGCATTAGTCGTGTTTTCTTTTTTGTTGTCGGAGTTCGGATAAGACAATATGATGTTGCACCGTAGTTTACAGCGAAACTGTTTTTGGTTTGTTACACCCGGTTTCTGCACGGTATTTTTGTGACCAGTTTTGCCTTTCCTCTTCGGTCCCTATTCTCTCACCTAGACTGCATGTGTGCAGTCTATTTCCAGGGCCGCTACGTGGAGATGGGATATGGTCTTTGCCAGTTATGTTTCGCTGACCAAGATGCAAGCACCCAGCTAGAGTCGCTGAATGGTGTCAGCTCATTCATTGTTGAGACCCGTACTTTGTCAAAATCGAATGACCCCCTTCTCACAAATGATGGTTTGTGTGTGCTTGTAGCAACAGTTTGTATCTAGGATTAAAGAAAGAAGGAGAAATGACATGGACAAGTATCTTGATGGTACAAGAACATGAGCAGGAACTTGATCGAGTATTGGATGAATTTAGATGCTATTACACATCCACTTGAAGAGAGTCTTGATTGTCAAATACACCAGGTGTGACACATATTGAGACTGATCCTGGATCTTACGGTGAGAGAAACTTGGAATAAAAACCAAACACGGTTAACAAGCCATTGGATAGAAGCATACTAGCAGACGTTCTTTTGAGATTTCCCCCTGGGGCTTAGTATTAGTCGACCTGTACTTCTACAGGTGCAGATACCAGCTGTGCAGGTTACAGCTCTGGCGTGATCTTAATGTAGTCGGGACGAAGATGTTCTGCTTAACGGGCTAGGCTCCAGCAACCTATTACACCGCTGCGTTGGGACAACTACTTCGGAGGACGGTTAATCGATGTGCGATTTCATCTTAATAGACTCAAAGCAAATGAGACCCGAAGCATGTTAGAAGTAATCTATGGTGCTCTTAACAAACTACTGAACCATGGCCGCTGTTATGAAACGTCACACAGTTAGCCACCTCTTACGAGATTTTCACCTATTAAGGTCTTTTCGGTGACTTGATAAGCCCATATAAATGAAATGGCCGCAAAATGTCATGACAGCGCTTTCAGTTATCAATAAATAAACCTTCTTAAGTTCAACCACCGGTCCTGGTCGTAGGAGGTGGAAACGTAGAAGGTGGAAACGTAGGAGGTGGAAACGTAGGCGGTGGATACGTAGGAGGTGGAAACGTAGGAGGTGGAAACGTAGGAGGTGGAAACGTAGGAGGTGGAAACGTAGGAGGTGGAAACGTAGGAGGTGGAAACGTAGAAGGTGGAAACGTAAAAGGTGGAAACGTAGAAGCTGGAAACGTAGGAGGTGGAAACGTAGGCAGTGGATACGTAGGAGGTGGAAACGTAGAAGGTAGAAACAGGGCGAAGTAAGTTTTGCCCAAAAATAGCCGCTGGCGAATGGGCAGATGCCGCTTCGATGACTCGTGGAGTAAGCTGATACTATTGCTATGAAACCATTAAAGGAGTTTGAACAAACTGATCTAAGCAGAATATGGACTGTAGACGGGAAAGGACTACACAATTGCTATGTAACTAAGAATAGAGCATTAGATGTTAGTAGACTCAATGGCAAGAATAGAGGCTGTTATTATTTATAGATTACAAATACGATGTAAGGAAAATAATAACATAGAATTAAAGGGTCACGTAAGAACTATGTACTGGTGTTGAGCGGTGTAGATACAAAAGTAAGAATAAAACGTTGGTTTTTTTTGTTTTTTTTTGGTACATTCAGAGAGAGCAAATTTCATTCTAAAACCATAATACATCAGTGAACGACGTCCATTCAGAAACACAGTGAAGATCAGAATATTTTCCTGAATATAAAAAACAAAAAACAAAGATAATGTACATTGGCGCACACAGATCCCAACCCAAGATCACCTTTGGTAATGAAAAAATTGATCAGGTGGATTACTTTGAATACTTTGGCTCTTTGATAACACATTATGGGGACTGCTCAATGGAATTAAGGAGACTATTGTCTATAGCGCTGTAGAAAATGAATAGTATGCAAAATGTGTGGCAAAATACTAATAATGAATTACAATTGAAGATCCTTAGAACATGCGTATTCCCAGTGTCCATGTACGGATGCGAGACATGGTCCATCATACAAATATTAAGAAAAAGAATCTAGGCATTCGATACAAAATGCTACAGAAGAATCCTAAAAATACCTTGGGTAAAAAAATAACAAATAAAATCATCCTGCAAGATCTGAGTGTCGAAGAGAACTGGTTTATAAACCACGTTATGTCTCGGAAGCAAAGTTGTTTAGGCCACATCAAGCGCTATAACGGACTGGAAAAAAACAGTTCTGCAGGGCATTGTTTCAGGAAGACAAGGCAGAGGCCGACCAAGTCGAAGATGGACACATGACATCAAGGACACACTAAATATGAACATGGAGCAAGCGGATAGACTGACTGCTGATCGAGACATTAAGGACACCCTAAACATGGAGCAAGCGGATAGACTGACTGCTGATCGAGACATCAAGGACACCCTAAACATGGAGCAAGCGGATAGACTGACTGCTGATCGAGACATTAAGGACACCCTAAACATGGAGCAAGCGGATAGACTGACTGCTGATCGAGACATCAAGGACACCCTAAACACGGAGCAAGCGGATAGACTGACTGCTGATCGAGACATTAAGGACACCCTAAACATGGAGCAAGCGGATAGACTGACTGCTGATCGAGACATCAAGGACACCCTAAACATGGAGCAAGCGGATAGACTGACTGCTGATCGAGACATCAAGGACACCCTAAACATGGAGCAAGCGGATAGACTGACTGCTGATCGAGTAGACTGACTGCTGATCGAGATTACTTTCGAATGCCTGTGATGAGAGCGACTTTCTGCCAAGGACATGCTACACGATGATGATGATGGATTTTTCTTCATACATGTACAAGTTGAAAAAGAACCATAATGATTCAAGGGAACGCCTCATGCAATAATAGCAGCAATAAGGAAGACGGGAGAGAGAGAGAGTGTCTTTCAGTTGTTATCAATAGGGACAATTTGAAGGATGACGTAATTGTATTGAGCGATTTTAATGAAAAAAAACATAGAAAAAAACATCGTCACGGGAATACTGTTTAGGAATATTCATTGTCATCTTGTAACAGATCCTCTATTTCTTTGCCCTGGCCGTGATCTAACTTAGAACATTCTCACACTCATCCACATCATCATGACCATACTCAGTAAATGACATATCACACATCAGGTGGCATATTTATTAAATCATACTCATATCATAGAATGAGTAGAGAAATTACAAACACAATATAATACATATCTTAACTAAACATTCTACTAAAACGGGAATTGTAAGCATTAGCTATTGATGGAATTCCCAACTATCTAAAAACCCAGTTCTATTGCCTTGCAATTGCATCACACACACATCGCCTTAACTGCGTCTTCAACACACCTTATCAGATACTCTTCCTCACTGAAATCCCCTCAGGCGGGCGATCTCGACATAACTCGTTCACAATGTGTCCTTGCTTACAAACACACTTTCAGATTATCTATTAATGCAAAAATCACACACCTATTTGAGCGCCCCTGTTCTATCACCAAACATTCGTCCAACCGTCAATCAATCGCTCCTCTATCTAAGTCGGTGAGTTAAACATACTATCCACATTCAGTCCCTCTCTCTCCCATACAGCCTCTCTCTATCTAGCCTCTCCATCTCTCATGCAGCCCCCTCGAGCTAAACTTTGTCTCGAGTTATATATCCTCAAGCAAGACCAGAGCTTGACCAATCGATCTCAGGTATGGTCATCTTCAATTCCAATTGGAACGAAACACTTTGCACACCTGTCACTCATTCTCTCGCAGCAAGCCCCGTTGCCAATTTCGTCTGTCAATCAATCTCCCCCTACCAAAATCGGAAGGCCAGTGGTCAGTTTCTATCTGTCCACATTCCTTAACCCAACTCTGTTCTCCTTTGCTGAGACAGTGAGTGACCTTGACATGCATTCATGTAGCTTTAAGCTTTAACATGTTCAGGCATCCTAAACTCCCCTTGCTCCGGCGGGAACTGTTACATTACCTCCCTAAACTACAGACCGAAACATGGATGGTCATTTTTTTCATCTGGCAAATGACCACCATTTTCGTCTCTACTATCCAAAATGTAAACGCCACTCCTGTTTACAACTTCACTCACATCGTACATGCATAAAAAGACATGTCATTTGATACATATAAACTTTTTGTAATACATACACAATCAATACAAGCAGAAGAAAAACACTGTGGCTGGGCGTTTTTACAACACAAGCCACCACTTGTACATCGTTTTACAGTCAAATTCACCTAAGTCTGTCCCTGCGGGACCTTTAACTCATCAAAACAGAAACACCTTAAGGAATTCTCCTTACTCATTGAGGTCAACATACCGACCTGTTCCCGTGCCTTCCTCTAAGGACACGAACCTTCATTGTTACACACGACCAGTTCAGGTCAATTTTCTCAGGCGGTCTCATTACACGCCTGGCCGACGATTCACTTCATACTAACTCCTGTGAGGCCACGAACTTACGTGGGTTATCCTCAGGCTAGTTATCATTGTCTCTCTTGACAGCTATCCCCTCTCAAAGAAAACAGCAAAATTCTTTATGTTTCCCACAAAAACGATATTTGACAACATATGTCATAGTCAATTTTAAAACTTCTGATCAATGTAGTCTTCTCTGCAAAGACTCCACATACATGTGATTCTGGAACTCGTGGTGACTTGTGCTTGCGGAGGCCTACAGTCTGGATGAGATATACTGCTCTGTAGATCACCTAAATAACCTGTATCAAATACCTGTAAACATGATGATTCAACAACAACAACAAAAAAAACCAACAAATTAAAGACAAATGCATTGCATACAATGTCGAAACCCAAACAATAAATACAAATGTCAAAATATTTGCACGCATACTTATGATATCAATATTTCAGTCAGCAAGTATAACACGTTGATACTGTCAGGATATGTAATCATGTTTAAACAACAAAACAACAACAAAATAAAGAAAAATTCAATGCATACTATATCGACCATACAACCCACTTAAAATGCAAGTAATACCATTAGTCAAAACCCAAACACCAAATACAAATGTCAAAATATTTGCACGCATACTCATGACCAAGTGCCATCAACCTTCACTCCTGCTCGTGCCCCACAGATGAGCACCTGTTAATGCCCCCTTTATAAGATACTAAACTATGACTAAGTTCTACTAGACTATGTCACCAAACTATGACTAAGTTGTAACTTAATCAGATACTAAACTATGTCTGAGTCAAAAGTCAAAAACCGAATCGTCCACCTGTCGAATTACGTCATGCTGTAACCCTACTAGTCCGGGTGCAGTCTTTGTCCCGAGGAATCAAAACCGAGTGTTGTGATCTAACTAATTCACCGCTATTTCCCCAAATTCCCCGCATCAAAGCTACCTGGTCAGATATTAACTGAAACATCACGTCCACGTGTTACCCTGCGTCGCGTAATCATTACCTGGCGCATCCAGCTATCCTGCGTCTCTTGTCCGTTCTGTCCGTTTCTCTGGTCGGAAATGTCCCTTTGATCTCGGTCAGTCTTTGCTTCAGACTGACCGTCCGCTCATTGTCTGGCGTGTACTTCAGACAACGAATTCAAAGGAATTTTTAACATCTGGTCATTCCTCCTTCTCTATACCCTACCCCCTAATTATCCAAATCTCCGTTTCCCAAGGATAACGGTAGATGAAACAAATTTTATGCAAATGCATACATTAACTGGAGTTTCACATGATAGCCCATGTGTGTAAGTACTCCACACGACTTTACCTAATGCCATTTCTGAATTCCAAGTTTTTGGCTAGCGTCAGTAAACATTGCATCAACCGTTCCTTATCACTACTGCTTATTTTAACCAGACTATGCGTTGCCCCATCAGCTGTCTCTGATTGCTGCGCGATTTCCTCCTGTAAAACGCCCATCGTCTGGTCTGTTTGTTTCACGGCTGTTTGGTTCGTACCCACCGGTTCTCTGGTAGTGTTACGTACACTTACATCGTCCGCTACTTCAGCCTTCCGTCCATCTGTATTCACTATTTGTGGGAAAGACCTTTCACACTGTTCGTTTGACTGTTGGCTTATCTCGAACTGAGATCTTTTCATCTTTGCTTCGATGACTGGTTCGCTGTCCTGGCTGTGGTTAACATGTCTTTCCCTTTTCTTCGTTTTCCTTAGAAACTCTGTTCCTCCTTTGTTGGCTGCACGAGTATTCTTACCCGGTGCGTCCGTTTCACATTCCAACTGTGTTTCATTCCCACTGCCTTCCTCGGTGGCCGAAGGGTTGTCTCTTCTTTCGGTCTGTTCAACAACTTCTCCCGCATGGCTAGGCCCTGCCACCATTCCTCCTACTCTCATTTCCTCTTTATCTGGCGAATCTCCGACTATTTCCTTGTTCGATTCTTCGTCGACTTTAACTAATGTTCTACCAGGCTTGACAAGTTCCTGGTAAACTTGGCCCCTTTCAGCACACCCGACCATGTTAATCGACGTAATACCCTCTTCCTGAATTCTCGGCCTACACTGTCCGATGCGGTAACATTTTATCTGGACCTCTGAGCGAACGTTTGTCTCGTTTGCATTGCGTAACCTGCCCTCCGTCCCTAACTTTTCTGGATACACAAAACCTGTATCTCTTTCTTTCTGTCCATCCGCCTCGTGCTTAAAGTCTCTTTGATAGCTCCTGTCCTGCCTCTCCATCTGTAACCGTGCAAAAGGCCTCTTCTGGGCTAAGAATCTGCCCGATTCAAACTTCTGCCCAACCATTCCTCCTCCTCTCATTTGACTTGGCCTCTCCACCTGGGTCAAATTCCCGTTTTTGCCACCTCTGTCCAGCCGTCCACACACGTCCGTCCTGAGATTTCCACCTCTGTCCCTCCACAGATCGGAATGTCGAAGTTGGACGGGCTTCCTACTCACTTTCCTACCACTCTGTCCCCTTCCAAAATACTGGGCCGTGTTTACTTCTGTGATTTCTTGATTTCTTCTCTCCTTCCTAGCTGGTTTGAAAGCTCCGTTTTCAAGCTGTTGCAACAGCTGTCGCAGCTTCCATTGCAGGTCTTTTCCCTGTCTTTCCAGCCGAATAACTCTGCCTGTTAGTTCTCTTAGCTGGTTTTGTAGTTGACTTTTGTCCTCCCACTTATCGCTGACTGTAGCTCGTGCCATGAAAGGCTTGTTTTTGACAAACAGTCCTCCTCTTCTCCAGGAACTGTTAATATTCCGAAGAATATTAGGGCATCCGATAGACAAATGTCCAAAAGCTAGACAATGATAACATTGTTTAACATTGTTTAACCTCGACATATTGAATAAACCCGTCTGGCCCACCCAAAAAAAATTATAAGACTGTCAAGTACGCACAAAGTCTTGTCAATAATACAACAATGGGTGGAAGAAAAATGTCACACTTACCAGTCAGATGATTGGAAAAGCTGTCTATGGTTCTAACACTCTAACCACTAGCTACTCCTCTATTCCTAACTACACACACAAGTTATATATTACTGCGACACTTGTGTTAAACATGCACTTCAAGATCTATAGTTACACACGCACTATATTTATAAATCTACCACGACTATCCGTGGTCAACAGGCACCAAAATAATAATAACGTGTAACAGATCCTCTATTTCTTTGCCCTGGCCGTGATCTAACTTAGAACATTCTCACACTCATCCACATCATCATGACCATACTCAGTAAATGACATATCACACATCAGGTGGCATATTTATTAAATCATACTCATATCATAGAATGAGTAGAGAAATTACAAACACAATATAATACATATCTTAACTAAACATTCTACTAAAACGGGAATTGTAAGCATTAGCTATTGATGGAATTCCCAACTATCTAAAAACCCAGTTCTATTGCCTTGCAATTGCATCACACACACATCGCCTTAACTGCGTCTTCAACACACCTTATCAGATACTCTTCCTCACTGAAATCCCCTCAGGCGGGCGATCTCGACATAACTCGTTCACAATGTGTCCTTGCTTACAAACACACTTTCAGATTATCTATTAATGCAAAAATCACACACCTATTTGAGCGCCCCTGTTCTATCACCAAACATTCGTCCAACCGTCAATCAATCGCTCCTCTATCTAAGTCGGTGAGTTAAACATACTATCCACATTCAGTCCCTCTCTCTCCCATACAGCCTCTCTCTATCTAGCCTCTCCATCTCTCATGCAGCCCCCTCGAGCTAAACTTTGTCTCGAGTTATATATCCTCAAGCAAGACCAGAGCTTGACCAATCGATCTCAGGTATGGTCATCTTCAATTCCAATTGGAACGAAACACTTTGCACACCTGTCACTCATTCTCTCGCAGCAAGCCCCGTTGCCAATTTCGTCTGTCAATCAATCTCCCCCTACCAAAATCGGAAGGCCAGTGGTCAGTTTCTATCTGTCCACATTCCTTAACCCAACTCTGTTCTCCTTTGCTGAGACAGTGAGTGACCTTGACATGCATTCATGTAGCTTTAAGCTTTAACATGTTCAGGCATCCTAAACTCCCCTTGCTCCGGCGGGAACTGTTACAATCTCTCTAGAGTGGAACATCAACAGAGAAGAGATTATAAATGTGTGTACTGAGAATGGTTTAATGATAACAAACAGTGTCTTCTAGCACCCATAAAAAGTCATATCAAAGCATGGTTCATGTGATCCAGATGTTTCATCGCAAATTGATTACATTTTAATAATATACCAACAGAGAAGAAATATAAGACTCCAAAATAATCCTCAACAAATGTACATGCACTGACCATAAGCTAAAATGATAGATTTGGGAGTGACTAGATGAGAGGGGAGAAAGTGTGTTTTGTCTGGAAATATCTGAAGAACATGTAATCAACACCTGACTGGGACTTTGAATATATATTCGCTTGGCTGGCTGTGTCCCAACTTATATTTTGAAGTTTGTTATCTTCCGATTTTATTTGCTCATTTTTGTGAGACCAAAATGTATAATGAGACGGTCGGGAATCAAACCTAGGTCCATTGCTTTGAAGGCAATTATGCGGACATTTTCTTAATCAACGTTTCGCTATATTAATGTTTATGTGCTCACTTTACATTGATGTAACATATCACAGTCTAGCCTAATTAACAACATCTACTGCGAACAATTCAAGCCAAGAGTCAAAATCTGATTTCAATTTTTGTACAATGGGGATTGACCTGGCAAGTGACCAGGTGGATTTTCGCCTACCAAAAGATACGAAACAAAGGAGATCACACCTCCCCACAAAATCTAACGACACACGTGGTCTGAAGATAGATAGTACAATGGGCACTGAGAAAATCAGTTCAAGAATCTGTGAAGGAAAACTGTTAAATTGGGATGGGATTCGTTGACATTAAACTTCAGATACTGAAGTAATTTCTATGTGTATGTTGTTAATTGTATTTTAAACATGATTGAATATTGGGCTCTTTGTCTTTCGTTTCTTCACACAATTATGATTTGCTAATTAATGTCACACATTTGACTAATTAAATTGTTTTACTTTTTTTTACATTTGCGATGCGGTGGGTGTGAGACAGGGATGTATACTCTCCCCAACACTCTTCAACATATTCTTGGAGAGAATAATGGAGACGACTTTAAACGGACATGTTGGCACGGTTAAAATAGGTGACAGGCTTATCACAAACTTCCAATTTGCTGATGATATTGATGTATTGGCAGGCACAGAAAGGGAACTCCAGGAGTTGATTGGTAGATTGGATAGAGCGGCCCTGAGTTTTGATATGGAAATAAATGCAGATAAAACAAAGCTCATGACCAATAACATAATAGGATTTAAATCTGTAATAGAGGCAAATGGGCAGGAACTTGAGGTGATAAAACGTTTCAAATATCTGGGATCGTTGATCAGCGAAGAGGGTTCGAAGCCAGAGGTAATTGCAAGAATAGCACAAACAACAGCGGCGCTGACTCGGCTGAAACCTATATGCAAGACAAGCGGCTCGCCCTCGGCATAAAAGTTAGACTAATGCGCTCTTTGGTGCTATCAATATTTCTGTATGCCTGCGTGATCTGGACCATTACAGCAGAAATCCAGGGCAAAATACATGCAATGGAAATGAGGTGCTATAGAAAACTCCTAAATGTTACATATAAAGATCGTGTCACGAACGTAGTTAGACGTCAGAGAGTTGAAGACGCTATTGGTCCTTTTGAAGATCTGTTCACATCTATCAAAAGACGAAATATGACCTGTTGCGGGCACGTTGCGAGGTCCAACGGAATTACCAACTCGATACTCTTTGGTTCCGTACCGGGACAGAGAGGGCGAGGACGTCCAAGGAAGAGATGGGTGGACAACATCACTGAGTGGTCAGGTCTTCGTCCCGGTGAGATACGTCAGGCGGCGACAGACAGAGAGGGATGGCGTGGGATTTTGGGAGTGGCTTCGTGTGTGCCCCAACGACCTGATGGGTAACGGGATGAACTGAACTGAACTGATGATGAAAAACAAAACCTATTTACATATTACCATCAATATTCATTTATGTATTATCTTTCTTGTTATCCTCCAAAACCCCGTTTTAACAACATTTTTTTTTTTGCACAGTACCGTGTCTAAATTCAAGTTCATGCAATCACCACTCACATCCGATACTTTGAATTCGTAAATCTGTGTTGCTGTAAGGTTCAGTTGCTGTTATCAATTTGCTATTACCAGTCTCGATTCTTTGAAGAATCGCAGTGATACTCGATACCATTTGTAATTTAAAGGACCTGTTGCGCATTGTATCAGAAAAGCAGAGTTGGGGCAAGATAATATATCAGGAAAGATTACAAATAAACAATATAAAAGACAACAAGGAGAGACAATCCAGAGCGGTTTAACATTAGGACATGGAAATTGGCAAAAATACAGAATTGATAAACACAACTACGGACGAAAGGAACTGCACCAAAGAAAGCAGCACAAAAGAAAAAATTGAATTCAACTAAACAAATGTCGGCAGAACATTTCAAAGAACAAAACACACCTGGTAGACGAAACAACATAATGTTTGATTGTTTACCAGACCACGCCGTGTGTGGAGTTCATAATGAGGGTGCTCATAGATTAGATGTCAGTCCGATTTAGCCAGTATTTCTATGTAAACATTTATTATAAAACTGTTTTCTGTTGTTGTTTATTTTATTGACATTATTTGTCTATATTTTCATGTCTTTGTTTTCATGTTCTTTCAATTGATCTTGCGCATCTGTGAGCTGCTAGTTGTTGTTGCTTTCACAGGTTTTCAGAATTGTATTGTTGATGACATAGTTGAATCTACATTAATTTGTCTTTAACTCATCAATTCAGACTACTGAAATATTTTGAAATGGTCACCAGTGAACACAACGCGGTTAGTCATCATTTATGACACGGATGCCTCTTGAAGTTATTCTAATCATATTCTTCTTCTTCATCGTACGCAGTCAGACAGTAACCATTATTTTTTAGAAAAAAGCAGCCATCATCCTGAGGCTGTCGACATTGCCATAGAGCTTGTCTAGTGTTGCCACTGGTGATGGCCACATCTGCTCTCTCTGATCCTCGTATGTCGGGCAGTTTTGCAGCAAATGCTCAGCGGTCATTTTCCCGGTACCACATGGGCATTCGTCGGTGCCACCTATCTTCAATTTGTTGAATAGGTGGTACCTGAGTCTATTGTGGCCAGTGCGAAGTCTGAAGACCACGACCTGCTCTTTTCTGTTCAACTGGTAATAGGCATCGTTTTTGGTGTAGCCAGTATGTTCGGTTTCCCATTTGATCATGTATCTAGCTCTAATAAGCCGTTTTGACTCTTCGTATGTCAAACTGGTATCTGTTTGTGGTAGTTTTGCACCTTCTTTTGCCAGTCTGTCTGCCTCCTCGTTGCCTCGGATGTTGCAGTGAGATGGAACCCACTGCACCACTACTCTTTTTGGTGCGGCCTGCTGGCATAGTTGACAGAGTACTGCTCTTAATTCATTAAGTTCAGTATTTTTCTGGCTTTTTAGTGCTGTGACTACGGCCAGTGCATCTGTTAGCAGGACTGTGTGGCTTTCATTCCTTTTACCTGTCACCATTTCTTCCACTGCCGCCCTCAGTGCCTCTGCTTCCGCTCTGAAATTGCTTGTGTATTTTCCAGTAGCGAATGACAGTGCTATTTTTCTGCCATTTGGTAGGCTCAGGAATGCTCCTGCCCCTCCATTCTGTGTTGTATTTGTTACGGAACCGTCGGTGTATGCATAGGTCCAGTCCATGCTTGGGCAGTTTTCCGTAATGAAACTCAGGGTAGTATCTTTTCTTTCTTTTTCAGTCTGGCAGTTTTTGTTTCTAATACCTGGTATATTTTCTACCACCTCTGGAAATATATGCTGCCTCCAGGTAGCTTTTCGTACAGTAGTGATGGGCTTTGGTATGGTTAGTGCGTTCATAGGGTCTTCGTGCATCTTTGCCTTGACCATTTCTGCAAAGTTTTTTTCGCTTTAGCTTCCCATTTCCGAGATTGTTTAGTCTCTGGTGCATTGGATGGTCAGTCAGTCTTCTGAGTTTCTTATTCTAATCTAATAGTTGTCCATCACAATCGAAGATGGCTACATCATAAGACTAATACTGGGAAATGTGTTGTCTGATGATTGTATATATAGACCAATCCTGGGACGGCACTACCTGACACTTTTATGGCACGCATGCGGGAAGCCGGCTATGGAATCGTTGTGAGCATTGTTTTTTTTCCGATCAGCACGCATTCGCTGAGTCTGTGCGATGGCTGTACTCTCTGCGATCTGAGCACCTTCGGTGAGGGCCAGGTAATATAGTCTTGTGCAAGCATCTGCCAGAAGGTGACATCAATATTGAAATGTTGAAGATACGCTTTCGATGAGTCTCTGTAGCGTTTGCTCTGACACACTTTCGATGAGTCTCTGTAGCGTTTCCTCTGACACACTTTCGATGAGTCTCTGAAGCGTTTGCTCTGACACACTTTCGACGAGTCTCTGTAGCGTTTCCTCTGACACACTTTCGATGAGTCTCTGTAGCATTTCCTCTGACACACTTTCAATGAGTCTCCGTAGCGTTTCCTCTGACACTTTTCAATGAGTCTCTGTAGCGTTTCCTCTGACACACTTTCAACGAAACTCTGTAGCGTTTCCTCTGAAACACTTTCAACGAAACTCTGTAGCGTTTCCGCTGCCCTCCTCGTGAGCGTCTGTCTGTTTTGAGCTCAACGCGTAACAGCTGCTTAGAGAGGGGCTTATCTGGCGCGTGAACAACACGTCACATCCATCGTAACTGAGCTAATCCCGAAGTGTATGGACGCTCAACATGTCAGGATTTCTAAGAATGTTTTAGAGTTAAGCACTTTGTCTTGCAACCTAATCCTGAGCAGTCTACGCAGACAGTTTAAGTGAAAACGGTTGAGCTTTCTGGCATGTCTACTATACACTGTCCATGTCTCACAGGCATGCAGCAGAGTGGACAATATCACGGCACAATACATTTTATCTTGGTGGCGACACTGATGTCTTGTCGTTTTCAGACGTTTGCTTGGAGCCTCCCAAAGGCAGAGCTCTCTTTAGCAATCCTGTTATTGACTTCACTGTCAATATTCGCGTCTCTAGTGAGGACACTGCCTAGGTAGGTGAGCTTAGCGGCTGCCTGGAGACGTCGGTTGTGGACAGCAATGTTAGGTAGGGCTCCACAGGGACCGGATGGAAGAGTACCTACATTTTTCTAGATTTGACCATGAGACTTACGTTACTGCATGCTGCCGAAAACTTCGTCATGGGGGACTACATATCTTTTTCTGAGCAAGTGCTGACTGCGCAAGCGTCCGCGAATAGCAGATATAGAGTCATGGACTAACACACATTGGTGCAGGATATCAGGTGCCTCGAGATGAACACCTGACCCTGCGTCCTGTACCTGAAATACTCACCAGTAGCAGCGCCATGAATATCTCACTAAGGACAGCCACATCAGCCCGGTAGCGAGCGAGCGCTCTAACTATGAGTTATGTCCTTCGTGCTGGCCTTTCGGCCCTGACAAAGTCCAGCAAGGTGCGTATGCTCCAGGATTGGAAGACAATATCCTCCTTAACGCAGATTTTCGTCTGATGCTATAACTATCGCTTTAATTGATTAACGTGGAAAACATTTACACTGCAATCCAACTCTCCCCTGCCAACTTAATTCATGACAAGACGTAGTCAAGACGACTGGATGTAACAGATTTTTCCTCAGGATTTACTCCTGTAGCAATTCTCGCAAACAGGCGATCCACAAGACAGCAGGCTTAAGACCACTGACATGGTCACCGAGATCAATTATAAAAATACAAGAGACAAATAATGTATATATTCGATATGAATTTATATACAGCATCTATTTGGAGTCTATGCGTCATCATCGGGAACGGAGGCCCATAAACATCTCCATGCTACAAAACGAGGTACACCCACATACCTTCGCCAATGACCTGAACAATCGTCGGTCAAGCCAGCAGCCCACACTTGTGAAAGATAGATGAGTTTTTCTCAGAGAGGCAATCCGCCACTTTGCTAATGAGTGCTTGAGTCATCTGAATCGAAGGAGAAATGAATGGCTCGACGAAAACAACGCAAGCTATCAAAATTCTGCTCGTTGAAAAACCCCGTCTGTTCCAAAGCGACCCCTCCGCATCGTCCAAAAAGACTGCATTCAACAACATATGTACGGTTGTGCAATACAGTTACAGGTCTATGAAGGATGCCTGACTTCACGACAAGACGTTGGAGATTAAAAAGTATACTGATGCCAATGATGTGGTGATTTTATTGTGCGTTGAAGGCTGCCTACGGCGCTTCGTCGCATCACTCATCTCGTGTTCTTGACCGACAAAGTTCAGATTTTGGAACTCTGGGCGTATCATTTTGACAACATTCTCATATGTCAGTCCATAATCAGCGCCCAAGTCACAGGTTGCATGCCACAGGCTACTATTAACCAGGGGTTTAACCTTGAGCCCACCGGGGAAAAGGTCAGGAAGTCTAACAGCTCGATGTCCAAGCGCAAGACTCCCGGTTCTGATTCCATCCCAGCAGAGATGTTCCAAGCAGGTCGTCTTGGGCTTTATCAGTAATTGACTACAATTTGCTTTGTATTTGGGAAGCCGAAACAGTTACACGGGAGTTGAAGGATGCCACAATGTGTATTTGGGAAGCCGAAACAGTTACACGGGAGTTGAAGGATGCCACAATGTGTATTTGGGAAGCCGAGACAGTTCCACGGGAGTTGAAGGATGCCACAATGTGTATTTGGGAAGTCGAGACAGTTCCACGGGAGTTGAAGGATGCCACAATTTGCACACATGTGCAAACTACAGGGCAATCGTCAATCACAGACAAAATTCTTGCCAAAGTCCTGCTCAGCCGCCTGTGAGTATTGTGGTTTTCGTGCGGGTCTTAGGACAATAACGTGATATTTGCAACATGCGAACGGCAAGAAAAATGTTTAAAAGACTTATTAAAAAATATAATGCGCCGGCAGGGAATCGAATCCGGATCAACTGCTTGGAAGGCAATTATACTGACCCTTACACCACCAATGTCCAGTTATGTTTGTTACCGTTATATAAGTTTTAAAAGTATGACAACTTCTGAATATAGGCTAATCCCGTGCTGCAACAATGCGTATCAAACGCTACAATCAATGCAACGCACACATCTCAAAGCAGCGATTTTCAAAAGGTGTGCCACGAAATTGTATTTTAATTCAAACAAAAACTAATAGGAAATATAATATAGGTGCAACATAATATAGGTCAGCAGGCTGATGTGACACCACCTGTTTCCAGGAGCCAAGACGAGGCTGTTCCGTGAGGATCTTGGTCAGGATATCTCACTTGATTTTGACGTGAGGTGGGGATCTTTGTCAGGATATCTCACTTGATCTTGACGTGAGTTGGGGATCTTGGTCAGGATATCTCACTTGATCTTGACGTGAGTTGGGGATCTTGGTCAGGATATCTCACTTGATCTTGACGTGAGTTGGGGATCTTGGTCAGGATATCTCACTTGATCTTGACGTGAGGTGGTGATCTTGGTCTGGATATCTCACTTGATCTTGACGTGAGTTGGGGATCTTGGTCAGGATATCTCACTTGATCTTGACGTGAGTTGGGGATCTTGGTCAGGATATCTCACTTGATCTTGACGTGAGTTGGGGATCTTGGTCAGGATATCTCACTTGATCTTGACGTGAGTTGGGGATCTTGGTCAGGATATCTCACTTGATCTTGACGTGAGTTGGGGATCTTGGTCAGGATATCTCACTTGATCTTGACGTGAGTTGGGGATCTTGGTCAGGATATCTCACTTGATCTTGACGTGAGTTGGGGATCTTGGTCAGGATATCTCACTTGATCTTGACGTGAGTTGGGGATCTTGGTCTGGACATCTCACTTGATCTTGACGTGAGTTGGGGATCTTGGTCTGGACATCTCACTTGATCTTGACGTGAGGTGGGGATCTTGGTCAGGATATCTAACTTGATCCTGACGTGAGTTGGGGATCTTGGTCTGGATATTTCACTTGATCTTGACTTACAGTCAGGGTTTTGGTCAGGATATTTCAGATTACCCTGTCGTGAGGGGGTTTTAGTTTTTTTTTGTTTTTTTGCTTAGATGTTTGCCTCACTAGTTTCTACTGGCGGAGGCGCGCCATTTTCCACCCCAGACCGTAGTCAATTGGGCGATATCAGGACGCATAAACCAGTGCTTGGATGCATGTGTGCATCTGTATGTACCTATGCTAGGTTTGTGCGCCCTCAGAGGCTAACCCAACCAAAGTGCAATGGAAGGGCTTTACCACGAGGGCGCGTGTGAAAGTTGTGCAAGGGTGTGGCTGTGGGACAGAGTCAAATGAAACAGGGGGAGGTAAGAGGAGAAGGGGAAGAGTGGCCCCCAGGGTGAGCCTGAGCCGGCCCAGTGTGTCTCAGGGGGTTTTAGCTAGTATTTCATCTGATCATAACGTGAAGTATTATTGGTCAGTATTTCATAGGATACAGACGCTAGTCAGATTCTGGATTTTACAAATTTAAAAACCAAAAAACATTTTGAGCAAATGATACAGCCGGCACGCACTGGTGATAGCACGGAGCCACAGTGTGTAAAGACTATCCAGGGGATAGAACCCTTTAAATTGAACGGGCCAGTGGATAACCTCCATTTTGGTAAGTAATGTCCCTTGCCTGCAGCATTAGTGAACCAGGGCAGCTGTTTCTGTTTGTATTGCTTCCTGTATGGAAGCCAGGACTCCCTAGTGAATAAGAGGCGGGGGTACTGAACAGGACGACTGCATTCTCATGCATGTCATAAGAGCTAAGTAAAGAGGGTTATACACGGGCCCCGTAACCTTGCATTTCTCCTAAAACCACCATTTGCAAGAATACACAAAATGCATTGTTACAGGTTTCCTGTTTGAAGTCATATATCGGAGGCGCTATGCTTGACAAAGAACCAAATAAGCTGATATAGATATAATTGTAGATGTTGCTGCTATGATTTTAGGGTAATGTTGATGAAACAAATTTTCGAAGTTTCTAAAATTAATTTTATTTCATTTGTGTTGGTGCAACAGAAAACGCTCAACAGGATTCCAGAATATGAAAATCAATTATTAAATTCGTTTATTTCTAGTATGTCACCACAATAGATTACATATTTCATGTTCTATTTGATATTATACGCTTCTATGACAAACTATGTTCATCTTGTATGCTCGCACAGTGCTGAATAATTGAAGAATTTAATCGTGCCCTTTTTCGAGCAGAAAGCATGTACTCCCCCTAACTTGACATTTTGTTGTTGCAATAGTTCGCACATCACTCCATTTTCACACTGGCCAAAATGCTTTTTCTGGAGCCACGGCAATATAAGCTTGAGAGAAAGGATAAAAGTATTGGGAGCAATATAACACGCCCTCTCCCCCAAACCCCCCATCCCCCGCATATGATAAGGGCTTCCCTACATCGAGCTGGAAGACTATTTTCTTGTAATGTACATCCTAGTAACTCCGTTCAGCTTCTATCTATTATTGACGTCTTTTACTTTGTATTTGTTTTTGTTTTTCTAGCATTTGCTTACCAGCAAGACAGAAGTTCTTTCTTGTCAGAGAAGTATGTCCTTGGAACGTTGTATTACTGGACAATGCAAGCCACTCCTGGCCCCGATCTATCATTGAATTTAAACAAATCGTTAAACGGGTATATTTTTCTATGACTCTCGGAAACGAAGAGTAATCAGGCTAGGTGAAACATACTGATCAAGGTGGGAGAAGAGTAATCAGGGGTAGGTGACACATACTGGTCAAGGTGGGAGAGAAGAGTAATCAGGGGTAGGTGACACATACTGGTCAAGGTGGCAGAGAAGAGTAACCAGGCTAGGGGAAACATACTGGTCAAGGTGGGAGAGAAGAGTAATCAGGGGTAGGTGACACATACTGGTCAAGGTGACAGAGAAGAGTAATCAGGCTAGGGGAAACATACTGGTCAAGGTGGGAGAGAAGAGTAATCAGGGGTAGGTGACACATACTGGTCAAGGTGGCAAAGAAGAGTAATCAGGCTAGGGGAAACATACTGGTCAAGGGGGGAGAGAAGAGTAATCAGGGGTAGGTGACACATACTGGTCAAGGTGGCAGAGAAGAGTAATGAGGCTAGGGGAAACATACTGGTCAAGGGGGGAGAGAAGAGTAATCAGGGGTAGGTGAAACATACTGGTCAAGGTGGGAGAGAAGAGTAATCAGGGGTAGGTGAAACATACTGGTCAAGGTGGGAGAGAAGAGCAATCAGGGGTAGGTGAAACATACTGGTCAAGGTGGCAGAGAAGAGTAATCAGGGGTAGGTGACACATACTGGTCAAGGTGGCAGAGAAGAGTAACCAGGCTAGGGGAAACATACTGGTCAAGGTGGGAGAGAAGAGTAATCAGGGGTAGTTGACACATACTGGTCAAGGTGGGAGAAGAGTAATCAGGGGTAGGTGACACATACTGGTCAAGGTGGGAGAGAAGAGTAATCAGGGGTAGGTGACACATACTGGTCAAGGTGGCAGAGAAGAGTAACCAGGCTAGAGGAAACATACTGGTCAAGGTGGGAGAGAAGAGTAATCAGGGGTAGGTGACACATACTGGTCAAGGTGACAGAGAAGAGTAATCAGGCTAGGGGAAACATACTGGTCAAGGTGGGAGAGAAGAGTAATCAGGGGTAGGTGACACACACTGGTCAAGGTGGCAGAGAAGAGTAATCAGGGGTAGGTGAAACATACTGGTCAAGGTGGGAGAGAAGAGTAATCAGGGGTAGGTGACACATACTGGTCAAGGTGGCAGAGAAGAGTAATCAGGCTAGGGGAAACATACTGGTCAAGGTGGCAGAGAAGAGTAATGAGGCTAGGTGAAACATACTGGTCAAGGTGGGAGAGAAGAGTAATCAGGGGTAGGTGACACACACTGGTCAAGGTGGCAGAGAAGAGTAATGAGGGGTAGGTGAAACATACTGGCCAAGACTCCACCTAATTCCGTCGTTCGTCCTTCAGGATAATAGGCTTTGTTTCAGCACATCTCATTGTTGAGCATGAGGGATGGATACTACAAGTCCTGCAGTAGTGAACTTTTCGAGGAGCTTCCTATTGCACTACAACCAGGTAAGGAGGACCTCATCCCACCTTCTAAAATACGCAAATGAATGTAAGAAGAGTAACTGTCACCTGCTGCCAAAGAAACGTTATCAAAAGTTACGTCAACTCAGATCGAGTAGCTTCAAAAAACAATATGAACTAATTTGAAACGTGTTGTTGTTGATGACACGTTTTTTCTGCTGTTGTTGTTGTTGATGACACCTTTTTTCTGCTGTTGTTGTTGTTGATGACACGTTTTTTTCTGCTGTTGTTGTTGTTGATGACACGTTTTTTCTGCTGTTGTTGTTGTTGATGACACGTTTTTTTCTGCTGTTGTTGTTGTTGATGACACCTTTTTTCTGCTGTTGTTGTTGTTGATGACACGTTTTTTCTGATGCTGTTGTTGTTGATGACACCTTTTTTCTGCTGTTGTTGTTGATGACACGTTTTTTTCGCTGTTGTTGTTGTTGATGACACCTTTTTTCTGCTGTTGTTGTTGATGACACTTTTTTTCTGCTGTTGTTGTTGTTGATGACACCGTTTTTCTGCTGTTGTTGTTGTTGATGACACGTTTTTTTTGCTGTTGTTGTTGTTGTTGTTGATGACAAGTTTTTTCTGCTGTTGTTGTTTTTGATGACACCTTTTTTCTGCTGTTGTTGTTGTTGAGGACACGTTTTTTCTGCTGTTGTTGTTGTTGATGGCACGTTTTTTCTGCTGTTGTTTTTGTTGATGACACGTTTTTTCTGCTGTTGTTATTGTTGATGACACCTTTTTCTGCTGTTGTTGTTGATGACACGTTTTTTCTGCTGTTGTTGTTGTTGATGACACCTTTTTTCTGCTGTTGTTGTTGTTGATGACACGTTTTTTCTGCTGTTGTTGTTGTTGATGACACGTTTTTTCTGCTGTTGTTGTTGTTGATGACACGTTTTTTCTGCTGTTGTTGTTGATGACACGTTTTTTCTGCTGTTGTTGAATGCTCACGACGAAAAGGTGTACTCTTTTGCGCGCTCTGAACAGCACGTTAAGTGGCGTTACGTTGAAGGAGCTCTTCTCGCACCCCCAGTATGCTGATGAAGGTGGACCAAGGTCATACAGGCTGCTTAGCTATGCTGTGTGACACTAACACGATGCAGGGATCTCGTGCTGTTGTTAAACTGAAGCTGCCGAGCTGTTCGCTCTTTTGCAGCCAGTGTCACGTGCCTGTAGCATAATAGACATAGGGTTTTTTCCGTGTCTTTTCATTCTATCTACAACATGTTGAGTTGGGAGTCAGGGGTCCTATTCTACCTGTTGGACATTTAATTCCATCTGAGATTGCATTCGGGAGGCGACGTCTAATGTTGGGCTCACAATACGTGAAAAGTGACTGATGACCAATTCCCTTAACACCGAAAAGCTCTCCAAATGGCCAGCACTAAATTACTTTGTTCTAACGCTTGGTTGTATCTAAGAAATTCATGACATGCGTACAGCAATGTACGAGCTAGCTATCTCAGACTCACGTGGTATCAGTATTGCTTCTTCTTCTTCTTCTTCTTCTTCTCCTTCTTCTTTTGTCATCTCACTTTCTACGGTCGTGGTATGTATTTGTCTATCGCCTCTCTCGTGACTCGAGTAATATCTTTCCCCATTTTACGGCAGGTCCATTTTACGCTGTCTATCCACCTTTTCCTCGGTCTACCTCTCGATCTCTTCCTGATGTTCTCCTGTAGAAGGTTGCATGAACAATATGGTCTTGTTGCATGCTCACATTGTGGACAAACCAATTCATTCTCTGTTGCTCTATGTACCGTAGGAAGGGAATTCTTCTAACCTTACCCCGAATACTCGTTTTTGTGATTCTGTCTGTTCTGGTGTTGTTAGGTGCCTTTCGTAGGTATCGCTTTTCGTTCCTGGGCCTTATTCAATGTCCATTTCTGGCACTGGTAGCACGTGGTTGTGATGAAGATACCGTTTGTCATCTACTTTTTTACTTGGAGGGAATTCTTGGGGTGTCTTAGTAGTGGAGACAGCTGATATGTGACAGCGTTTGCCCTCTGTACTCTTGTCTCTTTCTTTTTGTCGAGTCTGCCATCCTCAGTGAAAACAGCTCCCAAACACATAAATTCATGTACCTGCTTTATTTTTGTTCCATTCACATGAATATCAAGTGTGGTGAGCTTTCTACCTATATTCATTGCCTCTGTTTTTGAAGTAATGATATTCATATCGTACTTTTGACAGCTCAAGTAAAGTGAGACAATATGAGGTTGCAAGCAACACACAAGATAATGTTCGAGTGAAGGGCAGGCTTCAGTTGTACGCCTAAACCAAAAGTGTAATACTGAGTTACACTACACAGAATACTAATTCAGAGCGGGTCTGGTTACTCGAGCTCTGAGGGTGAGCCATGCCATTATGTACATATTAGCAAGTTACAGTAGCGAATCGATCGCTACGAAGAGTGTGCTATTTATCAAGCACCCCGACCAGACATATATCAAACATGAGAAAATATAGAACCCTTGGGATTTTGGAGCACGTGATGACCTTGTGTCGCTATAAAATAGTGAATGATGGGACGCCGGGCAATTTCAACTTGATAAGGTTAACTCTGGATAGATTCTTTGCTTTGGCAAGGGCCCTCTAGATTTCCAAACATGAACCAAAACCAAAGTTGATCTTGGGTGCATAAGGCTCAACCTGTGTGTATGTGTGTTTGTATCTATTATGCGTATGAGTGTGTGTGTGTGTTTGTGTGTGTGTGCGCGCGTATAATATGAGATATCCACCTTGTCTTATCCCTATTGCTGATATGAGATATCCACCAGCTACATCTACTGAGAAGGCTTCCACCAGCTACATCTACTGAGAAGGCTTCCACCAGCTACATCTACTGAGAAGGCTTCCAACTGCTTCACCTACTAAGAAAATTTCCACCAGCTACAGCTACTGAAAATACTTCCCCCATCTACAGTTACGGACAACACTTCCATCATCTACAGTTACTGACAATGCTTCCACAGTCTACAACTACTGACAACACGTCCACCATCTACAGCTACTAACAGCATTTCCCAATATCTACCATCTACAGCTGCTGACAACACTTTCATCAGCTACAGCTACTGACAGTACTTCCCCACTTCCACCAGCTACAGCTACTGACAGCACTTCCCCACTTCCACCAGCTACAGCTACTGACAGCACTTCCCCACTTCCACCAGCTACAGCTACTGACAGCACTTCCCCCCTTCCACCAGCTACAGCTACTGACAGCACTTCCCCACTTCCACCAGCTACAGCTACTGACAGCACTTCCCCACATCCACCAGCTACATCTACTGACAGCATTTCCCCATTTCCCTCATCTACAGTTACTGACAACACTTCCACCAGCTACAGCTGCTGACATAAGACAAGGTGGATATCTCATATCAGCAAAAGGGATAAGACAAGGTGGATATTTCAGTGCAATAAGTAGCTGTAGCTGATGAAAGTGTTGTCAATAGCTTTAGCTGAGGAAAGTGCTATCAGTAGCTGTAGCTGGTGGAAGCGTTCTCAGTAGCTGTAGATGGTGGAAGAGATGCCAGTAGCTGTATCTGGTGGAAGTGCTGTCAGAGGCTGTAACTGGTGAAAATGGGGAAGTTCTGTCTGTAGCTCTAGCTGATGGAAGTGTTGTCAGTAGCTGTAGATGAGGGAAATGGAGAAATGCTGTCAGTAGATGTAGCTGGTGGATGTGGGGAAGTGCTGTCAGTAGCTGTAGATGATGAAAGTTTTGTCAGTAGGTGCAGATGGTGGAAGTGTTGTTAGTAGCTGTAGCTGGTGGAAGTGTTCTCAGTAGCTGTATCTGGTGGAAGTATTCTCAGTAGCTGTAGCTGGTGGAAGTGTTGTCAGTAGCTGTAGATGATGAAAGTTTTGTCAGTAGGTGCAGATGGTGGAAGTGTTGTTAGTAGCTGTAGGTGGTGGAAATGGTTAATTGCTCAGACAAAGAATATGCCGACGTCAAACTTTCACCTTTAATATGACAACTGTGTGGATATTAAACTTTCAACTGTAGTATATGTATGTCGCTGTAAAACCGTCCACTGTGACATGATAACTTTTAATGTCAAACCGTCCACTATAAAATGAAAACTGTATCGATTTCAAATCTTCCTCTATAATATGCCAATTGAGTCTATGTCAAACTGTTTACTAGAATATGACAACTGAGTTTATGTCAAACCTTCCGCTAGTACAGAAAATGTGTCGATATCAAATCTTCCAGTAGTGCAGAAACTGTTTCGATGTCAAATCTTCCATTGTGGCATGACAATTTTCAATGTAAAACCGCCCACTATAATATGACAACTGTATCGATGTCAAACCGTCCATTATAATATGACAACTGTATCGATGTCAAACCGTCCACTATAATAAGACAATTATGTCGTTGTCAACCCGTCCACTATAATCTGACAACTGTATCGATGTCGACCCATCCACTATAATTTGATAACTGTGTCGATGTCGACCCATCCACTATAATTTGATAACTGTGTCGATGTCAAATCTTCTATCGTGGCCCTATGACTGTAATAGATGTGTTTCATGTACTCCCTGTTTAAAAAGACATAATACATTGTGTCTATGTGTCTATCCAATGTCTCCGTTGCTGGTAATCTTGACAGTTCCTGCAGGCCTAATTGCTTCATCTGGTCGTATGAAAATGTAGCCACAAAACCTGTTCTCCCTGCTTTAACTTTGGCTATAAACATAATTTAAATCAGCTATGGGCCCAAGTCACTGATTTTCGCCATTTGGAAAGTATGCAGCACATATAATTTAGATTGACATGGCCCATTTAACTTCCAAATTGCTATCTGGAACCACTACGGTGTGTGGAGCACTTTATCTAATCACATCTGAGACTAGTTAATGGCATGTCCCACTTGCTAGTATACACACAATCACACACATACGCACGAACGCGTACACCCCTCCCCCCTCACAAGCACGGGAACGCCCATCCATCTACAGACACACATACTAGCCGAACACACACACCCAACACATACACTCTAAACCCACATTCCCAAGCACACACACACACACACACACATCCAACACACACATCCAACACATATACTCACAAGCACACACACACACACACACACCACCCAACAGATACACATTCATTAGCACACACACACACACATACTTTATTCTGATATTTACTGACCCCACTCAGCCGCCCAGTGCCAACAGGAAGTCGTATTTACATAAAAATTGGGCGTGGGATTACCAGAATCGCTCACAAACAACCTTGACCCTTGACCCGAAGTCCTGCAAAGCGAAATACGAAAACTGGATCCTGTTATGCGTCGACTACAACAAATGAGATAGTGGATTAGCTTAGACATAACATTGCGCCTGCCCAGTTCAGAGTTTTGGCCTTGTCAAATCCGCACGATTTATGCTTTGTGATGTTAAGAAATACTTTTTAACCACCTTCCTTTTTCTGTATACAAATGTTATACTAGGGGTTATGGGAAGCTGAAGACTCCTCTCTTGCGCCAAGTGATGACTGTTGCAAGTCAATGCTGTTGTAGGAGTTATGTAATGGCGTCTGTCTATTTGCCACATGCTCTTCCTCGTACACTGTAACTATGTGTGTATGTGTTGTATACTCGCAGTGGTATTGATCAGTTTCATTCTAATGTATTAATGAAATATTATTAGGTTTACATTTTACTTCATATTTAACACACGAAGTTGATCTCTCAATATTTTTGACACCATCATTTTTTATTCAATCACTCCTGATGACTTTTCGAACTTTTCTCATGCATTTATTTTCACACGTTTTTTTACAAAGCATCTGTTCTAGAATAAGACCAAGTCCGACACTGGTAGCAGAGAGTTGGACAACATACTGTTTCTCAGTTGCCATTTAGTTCCCAAGCTGATGTGCGGAAGTTAAAACAATGGTTGCAGTTGATAAATCACCAAAGAGGCTTTTCAAAAATCTACCTTTAAATTCTTTATAACGCCTTCACTTATCAGTAAAACAAGTCCATGACACTGACATATGGGGATGTTTAAGTTTATATTTATGTTAATCTAGTGTTCGCTTAATGTTCATATTTTCGATTGTGTAATGTACTGATCTTTCGCATCTTTCGTGCAACCATACCAATGTGAAGGACGAGATATGGGATTCTGTTCAACAATGCTTGAGTGAAGGACGACAGATGGGATTTTGTCCAACCATACTTAAGTGAAGGACGAGAGATGGGATTCTGTCCAAACCATACTTGAGTGAAGGACGAGATATGGGATTCTGTCCAACCATACTTGAGTGAAGGACGAGATATAGGATTCTGTCCAACCATACTTGAGTGAAGAACGAGATAGGGGATTCTGTCCAACCATACTTAAGTGAAGGGCGAGATATGGGATTCTGTCCAACCATATCCAAGTGAAGGACGAGATATGGGATTCTGTCCAACCATACTTGAGTGAAGGACGAGTTATGGGATTCTACCCAACCATATCCAAGTGAAGGACGAGATATGGGATTCTCTCTAACCATACTTGAGTGAAGGACAAGAGTTGGGGTTCTGTCCAACCATACTTGAGTGAAGGACGAGATATGGGATTCTGTCCAACAATACTTAAGTTGAGTACGAGAGATGGGATTCTATCCAAGCATACTTGAGTGAAGTACTAGAGATGGGATTTTGTCAAACCATACTTGAGTGAAGGACGAGAGATGGGATTTTGGTAAACCATACCTAAGTGAAGTACGAGAGATGCGATTTTGTCAAACCATACTTGAGTGAAGGACGAGAGATGGAGTTCTGTCCAACCGTACCTAAGTGAAAGACGAGCTGTATGGTTTTGTTCTACTGTCTTCATAAATAGCTTTCACTGGACACAATAGAAGTGTGCTTCTAATAAAAACTATACATTTTTTTCTTTCGAATTTATTAACAGAAAGTGGAACACACAAGTATCTTTTCTGACTTAATCACTATTGCTTTCGATGCAGGTCCTCTAGAACTTACAACGTACACGGATTTCTTTAGAACTTACAAAGTGCACGGATTCCTCTAGAATTTACAAAGTACGCGGATTCTTCCAGAAACAATTTAAGGATTTTGGTAACAGATCAATTACATTCATACATCACATGTTGCATTTCTTCATTGGACCTAAACATCGTTCCTCCTATCGCCTCTTTGAGTAGACGAACAACGGGACAATATTGTCTGATGAATACAGCTATTGTAGAAGACACTCAAAGTGCAGGGCCTCGATGGTAATGGTAGTATGGAGCCCAGAATTGTCATATAACAACAAACCACATGTGCTGAGAAGTCTACGTTGTTGAATTCGATTGAAGGTCGAAGATGATTCATGAGAATATCTGTATACGTGACACTGAAAACAGTGTTCCTCCTCTGGGCATGTAGAGCTCTAAAATAACACCTACTTGATCCGAATTACACAGTCATCATACCATGCCCTGTAGATGGCTGCACACAGAGCGTCTTCCACTTAAATATGAAAGGATGACATAATTCATTGCTCGTGTCTTCGGGTTCTGTTTCAGAGTAGTGAACTTAGATTTCATTGCTCGTGTCTTCGGGTTCTGTTTCAGAGTAGTAAACTTAGATTTCATTGCTCGTGTCTTCGGGTTCTGTTTCAGAGTAGTGAACTTAGATTTCATTGCTCGTGTCTTCGGGTTCTGTTTCAGAGTAGTGAACTTAGATTTCATTGCTCGTGTCTTCGGGTTCTGTTTCAGAGTAGTGAACTTAGATTTCATTCCATGTGACAATGGCAAATGGTGACCTCCTTTCTCTGACATTCCATGTGACAATGGCGAATGGTGACCTCCTTTCTCTGACATTCCATGTGACAATGGCGAATGGTGACCTGCTTTCTCTGACCTTCCATGTGACAATGACAACTGGTGACCACCTTTTTGTGACATTCCGTGTAACAATGGCGAATGGTGACCATCTTTCTCTGACCTTCCATGTGACAATGCAAATGGTGACCTCCTTTATTGGACATTCCATGTGACAATAGCGAATGGTGACCTTTTTTCTATGACATTCCATTTGAAAATGGCGAATGGAGATCTCCTTTCTCTGACATTCTATGTGACAATGGCGAATGGTGACCTCCTTTCTCTGACCTTCAATGTAACAATGGCGAATGGTGACCATCTTTCTCTGACCTTCCATGTGACAATGGCGAATGGTGACCTCCTTTCTCTGACATTCCATGTGACAATGGCGAATGGTGACCTGCTTTCTCTGACCTTCCATGTGACAATGACAACTGGTGACCACCTTTTTGTGACATTCCATGTAACAATGGCGAATGGTGACCATCTTTCTCTGACCTTCCATGTGACAATGCAAATGGTGACCTCCTTTATTGGACATTCCATGTGACAATAGCGAATGGTGACCTTTTTTCTATGACATTCCATTTGAAAATGGCGAATGGAGATCTCCTTTATCTGACATTCCATGTAGCATATTGCGAAAGGTGGCCACCCATCTCTGACATTCAATTTGGCAATGGCGAATGGTGACCTTTATCTGACATTCAATGTGCCAATGGCGAAAAGTGGCCTGCTTTCTCAAGCATTTCATTTCGCCTGTTGTAATTTTTTCCTCATAACGCCCTGGATTGCAAATGAACATATTATGGGTAATATCAAAATTTTTAAAAATACATAACTTCTACTCCGGCGTAACGTCTGTCCAATTGTATTCCTGTTGAACTACAACGGAAAAGTTCCAAACGTTCATTAGTGGGTGCCTGCACCAAATTAGCGTGATCAGCATGGCATGATGAAGTCGCTAATTTGGAAATATTGAAAAGAACCGCGTGGCTTAAGTTAGACATGACGTAGTGTCAAGCCGCTGGAGATGATACAGGTGTGGAGTCCTTATCATAGAGGGGATATAAACATGCTGGAAAGAATACAAAAAAGAGCGACAAAGATGATAGTGGGATTCCAGAATTACAGTTATGAGGAACGACTCAGAAAAACCGGCCTACAGTGTCTCGAAGAGAGAAGAATTCGTGGTGACTTAATACAGGTTTATAAGATGATCAGAGGAATCGATAAATTAGACTACAACAAGTTTTTTTAAAATACAGCCACCCACAATTACACGAGGGCATAGCTACAAGCTGACTAAAGAGAGGTCCAGGTTAGATATTAGGAAATATTTTAGCCAGAGAGTGGTGTCTGCTTGGAATGAATTGCCAGGGGAGGTAGTGGAGGCAGGGACAGTTAATGCATTTAAGAATAAACTAGATACGCATAGCTTTTAGAGCAAGGTGATGTAAATGTAACTGGTTGTATACAGACTCTGCAGGGTCTTCTAAACCAGTATAAAGACGTTAAGTTAAGTAAAGTTAAGTTAAGACACACATCATGGTAAACATATGACAGGATTATAAGACAGTCACTGTTCTTGAATCTCCAAGACAAGAGAAGTAGAGGAAGCCACAACACATGGAGAGGATAGACTACAGATAACATAAGGCAGCAGGGAAGGCGTGGACAGAGCTAGAAAAAATGGCCCATGACAGGAAGACTTAGCGTGTATTGAAGATCTATCCTCCGCGGGGAGCTGAACGATTTTGATGACCATTTTTGAAGATGCCTTAGATTTTGGACTATGTCGACCACAGGTTTCCTGAACATCACAACATTTTAGGATGGCATTGTATAAGCTAGTTGAGCCAATAAAGTATTTTACACTCCGGTCCACATCAGCGTTAGCTTCTTTGGTACCAACTTTACTTTTGACATCTATGTTTTCTTCTCTTAATGAAGAAAATGGTAAACAGTGCTTTCATACTATTTTTATGATGCCAGTGTCAGATACCAACCATAACAGTGGTTTCATACTATTTGTATACTGACAGTCTCACATACCAACCATAACAGTGGTTTCATACTATTTGTATGCTGACAGTGTTATATACCAACCATAACAGTGGTTTCATACTATTTGTATGCTGACAGTGTTATATACCAACCATAACAGTGCTTTCATACTATTTGTATGCTGACAGTGTTATATACCAACCATAACAGTGCTTTCATACTATTTGTATGCTGCCACTATCAGATATCAACCCTGGCCACAGCACAAGAACGAACGATATCAACCTGTAATATGATATTCTTGCGAAAAGCAGTGAAGGTCACTTGAAGAAAGAGTGAGAAACGAAAATATTTGCCAGAAACTTTGAAAAGCGCCGCCTATGTGTAGTACATATGGATAGACAAATAATTAGCTGGTTTGGGCGAAAGACAGGAATGCATCCAAATCAATACGCGCATGAGCATATAACACTTTACAGGAGACATTCACAGCAAGAAGAAGAAACATTCAATAGATGATTTGAGGATTTGAAAGAAATACCTCCAGAGGTGGATTGATCATGACAGAGGTCACAATGACTAATAAAGGTTGATTGCATTTGCCCAAATTGTCGGACGATACAAGTAGGTTCATAGAATGAGGTCATCCTCAAATAATGCCATGCCATTCATCATGTCCTTTGCATATATTTGCACTAACTCCATGGAAGGCTTTCGATCTTTAACCGGGTTTTTCGCCTTCTACACCGCCATCTTCAGAACATTATTGATGTATGTCCGCCATCTCGGTCTGCGTATGCCTTGTTTCCAAGTTCCACATCCTCCAGTATCGTTTTTTCTTGGCTATTCAGGTGCTTGATATGGTCAACTTATTGTCTTGCCTATTCAGGCGTTTGATGGCCAACTTATTTGAGTTACCTAGTCGTTGTGCTGTTTACCAGCCAATTTTGATCTATAGTCATCTAGCTAAGAGCGTCTGTGTTTTTCTATTTCGCTTTCCAGGGTATTCTTAGTAGTTTCATGTAGCATTTTAGATCAAAGATTCAATTTGCTCTTAAGTGTTTGTGTGAGTGTCCATCTTTCGTGTCCGTAAGTTGTAACATAGAAGATGCATCTCTTTCTAGTGTTCTACCATACGTTTCGTGTCTTATTTAACCTCTACAATGTCATGGCCATTCCTCTCATGGTTCCTACTTGGCGATATCAGGCATTTGCATATGTCGAAAGTGGTGAGTTTCGTTCACTTTTGGTCACATGCAAAACTATATGTATATATGTGGATTTTGGTGGTATTGTTGGATATAAATAGAAGTGGAATTCTGAAGTCGATTAATTATCGCCTTTTAGAGAATGACCTTCACTGATTGTAGAACTTTGAAAAAGGACGTAAATCAACAAATAGGGAACATGTTTGGATGGTAGAAGAAACGGCTGAACCATCATCCATTAAGCATACGTTGAGCGAGGGTGGGCACCTGTATGTCTGCTCGAAATGTAGTGACATCGAATCTTAATAACAGACTAACCTAGTGAATTTGACTTACATTTTAATATATTATTCATCACACTGATTTCTTTTGTTCGGCGCGTTCCTCATCTCGTGATTATCACCACCTACCGCATACACGAAGTTCACATGTAACGAGAGAAGCTCTGGCTCTCAGTTCCAGCAATATCAAACATTCCCTAACATCGGAATCAGGCGCTTGCACGGATAAAAAACACGAATATTGTGAAACCCCACGAGGCTTGAAGCGCCTCTCAGTCTGTTGGTTCGCGAGTATGCGTGTGCTTGCAACGCTGTCCTACTTTTGGCTTTGCTTGATGCCAGGCCTGGCCGCAATTCCGGAACACGCGACCTATATCCGAGCTTCGCTGGAATCGATTTTTTATGTTGGTGCGTACGATAAACCGGAATGTGTGAGCGCACGCCGGTAAAAGGCAGAGCGTAATTTTGGCTGTTCAGGAAAAACAAATATACAAAACGGGTGTCAAAGAAAGAAACCTACATCGTTAATAAATACGATTTCTGATCTGTAAAAGAGTGAAGAGCTCCATTAGCAGACAGTGCTGTCAGGGATGAAGTGTGAGATTCTTCATCGTACTAGGCCTCAGATTTGTTTGGGCTTGGCTGGCCAGTTTCATTCAGCGCGGCTTTTCCTTCTTTTCCAAACTACATTATGTCAGGTATTCGTTTATAACATAGTCTACTGGTGCGTGTCGATATCAGGAAGCGAACCTGGTACTTTTGCCACCAGAAACAAGTGTATTAATCTCAATCAGACGTTTTGTTGACTTGTTACAAGCAAGCGTTTTATTGTTGCTCAGACGTGTGATTGACTTTTCTCGCTAGAAGCAATCACTAAAGTGTCACTCAAAGGTTTAATTGACCTTAGCCACTAGACATGAGCGCTATAATCACGTTGTCACCCGTATTTTGTAATTCACCTTAAACACCAGCGCTATAACTTCACTCAAGTTGACCTTGACCGTTAGAAGGAAGCGCTGTCACTCCAACGTAACGTTGACCTTGACCATTAGAAGCGAGCGCTGTCACTCCAACGTTTGATACACGGTTGCGGCTAGATACAACCATTGTAATCTCTTTCACTCAGATACGTGATTAACTTTTGCCGTTAGATTGGAGCGAAATAATCTGTCTGCTGCTCAAGCGCTTGATTGACCTATGCCATTAAAAGCCACAGAAACAAAAGTTATAATCACTTCGTCGTTAGACGCTTGATTCCTGTCAAGAAATCTCTATAAGCATTGCCTGGTCCCCTTCCATATGAACGTGTATAGCAATGACCATTGTCTGGTTCGCTTCTACAAATCTATGTCTAGCTACGAATATTGTCTGGTTCGCTTCTACATCTACAAATCTATGTCTAGCTACGAATATTGTCTGGTTCGCTTCTACATCTACAAATCTATGTCTAGCTACGAATATTGTCTGGTTCGCTTCTACAAATCTATGCCTAGCCACGAATATTGTCTGGTTCGCTTCTACAAATCTATGTCTAGCTACGAATATTGCCTGGTTTCCTTCTACACATCTTTGCTAATTTAATTATGTTGTATAGTTCTCTTCCAACAATCAATGTGTGCTTATTTGTGTGATCTGGTTCTCCTTTACAAATGTATATAAAACAAATATTGTGGTCTGGTTCTCTCCTATACATCAAACTAGGATGTGGTCTGGTTCTCTCCTAAACATCAAACTAGGGTGTGGTCTCGTTCTCTCCTAAACATCAAACTAGGGTGTAGTCTGGTTCTCTCCTATACATCAAACTAGGGTGTGGTCTGGTTCTATCCTATACATCAAACTAGGGTGTGGTCTGGTTCTCTCCTATACATCAAACTAGGGTGTGATCTGGTTCTCTCCTATACATCAAACTAGGGTGTGCTCTGGTTCTCTCCTATACATCAAACTAGGGTGTGATCTGGTTCTCTCCTATACATCAAACTAGGGTGTGGTCTGGTTCTCTCCTATACATCAAACTAGGGTGTGGTCTGGTTCTCTCCTATACATCAAACTAGGGTGTGGTCTGGTTCTCTCCTATACATCAAACTAGGGTGTGGTCTAGTTCTCTCCTATACATCAAACTAGGGTGTGGTCTGGTTCTCTCCTATACATCAAACTAGGGTGTGGTCTGGTTCTCTCCTATACATCAAACTAGGGTGTGGTCTGGTTCTCTCCTATACATCAAACTAGGGTGTGGTCTGGTTCTCTCCTACCCACAACAAACTAGGGTGTGGTCTGGTTCTCTCCTACCCCCAACAAACTAGGGTGTGGTCTGGTTCTCTCCTATACATCAAACTAGGATGTGGTCTGGTTCTCTCCTATACATCAAACTAGGGTGTGGTCTGGTTCTCTCCTATACATCAAACTAGGGTGTGGTCTGGTTCTCTCCTATACATCAAACTAGGGTGTGGTCTGGTTCTCTCCTATACATCAAACTAGGATGTGGTCTGGTTCTCTCCTATACATCAAACTAGGGTGTGGTCTGGTTCTCTCCTATACATCAAACTAGGGTGTGGTATGGTTCTGTCCTATACATCAAACTAGGATGTGGTCTGGTTCTGTCCTATACATCAAACTAGGGTGTGGTCTGGTTCTCTCCTATACATCAAACTAGAATGTGGTCTGGTTCTCTCCTATACATCAAACTAGGATGTGGTCTTGTTCTCTCCTATACATCAAACTAGGGTGTGGTCTGGTTCTCTCCTATACATCAAACTAGGATGTGGTCTGGTTCTCTCCTATACATCAAACTAGGGTGTGGTCTGGTTCTCTCCTACCCACAACAAACTAGGGTGTGGTCTGGTTCTCTCCTACCCACAACAAACATTGGTGTGGTCTAGTTCTCTCCTACCCACAACAAACTAGTGTGGGGTCTGGTTCTCTCCTACCCACAACAAACTAGGGTGTGGCCTTGCTCTCTCCTACCCACAACACACTAGGGTGTGGTCTGGTTCTCTGCTACCAACAACAAACTAGGGTATGGTCTGGTTCTCTGCTACTAACAACAAACTAGGGTGTGGTCTGGTTCTCTCCTACCCACACCAAACTAGGGTGTGGCCTAGTTCTCTCCTACCCAAAACAAACTAGGGTGTGGTCTGGTTCTCTCCTACATATCAAACATCGGTGTGGCGTGGCTCTCTCCTACCCACATCAAACTAAGGTGTGTTCTGGTTCTCTCTTACCCACATCAAACTAGGGTGTGGTCTGGTTCTCACTTACCCACATCAAGCTAGAGTGTGGTCTAGTTCTCTCTTACCCACATCAAACTAGGGTGTGCATAGTTCTTTCCTACATATCACACATGGGTGAGGTCTGGTTATCTCCTACATATCACATATGGGTGTGGTCTGGTTCTCACCTACATATCAAATATGGGTGTGGTGTGGTTCTCTCCTACATATCAATCATAGGTGCGATCTGGTTCTCTTCTACATATTAAATATGAGTGTGAGCAGCTTCTTTGCTTCCCATATCAAACATGGGTGTGCATCGATTGATCTTCAGAAATATATTTCTATGATTTCTTGACTATTTCCCTTTTACAAAGGCGAACTATATTTATTGGAAGAAAAAGCTTGCCATTTGTTACTCTTCTAATAACTTGTTCTGCTTTGATACCATCTTTCTATTCTTCAAAATTTGCAAAGTATTTGAACTGCTTAATCTGTTCCAGCAGTTGTTCTCATCGTGTAATGTCTCAATTTGTCTATCGAGACAACAATGGTTTTTGTTCTCGCGCGGTTTGATTGTCATGGCAACGGTCTCTGGCTGTACTTTCCAGATTTGAAGTTTGGAGATGTGCCTCTGATCGAGTAACCAGGGCGACATGACAGGCAATATTCGATTGTGATATATACTGGTCTCATCATATTACATACTTACATACGCTGATGACATTTGCAATGTGCACAAACAGCATATGAAATCCAGCGGTACGCAGACACAAAAGAATCAAAACGGTTTTACGGTGGCCTGAAGACGGTCTATGGTTCCAGGTCCTATCATTCATCTCCTGTCCTTAATGCTGATGGCACAGTACTGATGACCGACAAAGTCGACATTTTGAAGCGATGGCCAGAACACTTCAGTGCTATCCTAAACGGTTCATCCACAATCAATAAATTAGCCACATGCGTCACGTCGAAGTCAATGACAGGATTGGTATCCCATCCTGTACAGATAAGGTCGAGAAACAATCAGTTTTATGTCCATTATCAAAACCCCCCGGGTCAGATGCAATTCCTGCTGAGCTCTACAAAGCAGAAGGCCTTTTGCTGCTACACGAGCTAATGTACCTATTTTGCTTAATTTGGGATACGGGGTATATGTCACAGGAACTGAAAGATACCATCATTGTTCACATGTACAAGCACAACGACAATCGTGTGATAACTACAGGGAAATCTCCCTCCTGTCGAAGGAGGAAAAATTATAGCTCGAGTCTTGCTCAACCGCTCAACAACTTATCTGGAGTAGAAGCTACAGAGAGTTGGTTGGTTATGTTGGTTATTGATCCTGCGGCCTATGGGCTCCTGGCCTTTGGCCGAATGTCGTATAGTGGTATCTACAAGTGTTTGTAAGCTGTTGTTTATATACGTAAAATGTGTTCCATTCGTCTGGCCTCAGAGGAAGAAGCTCTTTCCTAACACCTGCAAGGGCAGGACATTAAAAAAGATGATGTTCTACAGTTTCATAGGGATGTGTGCACAGACGGAACTCTGGAGTATGTTTTGGTTGGATTATGTTTAAGCTGTACAGTTGTATGTGTTGAGTGCTAAGTCAAAAAATGGTGCTTTGGTCTCTCCTTTTCGGGAGTTTGATGTTGCCTTTGGGATGGCCATATGTTTGTAGATTTCTCTCCCAGTGTTTCCCAATGCCCATCTATTCAGCCAGGCCTCTTTGTTCACAGTCTTCAGTAGTTGTTTGACTGTCTGTAGAGTTGTTGGTGTGTATTGTTGTTCTTGACTTGCTCCCTTCTTAGCCAGTCTGTCTGCCTTGTCACTGACAGATGTATTTGAGTCAGGGATCCATTGTATAACTATTCTGACTGCATGGATGTGAGAAGTTAGTTGACATCTAGGGATATTTGGGTAAGTTCAGGCCTACAGTAACCAACCAGAGAGTCAATGTGGTTTCCGACGTGGTAGCGGGACGGTTGAAATGATTTTTGCAGCTCGTCAAATCCAAGAGAAAAGTCAGGAACTGCATCGTGATCTATACACGACTTTTGTTGACCTGACAAAGGCCTTTCACACTGTCAACACGGAAAATCAGGGTGAAATTCGATTGTTCCGAAAAATTCATCCCATTTGTCCGCCAGTTTCATGATGGCATGTCGGCCTGCGCACTGAATGACGGTACTCTGTAGCATTTCCATATATAAATGGAGTCAAACAGGGCTGTGTGCTGGCCCCAACACTTTTTAGCATGGTATTTGCAGCCATGCTTTCTGATATAACACGTGATTGTGACACTGGCATACAGTTTCGATACCGGACAGATGAGCAGCTGTTCACTCTGAGGCGCCTAAAGTCCCTCACTAATGTGAAAGAAGCAACTATCTTAGATCTCTTCTTAGACAAAGAATAGCAATCATGAGGAAACTTGCTGGCACAAGCTGGGGAGCAGACGAAAGAATACTGAAGAAACTGTACACTGGAAGAGTGAGACCAGTTCTCGAGTATGGCATTGCGGCATGGGCAACAGCAGCAAAGGCGAACTTTGATAAAATTAGCAAACTTCAAATCCAAGCCATGAGAGTTATAACAGAAGACATGAAGTCAACGCCAATTGTAGAACTTGAAAAGATTACAAATCTGCAATATATTACCGATAGAAGAGACAGCAGAGCCCAACAGCAAGCAAAGAAACTAAAAAGACTGACATACCATCCAATTCATCATAGACTAAATAGATTTGGAAAAGGGAAACTAAAGCGGAGAAACTTTGCAGAAATAGCCAAAGCAAAGATGAGCGAAGACCCTATGAACACCATAACAACACCAAAGCCCATCCCTACTGTACGCAAACCCACCCGGAAGCAGCATATCCTTCCAGAGGTGGTATAAAATATACCAGGTATTGGAAACAAGAACATCCAGACTGAAAAAGAAAGAAGAGACATAACCCTGAAAAACTACCCAAGCATGGACTGGACCCATGCATACACCGACGGTTCTGTAACAAACACAACACAGAATGAAGGGGGAGGGGTATCCCTGAGCCTAACAAACGGTAGAAAAATAACACTGTCAGTGGCAACTGGAAAATTCTCAAGCAATTTCAGAGCGGAGGGAGAGGCACTGAAGGCTGCAGTAGAAGTAATGCTGACAGGAAAAAGCAATGAAAGCCAGATAGTCCTGTTTACAGATGCCCTGTCCGTGGTTACAGCACTAAAAAGCCAGAAAAATACAGAACTTAATGATTTAAGAGCAGTACTCTGTCAACTATGCCAGCAGTCCACACAAAAAAGAGTAGTGGTACAGTTGGTTCCATCCCATTGTAACATTCAAGGCAACGAGGAGGCAGACAGACTGGCAAAAGAAGGTGCAAGATTACCACAAGCAGATTCTAGTGTGACCTATGAAGAGTTCAAAAGGCTTATTAGGGCCAGATACGTGGCCAAATGGAAAACAGAGCATACTGGCTACACAAAAAATAATGCCTATTACCAGTTGAACAGAAGAGAGCAGGTCGTGGTCTTTAGACTCCGCACAGACCACAACCGACTGAGGTACCATCTATTCAATAAACTAAAGATAGGTGGCACTGACGAATGCACTTGTGGTACAGGGAAAATGACCGCTGAACATCTGCTGCAAAATTACCCGACATACGAGGACCAGAGAAAGCACATGTTGCCAACACTAGACAAGCTCTATGGCAGTGTCGACAGCCTCAGGATGACAGCTGCTTTCTTCGAACAAATTCAAGTTGACGTCTGACAGCGTACGAAGAAGAAGAGAAGAAGATCTCTTTTTTGCTGATGACTGCGTAATTAACACGTGCTCAGAACAGGACATGCAAGCAGCCATGAATGAGTTCTCAACTGCGTGCACTAATTTTGATCGTGTGCGCCCGGGAAACCCTACCACGAACCAAACCGCACTGTACAGGGACATCACCTAAAATTAGTTTATAGCTTTACCTACCTGGTAGTACCATCACCAGAGCATGAAATATTGATTGATTTCCACAACAGGATTTCCAAGTCGAATGTTGCTATTGGCAGAATACGAGAAAACGTTTGGGACCGGCAGGGAATCAGTGTTGCCAGCAAGATTAGTGTGTATCGTGCTGTTGTGCTAACTACTCTTCTGTACGCATGTGAACAGTTTTCAGCAGGCATGTCAGGAAACTTAATCATTTCCATGTAAACTGCCTCCGCTCATACATCTCAGCTCATACATCATGATGTTGTATTCCCCGTCATTGTTTCTCTCCTCCGTATTAGTCCTGTACCCAACAACGTAACTACACTCGATAAAGGTAGTCTGTTATGCTTGTCAAAAATATAATTTTATTTTAGGCCTGAAAGATTACATTAAGTATATAAACAAGATACATTTTCTATAACATATTCTATGTTTTTCTGCTGTTACAGGTTAGTTGAAGTCTATATTAATGAATTGAATGTGAGAGATGCTCAACATATCCTTGAAAACAACAAACATCACACTACCCCTTAATTCAAAGGAACCCGAACTCTGCCATGTGTAATTATTCCAACCATTCCTCCCACATCCAACCCATAGTCCAATCCGACACAACACACTACCCGCTAGGCCAATCGGCAACCTTGATTCTAAAAACAGAATTATGCTCGCAAGCTCAGAAGGCGCATACAATGTGAGCATTTACGATGCGAGTCAGACAGAAAGAAGGTCAATCCTCATTTTTCCTTGACGAGAACGGCAGTTTTTTTCTGGTATTCTAAGGATAAAGTTGTGTTTGTGTGCGTGTGCATGTATGTATGTAGTTTGTGCATATGTGTTTAGTGTTGGTATTTATTATGCATTTATTAATTAATACAGAATCGATATTTTGACAACTCAATTTTTATTCAATGTTCTTAATATCAGATAGTTATGTTAATCCCTTTTATTTAATTTGAACCTCGTTAGAGTTTTATTGTTATGATTTAATCTGCGGAGATTTGTATTGATTTGATGTGTCTTCAATGAAGATATAATCCCAAAATCCATGGCCTTGGCTTATTCTGCCGACCACCTACAGAAGACCGTATGCGCGCGCGGCCCCTAAGTCTAGGCCATAACTTCCGCCGTAAATTGTGATCAAATACGGTCTAGTGACGCATAGGAATGGGCGTGGTGCGTGTAACTGAGGACGTGGGGTTTGAGGGGTGAGTGGGTGGGGGTTCGGGGTGGGATGGAGGGTGTGGTGGGTGGGGGTGGATGATTTAGAGAGGGGTAAAAAAGGGGGGTGGGGTGGTAGAAGAATTGTAGCATTTATTCCAGGTCTCTGATGTCACTTTTCATCATCATCAAAAACCATCGTTTATCTCGGTGCAAAGACCATTGACAACATTCACCCAGAGTACTGTCCTGGGCTGCTCTTTCTGTCTATCTCCAGGTGTAATCTTTTAATCTTAGTTCATTCTCACATTCTCTTCCCCGTATATTTGTCGGTCTACCTCTCTTTCTCTTCCACTGAGGATTCTATTTAAGATCCTGTCTATGTTGAACGGTGCCCTCCACAGCTTAAGTCATATCAAACCCCATTTTCTGTCAAATTTTTTTTGTTGCGTTCGCCTTATTTTCTATTCCCCAAGGCGGTGCGCGTTGCAAAATGTTTTTATTTTCAGCCTGTCGTCCAGTACATCCGACTTCAGCATGCATTTTATGTAAGGGTCTGCTTCCCTGGGGTAACGGCTGGTGTTGTGATGGGGATCGAACCCAACACCTTCAAATTGTGAGCCGTGTCACTTAACCACTATGCCACTCCGACCCCCATTTTCTTCAATTCATTTGTTATAACAGTGGATGTTGTTGGCTCCTTTCGCACATGTTTTCATTCCTCTGCAGGTTCTGTTACTTTATGCCCATTATCTTTCGTAGGCATCCGTTAACCAAGGACTGGAGCCTTTGTTGTATGGCCTTGGTCATTATACTTGTTTTCGCTCTTTACAGCAGCACAGACTTGACACTTGCGTTGAATATTCTAACTTCGGCGTGAATCTGGATCTCCATATGTTGTTTAGTATCAGGAATGATATTCTAGCCTTTCTAATTCTGATCCTTACATCTGTATATGTACATCCTGATGTGTCAATTGTGCTGTCCAATAGGTAAAAGTATCCACTTCTTCAAACTGCTTTCCCTCTATCATGATTGGTTCTTTGCTAATAGTATTGATTGGTTTTCTTCAAGTTCATATTAAGTCCCAATTTGGCTGATTGTTCTTTCAATCAATTGTTCTATCAAGTTTATCTTGCATTTTGCTATGACTGTGACAAAAGTACCAGATCATCTGCGTAGCTCAGGTCCTCCAATTGTGACGATAGTGTTCACTGAATACCAGTTCGTTTTCCCTCAGTTAATGTCTTCATTATCCAGTGTATAGCCAACAAGAACAGGAAGGAATAGATAAGCCATCATTGATTCACCTCTATTTGTTATCCAAAGCTGTAAGTCAGTGCTCCTTTATGTGCCACTCAACTAACTGTGTCATTTTACATATGCTGCTTTAGTGTTATGTACTACTCTAGTATCCCATAGTGTCTCAATAGTTACCATATTCGATCCACACTGTCAAACGCATTTTCGTAGTTCACAAAATTTGCAAATGACGGTGTTTTCAATAGTTTGTTCTACTAAGGTCAGTAGATTATTTATACGATATGTGTTTGATCTACCAGACGAAATCCTGCCTATTCCTCTTACAGCTTTTTTTGTGTGTCTTATTTCGCTTTCAATTTGTCCAAGATGCTTCTGTTGAATATGTTGTTTGCCACAGAAAGTAATGTAATTCCCTATATTTGCTGCATTCTGCCAGATCTCTCTTCTTGAGCTGTGCAAACGGATGTGCTTCTTTACATTTTGTGGCCACTCTCCTCTTCCCATATCTTCTCAGCTACCCACAATTCAATATAATCGAGGCCATAGACAGTGACTACCAGAATACTGCCCCTGGACGGATGTCGCCAAGTGCATATATCTTTGGGCTCCATCATATTTTTGGCAATACAGATCAAAGTAAAACAACACATTTTATTCAGACAACACAGAAAGTTAGAATTACTAATACAGATAAAATGGGTCTCAGCATCGTAACTGGTGTATGTGCTTCTTGTATATTTGAATATCATTCCACCAAACAGAGACCTATCGCTCTCGAGTATGGAGGTCAGAGACTCCAACTGCATAGTGGTTGGAGATTTCAACAGCCACTCGGAGAGATGGGGATACTCTGACACAGACAGCAGAGGTGACGAAGTGGAAGATTGGGAGATAGATGCAAATCTCTCCCTAATCAATAGGCCGGAGGATAGCCCTAGCTTCTATTCAAGAACATGGCATACCACCTCGACTCCAGATTTGGCCTTCTCCACACAGGACATACACTATAAAATAGACCGCCAGGTGCTAAACCAACTGGCAGGTAGCGACCACAGGCCGATCAGGCTAACCATTGACATGGAAGTAGGCCCACAGGAAACAAAACCGCTCCCACGTTGGAATTACAAACGAGCCGACTGGGACAGATTTGCAATCCTGACAGATGGGCTGTGTGAAACCATCAACACACGAAACACCAAAATGAAGCTCATGGTAGAGAGCCTAAGCAAGGCAATAATGCAAGCCGCCACTGAAACCATCCCAAGAGGAGCTAGGAAAAACTATAAGCCCTACTGGAATGATGAGTTACAGAAAGGGGAAGATGCAGTAACAAATGCGAGGAACATGGCAGAACGAGAAAAATCCGTGGAGGCAAACATCGCCCTCAAAGCCGCCGCGGCGAAGTACAAACACACTCTCAAGCAAACAGCAAGAGAAAGTTGGAAAAATAAAACGGAAAGTTTAAACCTGGACAAAGAAGGGAACAAGCTATGGAAGCTAGTCAGAGCCATGAACGACGAAACCCCGTCAAATAAACAAATTACTATCAAGCAAGGCGAGAACTTGATCACAGGTAAGAAAGCCGCAAACGCCTTTGTCGATCACTATGCCAGAGCAAACCACATCGAGGTCCCTGCAGATAAGCATACAGACATTAGCGAAGAGCTAAAGGGGCACGAAAACATAAATACGGCTCCTGAAGAGCACATGATGGCCAAACTAACAATGCGCGAAATGGAAGAGGCTATGAGAACACTAAAGAGAAGGAAATCTCCCGGAAAAGACGGGATAACAAACGAAATGCTGATGGGGCTGGGCCAAACAGCGAAGGAAAAACTACTATCAGTCCTGAACCAAAGCTGGAAAAGGGGTATTGTACCCCAGGCATGGAAAGATGCAATACTGGTACCAGTACCAAAAACAGGAAAGGACAAAACAGATCCGAATGGATACAGGCCCATAAGCCTACTGAGCTGTGTCGGCAAGCTGATGGAACGGATGATAAACACCAGACTGATGTGGCATCTGGAAGAAAAACGAATACTAATTCCACAGCAAGCCGGCTTTAGACAGCACAGATCCACCGAGGACCAGGTCATCCTCATAGCCCAGGAGATAGAAGATGCCTACCAGGCACAGAAACACACAGTAGCTGTTTGGGTGGATCTGGAAAAGGCATTTGACAAAGTCTGGAAGGATGGACTTAGAGTCAAGCTAAGAAGAAGTGATGTTTGTGGGAAGATGTACAAGTGGATCAACCACTACCTCAAACAAAGAACGGCCAGAGTCCAAGTACAAGGGCAGATGAGCAAAAAGGTGACACTCGAGCAGGGAGTACCCCAAGGGGGAGTACTGTCACCCACACTCTTCCTGGTATATATAAACGATATTACAGAGAATATACCAAGAAGAGTCCATAGCTCAATGTTTGCAGACGATCTGGCTATGTGGACCTCTGAAAAGAATCTCACCATAGCAAGAAATCGGATGCAAACGGCCCTAACATCGCTGGAAGAGTGGGCGAACTCATGGCTGGTCAAAATAAACGAGGAGAAAACCACGTGCACAATATTCTCGCTCTCATTAAAACCCCAAAGTACCAAATTAAGCCTAAATGGCAAAATCCTGCAGCCAAACGACAACCCAACCTATCTGGGAGTCACATTTGATCGGCGCATGACATGGAAAAGTCAGATTGAGAGAAACCGAATGAAAGCCAGAGAAAGAATGGCGATCATGAGGAAACTTGCTGGCACAAGCTGGGGAGCAGACGAAGGCATACTAAAGAAACTGTACACTGGAAGAGTGAGACCAGTTCTCGAGTATGGCATCGCGGCATGGACAACAGCAGCGAAGGCGAACTTCGATAAAGTTAACAAACTTCAAAACCAAGCCATGAGAATCATAACTGGTGGCATGAAGTCAACGCCAATTGTAGAACTTGAAAAGATTACAAAACTGCAATCCATGACCGACAGAAGAGACTGCAGAGCCCAGCTGCAGTCAGAGAAACTCCGAAGACTGACGGACCATCCAATGTACCAGAGGCTAAACAATTTGGGAACTGGGAAACTAAAGCGGAGAAACTTTGCAGAAATAGCCAAAGCAAAGATGCACGAAGATCCCATATACGCACTAACAACACCAAAACCCATCACTACTGTACGAAAACCTACTTGGAGGCAGGATATATTTCCAGAGGTGGTAGAAAATATACCAGGTATTGCAAACAAAAACTGCCAGACCGAAAAAGAAAGGAGAGACACTACCTTAAGCTTCATAACGAAAAGCTACCCAAGCATGGACTGGACCCATGCATACACCGACGGTTCTGTAACAAACACTACACAGAACGGAGGGGCAGGAGCATTCCTGAACCTACCAAATGGCAGAAAAATAACACCGTCATTCGCTACTGGTAAGTACACGAGCAATTTCAGAGCAGAGGCACTGAGGGCGGCAGTGGAAGAAATGGTAACACACAGTGAAAATGAGAGCCATATAGTCCTGCTGACAGATGCTCTCGAAGTAGTCACAGCGCTAAAAAGCCAGAAAAACACTGAGCTTAATGACTTAAGAGCAGCACTCTGCAAACTGTGCCAACAGTCCGCACCAAAAAGGGTAGTGGTACAGTGGGTTCCGTCACACTGCAACATCCAAGGCAACGAGGAAGCAGACAGACTGGCAAAAGAAGGTGCAAGGCTACCACAAATAGATACCAGTATGACGTACGAAGAGTCAAAACGGCTTATCAAAGCCAGGTACATGTCCAAATGGGAAACCGAACATACTGGTTACACCAAAAACGATGCCTATTACCAGTTGAACCGAAGAGAGCAGGTCGTTGTCTTCAGACTTCGCACTGGCCACAACAGACTGAGGTACCACCTCTTCAACAAATTGAAGATAGGGTGTACCGACGAATGCCCGTGCGGTACTGGTAAAATGACCACTGAACATCTGCTGCAGAACTGCCCGACATACGAGGATCAGAGAGAGCAGATGTGGCCATTGCCAGTGGAACTGCAAGACAAGCTCTATGGTAGTGGCGAGAGTCTCAGGATGACCGCCGTTTTTTTCGAGAAAATAATGGTTACTGTCTGACTGTGTACGCAGAAGAAGAAGAAGAATATCATTTATGCAAAACCTCTTTTTTTCGTCTTCTTTTCCTTCTTCTTTTTCTTCTTCTGCAACTTCTTCTTCTTCGCTCACTCTAAAGAAATCTCATCTATTTCCCTCACAGATCTGATGACTATTCTCATTCTTTCCTCGTGGCCATACAGTTTTCCCATGTTGCCACTCTGCACCTCTCGTCGAGCCGACGAACATGGAGAACAGCTTCCATCATTTGTTTTTCTGTCCACATAGGCGGGCGCATGTCTTTGTGCCGGATATTTTAATTTGTTGAACAGATGATTTTCAATGCTAGCAAGTGACCTGTTCGTAGTCTGGATTATGTCACTTGATCTCCTCTTGACAAGAAGTAGTTTGCTCGTCTATATCAGATTCTTGATTTTCTATGTGCCAATTGTCTTGTAAGTTAATTTTTATCCTTGTCTTTATTACTTTATGTGACGCTATGTCTTCAGTTTTTATTTGACTTCATCCCTATTTGGCAAGTCTGTCTACCGTCTCACTTCCACGCATGCAGGAATTCAATAAAGCTTCACTTTGTAGCAATTGCAATTGCTATTCATGAATGCTTTGGACAAGCTTTCCAATGTATGGTTTTAATTATTTCTGGGGACCATTATGTCTGATAGGGAATCTGTAAGGAAAACCGTCTTGTCTCTAGCAGGGTCCTTGCTTTCCTCAGTGACTCTTGCAGATGTTATTAGTGCCACAGTTTCAGCTCTTAAGATGTTTGAGAGTATTCTGGCGGCTACTTAGACATGGATCATGTCCCTTATTTGATTTTGTGCAAACGCCTCCTCCATTTTTCATAGATCTCATTTCTGGTCCATCTGTGTGTATACATGTCCATTCTGATTGGAATATATTTTTTCGCTTGTTCTAGTAGTGTGCCTTTTTTCATCACTTCTGGTGTGTTGTATATAAGCTTTGGACATCATGTTCTCTTCCCTGATGGAAATGTGCTGCTTGTCATTAGGAGTACTGCGCTTATCTGTGCGAGGTCATGCATGGAGGGGACTAGTGTTTTTGTTTCTTGAGCAAAATCTCTTCTCTAGATTCTGCTTTAACAATGTCCTTTTATTCGTTAATTCATTGAATGATTTGAGAGCCGATTGAATTGTTTTGCCAGTTGTAGTAGTCTGTAATCTCTTCTGTTAGTCACAGGTTGTAGCTTTGATATTTTCCTCATTTTTTGATATGCTTATTTCATTGATTCTGTAATATTTCTTTCTGTTTGATTTTGAATTGTATTGTTTTGTTTTTTCAAAGTTAGATTTTGAAGATGTTGCACAGGCCGGTATTCGATATTCTAAAACTGGCCCCCTGTGGTATGCACCTCATGCAGTTCTCTTTGGATCTTCAGCATTATTTTTTTCACTTTGTTTCTGTGATTGTATGCCATTTTCCATGTCTCTCTTTCCTGTTGTTGTTACGTTTGTTATATTAAACCTGCGGTATTTTTCAATGAATATATTTTCTGTACGTTTTTCTGTTATCAAATTTTTATTTTCTACTAGTGTGATATTTTGTATTTTTATGATTTTGCTGTTCATTAAACTTTGCAAGTTTACAATGTTTCTTGTGTTTACCATTTTGATCTATTTAAAGGCTCTCATTTTGTTTCCTTCTATTTCGTGTTGCCTCATTCATAGACTGTGTATACTTTTCTGCTGCTTTTTAAAATTATATATTACTTTCCTGAGTTTGGTCACCTTCTGCTAATTCACTGGCAGTTCTTTTTGAAGATTCAGCAGATCTTATGACCAGCGTGGTATGTGGTTCCTTCTGACTCCTCTGGGAACTAATTCTTTTCTGCTTTTAATATTACTCTGTTAGACTTTTCTAACATTTCTTTCACTTTAAAAAAATGTAAAGTACTGGTATTCTTGCAATATTTCTGAGTTAGTTCTGTAAATTGTTCCAAGTTTGCCGTTTTAGAGTTCCTTCCAATTGTTCTTGGACTCTCCTGTGTATTTCATATTTTAGATCTTCTGTTGTAAAGACTGGGTTTGGAGACGATGGGTAAAAAATTGATTGATCTTCTGTCTAGTTGATTAGTTGCGAGATGTTACCTATCGTCCAATCCCTAACGCCTTCTCCTATAGTTTCTGTATCCTAGTACCCTCACCTTTCTGAATGTCTTTAAGTCTTCAATTACTCGTATAGTACAGTGGCTCTCTAGTACATCGACTTCCTTCAATTCCGTGAGTTTTTCGGGTGGGTAGTACATATAAAATACTTTGAGGATTTCCAGTCCTACCACATTGTTTGCTCCTGCTATGTTTGTTTGTCTCTCTTGTTTGGATTTGGATTTCTTTAGCTAGTAGCTGGTTGTTTATTAGGATCGAGACTCCTCCTTTGTGATTGTCCCTATCTACCCTGGTGGTTTGGTATCCTCTCTTCTATAACATGTGTTGTTTGGAAAGGTATGTATCTTGGATATTCTCAACATGAAGACTTGCTACAAGGTCTTGCTCCTTATTCATTATTCTTTCTGAAGGAAAGGTGCAGAGTGACCACCAACATCCCTAGGTGAGCCCCTTCGAGACTTGGGGCACGGTATGCCAAGAAACCAACAATATTCTATATGCGTCCCGATCTTTTGCAACGCTGTACCATAGTGTGCCAAGATCTTTGGTTAATCCATTTCGCCATCACATACGTGGGCGACTCCGTGGAGGTGTACAGGCATATGACCATCAAAACGTTGTTTCACGTATCCACCAGTTGTAAGGCATGCGTACTGCATGTCCAGTCCAAAGATGTTTGCGTAATATTGCTGCTTCCACAAAGTCTCAAAACAAAGTTTGAAGTCAAATTTCTTCGTTTTGGATCTTATCCCGTTTCGAAATTTGTAATACGCGTCGTTGTATTGCTCTTTGACTGACTAGGAACCTATCATCATCTGTTTTGCGCAAGTTCCACACTTCGCTTCTGCAAATCATTGCTGTAGTGGCCATGGAATTGAAAGTGTGTGCTCGTGGTGTCTTTCATTAAGTTGTTGAAGGAATGCTGCTTTCATAGCTATTTAGTGGTCGATTTTGTGGTTGGCATTTATCTCAATGTCATCGGCAAAGCGCAGGTAGGTGAGCCTTTCTCCTATATTTATGCCTCTATCAGCCAAACTCAACTGTTGGAAGATGTCCTCAAGCGCCCCTGTGAAAAGCTTTTGTGAAATTGTGTCGCCCTGCCACACTCCTCTTGCTAGTGGAACAGTTATTGGGCGGTGGTACAGAGTAATATCCGTACTGTTGCCTCCGTTTATTTTCTCGATCGTCCTCGTGTAATTTTCGGCCACGCTCTGGTTTCTTAGAGCATTTATTACGGCATCGATCTCAATACTGCTGAATGCCTTTTTATAGTCTATAAACACTAGACATAGGGGCAAACATAATTCACGTGTTCTCTCCAGCAGCTGGTGGATTCTGTGTAGGTGGTCAATAGTTGAGAAACCTCGTCTAAATCCAGCCTACAGTGCTACGCATCCCATAGCGGCTACGATAATAACGTCGTGGAACTGTTCTATGAGAACCTCGAACAACTATTACACCACCCTGCCTACAAGAAGGTCGTCCTAAGCGATCTGAATACCAGGGTGGGCTCTAGATGGGCAAAGGAATAATTTCTAGGCCGGTTCTCCGAAGACCAGCGTAACGGCTAAGGAAATCGACTGGGTATCTTCGCGGAGACGCATAAATTGTTCGTAGCAAATACGTTCTTTAAGAAACCAGCAGGAAAAAGATGGACGTGGCACTTTCCAGATTGGAAAACAAAAGCAGAAATAGAATATGCCGTATGTGAAGACCTCCAATTACAGCAATGTGAAGGTACTACATCTCTTAGACGTGACCACTCCGTTATACTTAAATTACCCTCCTCACAAACAACGGTACAGAGCCATAACAAAAGTAAATAGTACCAAGCTAGCAGATCAAATCTCAAGACAGAACTGGCCAATCTCTGGCTCTCCAACAGGTCTTTTTGGTCAACTGGTGAATAGAATAAAGGAATGCACCACTGCTGTGACAATTCTTACCCCTACTAAAAGGTACTCCCGCATTGGATAAGAAACTAGACGTTTACTCGAGATGCGGAGAAGGCTTAACGTCAATGGCACACTCAACAAGATCGCGTTATGCGAACTGAATAAAGGAATACGTCATCTGCTCCAAGCTGACTTCGAGCAGCATCAAACACAAAGCCTTATCAAGGCCGCTGAAAACAGGCACAGTAGAGTAAGATGTCGTAAGAGCATGGTGCAGATAAAAACCATTCTTCAAACACTGAAATTGGCTGATGACACCATTTCAACAGACAGACGGGCCATAGACAGCGTGCCATCAGTACTATACTAACCTTTTCTCTTCGAAAGAGAAGGTCCAAAAGGTACTGGCGACAACTCCTTGTTCACATGCGATCCAACAGGCAAAGTCAGGCAAAGCCCCGGAAGTAGACGGAATTACCACATACATCCTTAAGGCGGGAGCAGACATTCTAGGACTATAACGTTCTAATTGATCTAACAATGCATTAATTATTACTTATTTACTAATGTTTTCTGTTCACTAAATCGCTAAAGCCTGTTTTCTGTTCACTAAAGTCTTGTGTAAAGCTGACTTTATTCTTTCTCATGAGTCAGAAATGTTAGTGTCCATTAACGAGATCGGATAATTTCGTTTTGTCTCTATTAAATAATTCATTCCACTATGCTAGCAGAGATTCCTTTTTTATTCATGCTATTTATTCTTTGTTCTACATTTTGTATTCGGTGCCTCCGTCATATCCGCATGGAAGATTTACCATTTATTACGTACATACACGTGTAAGCTAAAGGATGTCCTTCAGAATGTTTAGCTGTCAGTCAAACATGAAGCGTGAGATATTTCAGTATACCAAGCCACTGTGAGGTGAAAAGGCCACCTCCCTAACTCGCCGTCTTTTCCTTGCTTAACCGAAAGTCAGGTATCTTTTTTCAACTGAGTCGACTATAGCATGACGACTATGGGGGTAACTTTACCGAGAATAGTGAGCACTCAACGACTGCATTAATGCTCATTTATATAAATATATACGAGGTAGCTTCAAAAAGTTCCAGGAAGTAGTGGATTGTATAGAAATAAGTTACAATATAATTTTCTACACTACTTTTTATTCAAATTAGTTCCATTCGAAAACTACACACTTTTGCCAATGCGCATACAAATGCTGGAAACATTCGCGGAACGTATTCTTTGATACCTCGCTCAGCTGTCTTGTCGCAATGGTGATAAAGCCCTCAGCATCCTTGAGAACTATGTATTAACAAACACTGTGCATGTGCAGTTCATTGTGGAGAATACTATGGCAACTTCCAACTGAAATTCCAACTTCTGAGGCTATTTTCCCGACACTAAGTCTTCTGTCAGCCCACACACAACTTCCAACTGATATTCCAACTTCTGAGGCTATTTTCCCGACACTAAGTCTTCTGTCAGCCCACACACAACTTCCAACTGATATTCCAACTTCTGAGGCTATTTTCCCGACACTAAGTCATCTGTCAGCACACACAACGTTTCGAACACACTCAATGTTTTCATTGTTGATTGAGGTTGACGGTCGCCCACTACGTTCATCATCATAGACACGAACAAAACCTTCACGTAAACGCTTGTGTCACTCAAATACATTCTTCATTGAGGTATCACCATATGTTTTATTAAACAATGTTTGCGTCTCTGAGGGTGACTTCTGAAGAAAAACACAGACATTTTTACGTTGTTCAATCAAGGACCTTTTTAACTCCGATGATGCAACGAGCACAACGCACAAAGAAACGTATGTAACTTCTGTTCGAGAGTATATGTGAAGATCACGTCTGCCATGTCATTTAGTCAAGGTCACTACCAACTTGTAAATATATATTCTCCATAATATCATCTTTCATTCACACACGAGTCGACTATTCCGGGAACTTTTTGAAGCTGCTTCGTATATACATATATATATATATATATATATATATATATATATATATATATATATATATATATATATACACACACACTTACTTACATGTACTTACATACATGTATACATCCAAACATACTTACATAAATACATCCAAACATAATTACATACATACATACACATGCAGGCACACATTTGGGCGGATAGATGACTGGACGAATGTATGAATGGATGGGTTAATGGATGAGGATGGATAGAAGGGTGTACATATAAATAAACCGGAAGGACGGACATAAGGACAGACGAAGAGATAGACACACAGACGGGATGGACGGACGGACAGACAGACAGACAGATAGACAGACATGTAGAAGGTACAAATTAAAGAAACACTTATCCACAATTGTTTCTGGAAAATATATATCAGGGATACTAGTTGTTCTGTACCTTCCCACGGTGCGTGAAAAATCCCAACTGTTTCCGCTGTAACTCTCTCTTAACGGAATGCAGGACCACAATGTTAGTTGTATGGGTCTCAGCGTTCAGATAATAGCTATTTGAAATTACTTCCTAAATGGCAAAAGCCGATGTTTAAGTCTAAATTTGAGAACGTTTGTTACATTTTCCGCCGTGAACAATGCCAACTCATAAATAAGCAAACGCTGAAAATAACTTTCGAGTAAATGTCACTGGGTGTAAGATAGGAGCTCATATTAGTGGAACATACATTAATGTCACTGGGTGTAACATGCAAGTTAATGTCACTGTATGTTACGTAAATTGTTAGTGCCACTGTATGTAAAATAAATAGTTAGTGCCACTTTATGTAACATAAATAGTTAGTGCCACTGTATGTAACACAAATAGTTAGTGCCACTGTATGTAACACAAATAGTTAGTGCCACTGTATGTAACATAAATAGTTAGTGCCACTGTATGTAACACAAATAGTTAGTGCCACTGTATGTAACATAAATAGTTAATGCCACTGTATGTAACACAAATAGTTAGTGCCACTGTATGTAACATAAATAGTTAGTGCCACTGTATGTAACACAAATAGTTAGTGCCACTGTATGTAACATAAATAGTTAGTGCCACTGTATGTAACACAAATAGTTAGTGCCACTGTATGTATGGGGTTCGTTCATCGTAATCGATCATGACCACTTTGTCAGCATTCACCGTAAACTGTTCTCATGAGTTGGAAGATGGCTAAATAAGCCAATCTGAGCCTTGAATTGTCTGTTGCATTTTGTACAGGAAATAAGACACCTCCTTCCACTGGGGTTGAAGAAGGGTTGACTTGCGGAACGATCATTTCTGGATGGCCTCATCTATTCTTGATGCTTCATGTCTCTGAACAACCTCAGCAACAGTACCGCGCCAGTCTGTGCGATTGGTGACGATTCTTTCTCAATCATCGTGTGTCTTGTACCTTTTCCGTTGCCCACCGCTTGCTCTCTTACCATTTTGAAGTCCACCATAAAGGAGCTCTTTTGGTAGACGTTGATCCGATATGCGTATCACATGGCCAGCCCATCTCAGCTGTGCTGCCCATATCATGCTGTGTATACTGGACATGTCCGATCGCACTAACACATCTATATTTAGCACCATGTCCTGCCATATAATCCTCATCAATTTCCACACGGTAGTGCATATGGAAGTGGTTTTGTATCCTGGTATGGCGACTATAGATGGTCCAGGTTTCACGTGTATACAAGAAGATGGGTAGAACACTTGCAGCGGAGACCTTTATTTTTGTTTTTGAGTCCTGATCCCACACCTTCGTATGAAGTCTACCAAATGTTTGAGTCCTGATCCCACACCTTCGTATGAAGTCTACCAAATGTTTGAGTCCTGATCCCACACCTTCGTATGAAGTCTACCAAATGTTTGAGTCCTGATCCCACACCTTCGTATGAAGTCTACCAAATGTTTGAGTCCTGATCCCACACCTTCGTATGAAGTCTACCAAATGTTTGAGTCCTGATCCCACACCTTCGTATGAAGTCTACCAAATGTTTGAGTCCTGATCCCACACCTTCGTATGAAGTCTACCAAATGTTTGAGTCCTGATCCCACACCTTCGTATGAAGTCTACCAAATGTTTGAGTCCTGATCCCACACCTTCGTATGAAGTCTACCAAATGTTTGAGTCCTGATCCCACACCTTCGTATGAAGTCTACCAAATGCCGCACTTGTCCTAGCTATTCTTATATTCACCTCATCATCTATGTGAATAAATAGCTAGTCTCACTGTAGGTAACATAAATAGTTACTCTCACAGTATGTAACATAAATAGTTACTCTCACTGTAGGTAACATAAATAGTTACTCTCACGGTATGTAACATAAATAGTTACTCTCACTGTAGGTAACATAAATAGTTACTCTCACTGTATGTAACATAAATAGTTACTCTCACAGTATGTAACATAAATAGTTACTCTCACAGTATGTAACATAAATAGTTACTCTCACGGTATGTAACATAAATAGTTACTCTCACTGTAGGTAACATAAATAGTTACTCTCACAGTATGTAACATAAATAGTTACTCTCACTGTATGTAACATAAATAGTTGCTCTCACTGTATGTAACATAAATAGTTACTCTCACAGTATGTAACATAAATAGTTACTCTCACAGTATGTAACATAAATAGTTACTCTCACTGTATGTAACATAAATTGTTAGTGTCACTGGATGTAACATAACTTGTTAATAACATCGGGTGTAACAGGAAAGTTAGTGTCATTGGTTGTACATACTAGTGAATGTCAGTAGGTGTAACCTGCAATTATAGTCTGCCTTCTTGCAGGGGTGGTTCCTGTATAACATAATTACCATGACGATGTTGCTAGTCCCTGTTTAGTCGACGGCTTGTACGATGTAATTGGAAGACTATAATGGTCCTTTTCTCTACCTGAAGGGGTACAACACGAATGAATGTGCTTTATTAGTCTTTGGACATTGACAGAGAAATGCTGATAACTGATATGATTATCAAAGTAATGATGTTCTATTATTGTGATCTCACTCTGATATCAAGTAAACACAAACACGATTTATCTAATGCATGTAAATTATAGGATTGATTTTATGTACATGAAAATAACATAGACATTAAGGTCTCGCATGTAAAGACACATTGAAACTGTAAACAATAAAAACATATGGATTACGAAAACGAACAATAATATTAATAAGTTGTCGACATAAACATTTTGTAAATAATGGGAAACCATATACTACTTGGAATTTGGAATCCTGGTATTCAAACAGTCATGTCTGTAACAAGGTAGGCGATGACTTCCCTGTGATTGGAACCAGCGATCTCCGGCACACGATGCCGACACATTACTTCGAGATCACTAAAGCCCTCCATATACGTAGTATTAAGTAATGCACACACAAAACGAGGTGGAAACACATACGCACTTTAAGTAATGCATAAAAACCTGGTTGGAATCACAAATGAAATTTACATAATGCGTCTATAACTAGATGAAACCACAAATGGTGTGTGAATAATACAAGGATACTTCTAATTGATTTTCGTCTCGATACTGTCGGTAATCTCAACAACCTGTTGATCAAAGAGTCAAATCCACAAAATGGCCGGGGAGAGGGAGTCAAACTTGGTTTTTGCCACTCGTTGCTTTCATCTTGGATTGCTGATATGTTTTATACGGGCATGTTTTCCATTCCAATTATCCACCTTACCATTTATGATAATCAAATGTTAGGGTTTGTAGCAACTCCTTCAGTACTCATAGTCACAACTGTACCATCAGTTGAGTCTCCCTCATTTCTTCTTCTTCTTCTTCTTCTTCTTCGTCTTCTTCTTCTTCTTCTTCCTCCTCTTGTTCTTGTTCTTTCTTCTTTTTCTTCGTTGTTGTCGTCGTCGTCGTCTTTTACATTTTTTTTATTTTACGTGTTTGCCTCACTAGTTTCTACTGGCGGAGGCGCGCCTATTCCTCCCCAGACCGTAGTCAATTAGGCGATATTAAGACGCATAAACCAGTGCTTGGATGTATGTGTGCGTCTGTATGTACCTATGCTAGATTTATGCGCTCTCAGAAGTCAGCCCAACCAAAGTGCAATGGAAGGGCCTCACCCTGAGGGCGCGTGTGAAAGTTGTGCAAGAGTGTGATTGTTGGACAGAGTGAAATTAAATAGTGTGAGGTAAGAATAGAGGAAGGTGCATCCCAGCCCTACCCTCTCCCGAGGTTTCCACAAGGCAGTGAAAGTCTTTGCCTGCAGATGCTAGTTACTTGAGACATCCGATGATACTCTCATGATACTCTCATCGTCGCAACACTAGCCAGCACTTTCTGAAAACTCAGACAGAAAATCCGGAGTGGTAGCACCTTAGGCGGGTGGTTTCAAAATTGCGAACTCATTCCGGTAGCTCCTGCATCTGAGTTGATGCCAAATTGTGAAGCTTTGCATTCCTTTGGATTACACCAGCGAGGCCGAGAGGGGGATTCTGCCGTTTGGGCAGCTCAGGGTCTACATATTCAGCGGCCAGACTTGAGCCCTTAAAGACTACTCACAGGGTGCTATTCGTATGGTCCGCAAAGACTGAGTCGCCTATGAATGATCTAAAAACTATGCGCATCCGATCTATTCTTGAATTCATTATTTGATCCTGCCTACACTATTTCCTGTGGCAATGCATTCCAAGCATTCACCACTCACTGACTAACAAAATATTTCCTAATATCTAATATGGACCTTTCTTTTTTTTATTTGAGGCTGCGCCATCTTGTTCTTGTAGGTGGTTGTATTTTGAAAGAATTTGTAAGTCTAATTTATCGATTCCTTTGATTATCTTAATAAACCTGTATTAAGTCACATCAAATTTTAGTATTCACATTCTTCTTTTTCTTGTTCTTATTTTTTTTCTTCTTCTCTTGGGGGATCGACCTGAAAATGACATTTTTTAAAGTTGTATCACTGTTTACAGCGCGGCGCCTTTCGAGCCGACACATCCAGTTTCAGCACGGTTTTGTGGGGACCCGGTTTGCATTTCCTGTTTGATCCCTATTTTAATGGAAAAGGAAAATACAAATTAGAAGGGAGAAATGGCTATTGTATAGAGAATAGGAAAGAAAGATACAAATTAAAAGAGAGAAATAGCTATTGCATAGAGAATGGGAAAGAAATATATAAATTAGAAGAGAGAGATGGCTATTGTATAGAGAATAGGAAAGAAAGATACAAATTAGAAGAGATAAATTGCTACAGTATAGAGAATGTGACAGAAAGATATACATTATAAGAGAGAAATGGCCATTGTATAGAGAATGGAGAAGAAAGATATACATTAAAAGAGAGAAATGAAAACTAAATCAGACCAAATTGGAGCAACATGTAGCGATCATCGGCTAAATGCAAACACATACGTAATGTTTAGGTGTCTGTATGTGTTTGTGTTTAAATTTGAATGTGTTTGTGTGTGTGTTTGTGTGTGTGTGCCTTCGGGCCTGCGTACGCGCGTGTGTGTAGGACGGCAAGAAGAATACCCTATAGGTTCCGAGGGAATTATTTATAGCCACTCGCAGAAATTAGTCGCCACATCTCTGAGGATAGAGTTAGGGGCGAAAGGTGGGTGGGGGAGCGGATGAATAGAGCAATGATCTAATTTAGGCTGTGCTGCTGAGGACGTATGAGAGTTTTGGAAACGTATAAAGGTAGTACATGACCTTAATTGTGTGTTAAGAATAAATAAATGTTGTACATGACATTAATTTGGCATTGAGAATGTACACATATTTAACCTAAGCTTAAGTTTTGTGTTAAAAATGTACACATTTGTTTAGTACAATCTATGTTGAGGCTATTAACATACAACCAGACCTCAATTATGGGCTGATACTGAAGTTTGTGCTGAAAATGAATAAACACTTTAAACCATAGTTCAAGTCCACGTTTTTAATGTATAAAAGTCTAATTCTTCATGCATTCTCTGTTTCCAAATGGTAGACCCGGCTTGCTCAGTGGATAAATCTTTGACTGCAAACTAGCAGCATCTCACGTCGGCACCAGCAAAGGGAATTCGCCCATTGTGTTTGAAACACTGTTAGACACACTTACACACACACACACAATCTATTGACACATTTCTGAACGTTGTTGAAGTATTTTATATTTACAACGAAACAGCTATCACTTGACCTTTTACAGAAAACCAGTACGAAGTGGAAGAACAACTTAGACAGCTCGCTCTATACATTGCAATATTTTTCGTGTGTTTTGTCCCTTCAAAAAAGTGACACATCTTGAAATACTTGGGCATTCAGAAGGAGTACTTCCTGCATTGATTTCCTGAGTTTTAAGGTACGTACTCATCATGTCTGGAGCTTGGCAACATGGCGTCTTTGGATGCTTTGACAACTGTGGGATCTGCATTGTGTCTTACTTTCTTCCCTGCTATACATTCGGTAAAAACTCGGAAGCTGTAGGAGAATCATGCTTCGGATGTGGCTTAGCCTATGCGATCCCTATTGCTAACATCATCGCAGCAGTGAAGATCCGTGGGAAAATCCGCGAGCAAAAGGCGATACAAGGCTCTTGCTTCGGTGACCTAGCTATGATATGTTGCTGCACTATTTGCGCACTGATCCAAGAAGCGCAAGAAGTCCAGGTTCCAGGTGCACAAGCTATGGCCAGAGAATAATGATGTGCTTCATGCCAAGTAATAAGCTACATTATTATATGTCTTTATTATCAACTACTAGTTACAAAACTGTAGCACACCTATTCTGCTGGTTATATTGTTTTGCTTAATTGATGTTCAGAAATAATACACTTTAACAATTGGTTTGCAATACAGCATATTTCCTGCTTCATCCTGTTTCATAAAAGTAGTCAGCTCGATTTTCTATTTAGATGTATCTCTGCGTCCACCTCGCTGGGTTATGTGCACGTTATGATTGTAGTTTTGGTATTAGCTATTCAAGCAGGTAAAATGTTTAGAAGTTTCCCAGTCAAATATGGCATACCACTCTAAGAGTTTATCGCAATGCAAGCAAGGCGAATAAAACTGGAACACAACAATACAATAAACCTGGCTTTACGATGAAAATGCGCCCAAGACAGTCCATTGAATAACATAAATATCATAATATGAGCTTGTAATACGTTTATTGCTTTGTGATCGGGAGAGGAATCACAAAGGGCATGTATGACTCATAGTATGTCACGAAATGCTCATCGAAAAATTCCTTTGATCGTATTGTGGTTTCATCTTAAAGCGGGGTCCATTTATAATCTAAGCCATCATATCAATGCCTCCAAACACTGTTTAATATTGGAGTAGCGTTAATGAAGTAGTTCTCAAACTACATAACGGGATTACAGTGAAAGTTCTTGACAAAGTCATACAATTATGTATGCATAGATATCATATAAAACGACGAAGCTGAAAGTCTACCGTATTGCCATTCTTCAAACACTGCTCTAGTTGTGAGAGCTGGACTGTTTGAAGCTGACGATGCCAGGAGGCTATATCACGTCCACATGACTAGTCTGAGACGCCTACTGCATATTCACTGGCATGACCATATCACTCAAACAAATGAAGCCCTATACACAGCCAGTTTGTCTGTCATTTATTCACTTTTTGAAAGCCCAGGTGAGATGAGCTAGCTACCTTGCTTAAGTGTCAAGCGAAAGGCTCCCAGATAGACTGATGTATAGCCAACTGAGTGAAGCAAAACGATCACATGGGCGTCCAAAAAAGTGCTTAAGGACAGTCTGAAGGAGGAGTGCTGTCATATAGACGTTGCCACCTGCGAAAACCTGAGTCGACAGCCCAAGATTGATGTGTGGCCAGAAATGAAGCTGCATTCAGCGAAGGCCTCAATGTGCAGACGGGACAGGATTGACGTGTGGTCAGAAAGTCTATAGCAGCGGGAATAACAGTACCAGTAGCAGATTCAGTTTATGTGATACAGTTTTATGCGTTCGCATTGACTTGGTCAGTCACAAGCGTACTCGTAAACTCCACGATGGCGTGTGACATGGGAGGATGTTGGTTGTTCCAATCGATGGCGATGGACAATTATAAATATATATACACATTGGTCTAACACACTCCTCGTGGCCCTCTTCCCAAGGCTGAGGAGGACAGGGCTTCACCTGAAAAGTTTGTAGGGATTTCGGTCCACGCTACGCGTGGACATAGCCTCAGAAGTTGGACATGGTAGTAGTCAATCGACGCAACGGTCCTTTGACACCTACGCGAACATTATATATATATATATATATATATATATATATATATATATATATATATAGGTCGTTGTGCTTTTCATATAGCGAGGCACATGCAGCGAGGCACGTACAACATGGTACATACAGCGTGCCACGTACAAAATAGTACATACAGCGAGGCATATGCAGCGAGACCCCCAATAATATGTTCTACTTAAATTTTAAAAGTGGAACTGACAAAAATATATATTGTATTATTTTCGAATAAAGCTTCCCTCCCCCCCCCCCCCCCCCCGACCTCAATCCAGCACCCCTCTCCACCCCAACCTTTACACATTAACAGAGGTCACAGACCTGCAACACCCAAATTCTGTCTTATTCTTACAGTGTGTGTATGTGTATGTGTGTATGCATATATGACGTCCCCTTCAACTCTAATAAGAATTGGACTTACAGCAGCTACAGTTGGCCTCTTTGTGGGAAGCATGCCTCAAGACGTGCATGTTCTTTTGAAGAGGTGTTCTTGTTGCACTTTGCTTTACATGACCATGTAGGCAGCCCCATGCACATCCCTACTTAGTCGCCTTTTGCATAGTAGGGTGCAGTAATATGCTTTCGTTCTTAGGGGCCCATGAATCCACACTGGATCAATAATGGATCCATGGTCTGATCTTTTTTTAATTGATGTAACTTAGGTATCTACTTTTTGTAACAATTTACGCTGATTGTATTTTTTATGTTGAATAAGTAGCGAAGAGAAAGACAAGCAGATACAGAATAGATGGAAGATGGCAGGACGAATAGAATAATGATGTCGACAAATCTGGGAAGAGTTTAATACAGACAAGGTTGAAAGTGAAAACAACAGAGTTGAGCAGGGATTATGTTTTGTTACCTGAATAGGTTTAAACGAGTTAGAAATGTTGGTATGAAAATATGCTACCGCAGTCTTCCGTAGATTAAGGACAGTTTCAGCAGTCCAGGGTAGGATATAACTTGCGCACACGTTATATTCAATAGGTGTACCGAATTCAAATACAATCTTTGAATAATATGAAGACGTAAGTTAATTCTGAATGCCAGTCCACAAAACGAACGTGAAAACAACCATATATTCAAACACAGAATAAATTAATTAATTACTTTTTAGCTACAGCCTTTCGATTGATAAAAAAAAAAAATTGAAAATAGCAATCCTAACATTGGCGAAATATAGTCGATGCAGTAGTAACACATTTGTATACATAAACGTTATACAGCCGTGACTAACGCCTATGTAACACATATAATAGGTAACGGTGGACCGTAGACATACAGGAATACTAGAAACTCCATAAACATAATTTATAAAAGAATGCAAAGATTCGCATGAAAAGTTTGAAAGAAAAATATTCGGAAAGACACGAAACTACAAAAAAGTCGTTGAAAAAATAAAAAATAGACACTACAGATCCAGTGTTGCCGTATTAACAAAAGAACAGACAAAGAACACATGATCATGTTGTAAAAGCGAGAAAATGTGATGACAAGAGATATAAAATACGAAAATGATTTTTAAAAATGTGGAATTCAACGACAGAAATTTGAGAGAAGAGACCAAAATTCTATTCCATGGTCTCATACGCCAGTCGAGTGGAAAAGGTTTTTGTTTAATCACGTCTGACATTAATGCATTTATGTAGTCATTTCATTTTCTGAGTTCCGTTTGTGCCTTTGCTTTTTGATTCACCAGAAGAAGCTCAATGTTGGCATCTATATTAATATTATTATTTTTATATTTATTCTTTTTGTTGTTATATTACTCTTATAAGGACACAAAAACTAAGTCTTGGCATGACAATAGGTTCTTACGGTAACACATTTTACATTTGCTGAATAAACTATGCATGCAACAAATCAGGAGTTGTCCTTCTTTATTACTTTATGTCTGTCTGTCTATATATCTGTCTGTCTATCTGTCTGTATGTATGTATGTACGGGGTATAAATGTCAAATGGCAAGACAGGATCCAGGACACTGCTGTTCTTGAGAGAGCTGGTATTCCTAGCATTTATACCATCGTGATGCAATCACAGATTCGATGGGCGGGTCGGGTCATATGGTTCGCATGCCAGACTAACGGTTGCCAAAAATAATCTTCTGTGGCGAGATGCGGAAGGGCAAACGTTCCCAATGAGCCCAAATAAGCGCTTTCAACACACACTTAAAAACGACCTTAAAAGCCTTCAGTACACGTTTCGAAACATGGGAATATGCTGCAAAAGACCGTTCAATCTGGCGCACAGCTCCCCGTAGAGGGGCACTGCCATGCGAGGCCTCTAAAAAGACTACAGCAGAACAACGAAGATAGGCCAGAAAAGTCTGTGAAATATCACCGTCTCTCGAAGTGAACTTTCCATGTCCTCACTGCCTGCGAGTATGCAGATCCCAAATCGGACATCAGCTATCTGCCCACACATCTACATCCACTACTCACAGAATACCCGACTGGAAGGACTGGCTGGGTGAAACAAGGGAAGGTCCTCAACACTCGTGATGGACGAAAAACATATATGTAGGCACACGTGCATACATACATACACACACATACATATATATATACACACACACACGCACACAAGCACGTAGACACGTATGCATGCAAACATACATACATACATACATACACACACATACATACATATATACATATATACATAAATACATAGATACATGCATATATACACACATAAATACATACATACCTTGATACATACATGCATAACATGCATACATACATCCATAAATAAATAAATGCATACATACATACTTACATACCTACATACATACATATATACATACATATATATATATATACATACATACATACATACATGCATACATACATACATTCATACATACATGCATACATTCATACATGCATACATGCATACATTCATACATGCATACATACATACATACATACATACATACATACATACATGCATACATACATACATTCATACATACATACATACATGCATACATGCATACATGCATACATACATGCATACATACATACATACATACATACATACATACATACATGCATACATACATTCATACATACATACATGCATACATACATACATACATGCATGCATGCATGCATACATACATACATACATACATACATACATACATACATACATACATACATGCATGCATGCATACATACATACATACATACATACATACATACATACATACATACATACATACATACATACATACATACACACATTCATACATACATGCATACATACATACATACATACATACATACATGCATGCATACATACATACATACACACATTCATACATACATGCATGCATACATACATACATACATACATACATACATACACACATTCATACATACATGCATACATACATACATACATACATGCATGCATACATACATACATACACACATTCATACATACATGCATGCATACATACATACATACATACATACATACATACATACATACATACATACATACATACATACATGCATGCATGCATACATACATACATACATTCATACATACATACATACATGCATACATACATACATACATACATGCATGCATGCATGCATACATACATACATACATACATACATACATGCATGCGTGCGTGCATGCATGCATACATACATACATACATACATACATACATACATACATACATACATACATACATACATACATACATACATACATACATACACACATTCATACATACATGCATACATACATACATACATACATACATGCATGCATACATACATACATACACACATTCATACATACATGCATGCATACATACATACATACATACATACATACATACATACATACATACATACATACATGCATACATACATACATACATACATACATACATACATGCATACATACAAACATACATACATACATACATACATACATACATACATACATACATGGATAGTGGAAGACTGCTATCGAAATGTTTTAACATTCATCCTTTCTTCTGAGTGGATGAACTGCTCACCAATGTTTTGCCTTGTTCGCGTGATCAACTGCATCGCTCGTCAATGACAATTGGCGTGGATTGGAATTAAGGAGATTCTGTAGTCACTGGTTACGTAGAGTAAAGCCGATTATGCGTCTCTAAAATGAGGCCTGTGTCATTCGAAGTTTGTTCTCCAACTATTACGTCATAACAAGAAACATTAATTAACCAAATGAGAAATGTCAATCAACATTGAAAATAAGTTATATCATTGTCAGATAACTTGGTGAAGTCTTCTATCCATGAATCCATGAACATTGTCAGATAACTTGATGAAGCCTTCTATCCATGAACATTGTTAGATAACTTTGTGAAGTCTTCTATCCCTGAACATTGTCAGATAACTCGGTGAAGTCTTCTATCCCTGAACATTGACACAGGACTTGGTGAAGTCTTCTATCCATGAACATTGTCAGATGACTTGGTGAAGTCTTCTATCCATGAACATTGTCAGATAGCTTGGTGAAGTCTTCTATCCCTGAACATTGTCAGATAACTTGGTGAAGATTTCTATCCCTGAACATTATCAGAGGACTTGGTGAAGTTTTCAATACTTTGTGTTTGATGCTGTTCGTTTGAGCAGATGTATTATTTTATTCAGTTCGCATAACGCGATCAAGTTCAATGTGCCATTGACTGAGTCTTCTTTGTATCTCGAGTAAACGTCTCACTTCTTCAATTTGAGTTCATCTTTTCGTGTTGGTAGGAATTGTCGTAGCAGTGACACATTACTTTATTTTCGTCACCAGTTGACCAAAACGACTAGCTGGAGATTCATAGTTGACCATAGCCTACTTTTGTATTTTAATAGCTCTGTACCATTGTTTATGAAAAGGGCAGCTTAGGTTTAGCGAAGTATGGAGTGGTCTGGGGTCGCTGATAACGTCTAAACAATGTAGTAACTCCACTTTAGTGACTAATTTGAGGTTGTCACAAAATGAATAATCGGTTTCTTTTTTTGTCTTTCAATCTGGAGAATGCCACGTCCATATTTTCCCCGTTGGTTTATTAAAGAACGTGTTCGCCAGAATATATATATATATATATATATGCTCAATCAATGTATCTTTCTATGTATATAGTTGTATTGTAAAGTCTTCATGCAGATTTCATATATATCTTTTCGTATTCCCCAATTCACGTAATAAACTATTTTTTTCACGTTAACCCTCTAACATTTTCAAGTAATTCATTACTTATGTCACACAAGATAATATGTTTTCAAATAACTCATTAGCTATTTCACGTAACTATTTAATTATTTAACCTAAGGTAGTATTTGTTTACAGTTTCCAATTCATTATTTCATACATCTCATTAATTATTACAAAGCATCAACGTAAAAACTATATACATCCATGAATCGGGGCATGCATAGAATAGAGATTAAAATGGTATGGTCAGATCTCTAATGTGGCGCTGTTGAAACGAACCATACATACATAAATTTTCGTCTTCATCTTCTTCTTCGTCTCGTTCACCGCGTTTTTTATTACGTTTAAACGTAAAGCCCAGTTCTGCAAATAAATGTTACTATATTGCAGAGTTCATCAAGGTTTCCAAACAGTTTTGTGTGATGATTGGTCTCCATGGCCCAGTTTTCAATACGCAATCGGCGAAGCATATAACAGTCTTGCATTATAAGTTCGGCTGTCTGTACTGCTTGCCCGCACGTACACATCGGAGATGTAGGCAATTTAAGCCGGTTTAAGTGACCATTCACTCTGTTCACGCGAAACAGGTCGGCTTGCTTCACCCGATCGAGACAGTGATAGGTGTCTCTCGTTTGGTCGATTTTCCGTCTGTCTTGGATAAGGGTATTCTTTTCTTATAAGGTGATTCTTTGTTCGTTTTTCTCTCGTGTTGCTTCTTCTTTTGCTAACCTGTCTGGTGTCTCATTTCCTGGTCTGTCACAGTGTGAAGGTATTCACTGTAGGACTGCTCTTCTCTTGTCTTTTAGTTTGCTCAAGGAATTTAAAACTTTGGCAGCTTATCATTCTTGAGTGCTTGCAAAACTGACATTGCATGTGTAAGAGAACCCGGCATATGAAGAAAATGCTGAATAGAACACACATTAAGGAAACCAGCTGACATAATTGCAAGACAGTCTCTGTTCTGGAATCCCCACGACAAGTGAAGTAGCGGCAGACCTAAAGACACACGGAGAAAAGATTTCGAGTCAAACACAAAGCATAAAGGGAAAAAGTGGGCGGTGCTGAAGCGGGTGGCCTAGGACTGGAGAACCTGTCCTGTATTTATTGAAGGTCCGTGCTCCCCAAATGACCTGAATATTTTACGATTGTTTGATTCAGTTACTATTTCAGGTCCTTCATTAATTTGTTCACATATCCACTAAAGTTTCGTTTGTCCAATTACTGATTTCGGATTGTCAATAATTATTGAACATACCTTCTTTTTCACATCCCTTTAAACATTCCACACTCTACACACTTTCCCATACATAACGCATACATATTCTACGATATATTTTCTAACTGCCCGTTCGCTTACAGCAGCTTTCAAAATGAATCTCAGTTTTGCCAACTAGAAGTGACATTCAGAGGATAAAAATCTAGCCGATCTTTCCCGTTCTTGTTTTTAATATACCAGCTAACAGTCGTTACAGTAGCATTCAGCAAGTCGTGGGCGCACATCTCCTAAGTGGTTAGCAAACAGTCGCTGCAGTAGCTTTCAGCAAGTCGTTGGCTCACATCTCCTAAGTGGTTAGCAAACAGTCGCTGCAGTAGCTTTCAGCAAGTCGTTGGCTCACATCGTCTAAGTGGTTTGCACACAGTAGTTGTAGTAGCTTTCAGCAAGTCGTTGGCTCACATCTCCTAAGTGGTTAGCAAACAGTCGCTGCAGTAGCTTTCAGCAAGTCGTTGGCTCACATCGTCTAAGTGGTTAGCACACAGTAGTTGTAGTAGCTTTCAGCAAGTCGTTGGCTCACATCTCCTAAGTGGTTAGCACACAGTAGTTGCAGTAGCTTTCAGCAAGTCGTTGGCTCACATCTCCTAAGTGGTTAGCACACAGTAGTTGTAGTAGCTTTCAGCAAGTCGTTGGCTCACATCGCCTAAGTGGTTAGCAAACAGTCGCTGCAGTAGCTTTCAGCAAGTCGTTGGCTCACATCTTCTAAGTGGTTAGCAAACAGTCGCTGCAGTAACTTTCAGCAAGTCGTTGCCTCACATAGCCTAAGTGGTTTGCACACAGTAGTTGTAGTAGCTTTCAGCAAGTCGTTGGCTCCCATCTCCTAAGTGGTTAGCAAACAGTCGCTGCAGTAGCTTTCAGCAAGTCGTTGGCTCACATCGCCTAAGTGGTTAGCACACAGTAGTTGTAGTAGCTTTTAGCAAGTCGTTGGCTCACATCGCCTAAGTGGTTAGCAAACAGTCGCTGCAGTAGCTTTCAGCAAGGCATTGGCTCACATCGCCTAAGTGGTTAGCACACAGTAGTTGTAGTAGCTTTCAGCAATTCGTTGGCTCACATCTCTTAAGTGGTATAAAAACAGCGATAAAGAACGCAGATAACCTGATTATATGGAGGCAGAATTAGGTCGGCCTTCTAGGTCAGTAATTCATAGAATCCGTCTGGGTTTACAGGAATGTACATCTTAACAATGTCAAACGGAAGACTAGAACCAAACTTTCATAATAGATAAAGGGATATAGTGAAGCTTGTTGTAAAGGACCTACTCTGCAGCAGTAGTAAAGAGTGGCAAACATGTTTCATTTCAAAGCAGAAGTAAGGCTTAGTTGATGCTAAACAAGTAACCAATTTACCACAAATATTAAACAGGAAACTTAAGAAATTCTTGTGTCTTGCCCTAAATTATTGGCAGCGAGTGTGGAAATAAAGTTATATGTCGTTCCCTGTGTGTTAAAGTTTGAATGCAGTAGATAATGTTACACGAGTACGATCATTAGCATCATTCCCCCACCTCTCCATCCACCTCTCTCTCTCTCTCTTTCTCTCTCTCTCTCTCTCTCTCTCTCTCTCTCTCTCTCTCTCTCTCACTCTTTCACAATTCTTATTGTACTGAGTTTAAACAACACAATTATGCCTCTGTCCATCAAATACATTTGCTTATGATATACCATATTTATTTTTCCTGCTTCATGTCTGTTCATACATTTCTGTTTTTCTTGGTAGCGATAAGTAAAATATGCTTAGAAAACGTGGACTTGCGAATTCCCTTTTTAAAAAGTTCATATAATTGTGCAATTTGTGCACGTGACTAAGGGCTAAAGTCGAGGATGGTCTTTGAGCCAAAATATAGACCTTCAACTTGTGCACGTGACTAAGGGCTAAAGTCGAGGATGGTCTTTGAGCCAACATATAGACCTTCAACGTGTGCACGGGACTAAGGGCTAAAGTCGAGGATGGTCTTTGAGCCAACATATAGACCTTCAACGTATGCACGTGACTAAGGGCTAAAGTCGAGGATGGTCTTTGAGCCAACATATAGACCTGCAACGTGTGCACGTGACTAAGGGCTAAAGTCGATATGGTCTTTGAGCCAACATATAGACCTTCAACGTGTGCACGTGACTAAGGGCTAAAGACGATGATGTCTTTGAGCCGATACGTAGACCTTCAACGTGTGTACGTGACTATTACCTCTTAGCTGTATCGACCAGTCCCCCCCCCCAAGAGAGGTAGGCCCCTTACCTCTTAGCTGTGGCGACCCACGCCCACCCCCATTAGAGGTAGGTTCCCTTACCTCTCAGCTGTGGTGACCAGCAGAGAGGTAGGCCCCTCACCTCTTAGCTGTGGCGACCCACGCCCACCCCATGAGAGGTTGGCCCCTTACCTCTTGGCTGAAAACCACCTAGCCCCCCCCCCCCCTATCCTTTGAGAGGTAGGGCCCTTACCTCTCAGCTGTATAGATACCTCCTATCATCATCCCATCAAATGTTATTTATGCAAGAAGTAATGAACATGTTGCTCACCTGTTCCCGTATCTATTCATTAATTATGATGTTTGTTGTTGTTGTTATTGTTATTGAACAAGCTTACTCTTGGCAGCCCAGTTCCATTCTAATATATATATACACAGGTCTTCTTCAGTTGAGTCACTGCTCCGTACAGTGTGTTGGTAATTGTTGACAGTGCTTGTAATAATCTTTTCCTCATGTCCGCAAGCGCTTGCACTCAATGAGTAGATGTCGAACTGTTTCATCAGGATGAGAGCAATGTCTGCACAATGGCAGGTGCTGGGGATTGATGCGGTTCAAGTGGCTATTGACTGGTGTGTCCTGCTCGGAACTGAAAGATGAGACTTTGATCTCTTCTATGTAGTTTATTTATGGCATCGTTCCTTTTTGGCTGTGACATTTCGCTAAATACACTGCGACCTTGTTCCCGTCACCCACCTGTTCATCCAGATTTCCCGAGTATTATTCTTAACTGTGTGGGTGCAGCAGGGTCTATTCAATTGTTGTTTCGAGGCTCCTATTTTTGTCAATTATTCGGCCATCTCGTTCACTAGTAGCCCACTATGTCCATGGATCCATTGCAAGGTGACATTTATCCTGTGGGCAGTGATGATGTTGTTGATCGCCCTCCCCACCAAGAATATCTCCTTTTCTTTGTATGGGGTGTTCTTCAGTGCCCCTAGAACCGACTTTGAGTCACTAAAAATTACCAAATCCATCTGCAACAATTCGCCCAAGTCAAACTGTTGGTGCGGGATCAAGATGCTGAGCAGCACATGAGCTGCAGTGGTTAGCGACCCATAACTGACTGCTAGCGTCAGGGCCAGCGAACCATAGCTGCCAAGACCATTCTACACCTCCACGTGGTGATCCTGGATAACAGGCTGCAGCAGGTCAGACTGGGTAAGGAGAAGGGGTCGAAGAGGGAATGCTAACCCGGTGCTTAAAAAATGCTTGCTGAAGTCGGATGTGTGTGGACCGAAAGGTGCAAATATCGCAGCCAAGCTGTAAACTTTGACACAACGCATTCCGTTCTCTGGACTACATTCTGCTACTTAAGCCCTTTCAGGGTTTGGTAGTGGGAGATTGAGAACAAACGAAGAAGAAGAAGAAGAAACCGTTGGTGCAAGATCTCAACTGCTGTTTTTATAGCCTCTGCCTCCGCTTCATCGTTTGAACAGTTTTCGCTGCATGAATCACAAAACTCGTAAATGGACCCATCCAGATATTTAATATGGAAACTATACCCTGCAAAAGAGGTAGATTTTAATGCTGATCCATCCATATAGACCAAGACTGCCGATTTCGGGTAGCTAGAGACTGTTTCCAGAGCACATGTCTTCAGGATATTAGGTGTAGTCTTCTTGGTGGCTGCCTTTTATGTCAGGTGTGTTTTATGACTGGCAGGTAAAGATTTTCCCAAGGGGTTGGTCTAAAAAAACTTATTTATCATTTCTCTCTCATCTGGGAGAAGGTGAATATGGCTTTCCTCTTCTGCTACGCCCAGTGGGGACAATTGCTTCAATCTTCTCTTTTGCGTCCAAGTGTCTATTTGTACCCTTTTTGGATGGTCATTTTCTTGCCTCTTGTATCTCTCTGTCGCTTCAGTAAGTGCTCCATTTCTCCTGATATCTAGCGGTTCTATGTTGGCCTCTATCTCGCCCGCCGCTATAGGTGTTGATCTCATCCCCATGCACATTAGTCTGTGAGCTTAATTTTGCACACGGTCAATAGATGAGATCGTATTTGTACTCACAGTCGTCTGTATGGGTAGGCTGTAGTCCATCACCGGTCGTACATAACCAAGGTATAGTTGTCGAAGAGTTTGTTTATCAGCTCCCCAATTTGTACTAGCAAGTTTTTTGATTAAGTTCAAACGTTTGGTTGCTTTACTTTTGACGTTGCAGATGTGGCTGCCAAATTTCAACTATCTGTCCAGTGTTACTCTCAGATAAACTGGAGTTTCCTCTTTTACTAATAATTCCCCATTCATTTCGATGTTAATGGATCTCTTTCCTTCTTTGTAACAGTGGGAGAAGATGGTGTATATGGTTTCTCTGTGTATTTATCTTTAGTTTCCACAGTTCGCAGTATACTGAAATTATTAGTAACGCTCAGTTGATCTTGGCTTTTGTCAAAGTTGGATATTTCTCGGTGGTCAAAATGGGGAGATCGTCAGCAAACAATGCTTTTAACACGTTAAGATGTCGTGAGGTCATTTATATAGATGAGGAAAAGGGTGCAGCTTAGAGGAGAGCTCCGTGGCAGTCCTTCTTCTAGCGTACTTTTACTTGATGTTGCCCCTGCAAAGTTGGTATTTATGGTTCTAATGATCAGGAAGGCCTGTCTCCATTTGATCATCTTTTCTTCTACTCCCATTTTCCTCATTTTCATCAAACGGCCATTCCTCCAGACTCTGTCATATGCCTGATGTAGATCAATAAACACTGCTAGTGTGCTTTTCCATCTTAGAATCCATCCATCCCTTGCTGTGTAAACCTGAAGAGGGGATCATCCGTGCGGTGTCCTGCCTGGTTTCTATCAAGGTGGTTTTTGCTTTTCAGCCACCAGTATAGTCTGTTGTTTACCATTCGTTCAACCACTTTACCTAAGCATGAGGTAAACGACACAGGTCTATAGTTTCCATGTGTTCCTAGCTGTTTCCCTTTCTTCACTATGGGTTTGATAGTTGCTGATAGCCATATTGAAGGCAACTGTCCGTCGTCCCATGTTCTGTTGATAAACCATACAAGTACCTCTTTCGCCTTTGGTCCTAATTTACTTATCATCTCATTTTTAACTTTATCTGGTCATGGTGCTTTAATTTTTACCAGTTTCCTCATCGTCATGCTCAGTTCTTGTGAATTGAAGTGATTTTTAAAGGCAACTATATTGGTGGAGTAGATGTTAAAGGAATCCTTTTAAAGGGCTTTATCGAGCAGTTTTCTTGGTTGGGCTTTATTTACTCTAGCGTAAAATGTGTTTAAAATCTCAGCTTTCTTGGTGTTTGATACTATTTCGTCCCCGGATTCTCTGGCCAGGGGTGTTGGGTTTGACTTTCTCTTGTTCCCTTCAAGGTTGCTCAGTAATCTCCACGCCTTGTTCCCGTCTCTTTTTAGATCCAGCTTGCTGCAATTTTTTCTCCAATTCTCCCGCTTGCTTTGTTTAGTGATACATTTTACTTTTGCTGTCCATCTATTATACTCTGTTTTATTTAGGGTATTTTGAGATTTTTCGATCTGCTTCCTGGCCTCTCTCATATCTTTGACGGCTGCCTCCAGCTATGGGTTCCAGTACGGTTTATATTTCCTGTACGTCCACTCTTAGATTCATTTCCTCTCAGCTGTTGAGATGGTAGCACGTAGGTGTTTGAAAGTTGTATTCATGTCATCATTCTTACTAATTTGACTAAACCCAGCATCAGTTTCCGGGCCACAACGGTCTCAGCTAGTCTTTCTGAAATTCCATGATGGTTTTCTCCGAACCATCCTATCCCTCTGCAGTGTTCAATAATTGTTAGGATAGGACGATGATCGCTTCCAACATCGTCCAAGACTTTAGTGGTAGTGTTATCTACAAAGTCAGCTGAAACAAGTGTCAGATCGGGCCGGCTGGCTGTACCGTGTACTCTGTGCAAAAGAGTTGGCAGAGTTTCCAGAATCTGGAGCAGTGTAAAATTAGTACCATTTCACAGCTCTCCAATCTCTAGGCTTCTATTATTAAACTGGCGGAATCCAAGATGTGGCATATGAGCATTGACATCTCCCATCAACACTGTTTTCTTTGACGAAGGTTCAAATTCAGGTAGACACGTTTTGAACGTTTAAAGGATAGTAACATTTATATAGTATATAGTTTGTGCTATCTTTGCTCCATAACGTTTTTGTTTGATGGTCAATATCAGCCATATAATTGTTGGCTACAATGGCTTGTGTATCATTCCTGACCAGGGTCATAATACCCAGGCACTTGTTGCATTCACACTTATACTGTGTATAGCCCGTGATGTTAATTTGTCTTTGTGGATGTATTGTTTCCTGCAGTATAGCTATGTGGATTTGATGGTAATGTAGCGTTTTGGTTAGCTCAGTTACCTTGTTTTGTAATCCCGCAATGTTAAGCTGTAGTATGTTAAGGTTCCTCCTTGCCAACTTCTCGCACAAAGCAGGGCAATTATCTCTGATGTGCGGGTCTTGGTAACCGAGGTGATTCCCGAGCTCGTTTGAAGAATGTTTATTGTTTTTTGGCATTGGAGCATTGGGTGTTTTGCTGCAGGTTCTGCCTTCCAAAGAGCACATTGGACGCGCTTTTCTCCATGAGTGATAGATGTATTTGACTTTGCCACTTCCTTCCTTGGTCATTTAGAGGTTAGCTTCGTCGATGGGGATGAGGTGGGATGTCAGATGGGGTTCACCGATTGCATTCCCGGCTAGCCACGGGGCCTCTCATTACAGATCACACTTCTTTATTCTGTATTTAGGCCTTTTCCCCGTAAATGTGTCACGTCCTGCCCACTATGCCTTCACAGTATCCCCCACTTCATCCCACACCACAACAGCTCCTACTTTCCATTGAAATCAAAAGCTTCGCCCCACTTATCCACCCTTAGAGTCAGAACGTAGACCTACGGTGGTGCAATGTCAGATCACCCGTTACTCTCGCTGCAGCTAGGACGTTGGACTATGCCAGGATCCTCTCTGGGTGTCTCTACCATTATTGGATCCTTAGTAGAGGTCTCGAAGGTTGGACAAAGAAAAGTTGTGTAGAAAGACAGACGACAGATGAGAAGAACATTTAACCTATGGGTGTGGTTTGGGTCGGTAACAGCCAGAGAATATTCCATTCATCGTTGGGTACTGCTATGTCACCTTAAGAATACCCAAACTGCTCCCCGCCTTGTTATTCCACCAGGTACTCGGTCGCTACCATAGCAAAGTCAGTAAACAACAGGGTCACACACGAGAAGGTGTTGCTATGGACACGATTGTGCATGGGACGCCCTTTGCCAGAGCTTTGCTGTCAGCCAGACAGCAGCTTCCGTGGCGATCATTACACCCTGGATGGGGGAGGCTGTAGATTGGCATCATCATCCATTTGATGTAGGCGGGACATTGTGCCCAGACCCTACACGGACCTCATCAGCATCCATTTGATGAAGGCGGGACATTGTGCCAAGACCCTACACGGACCTCATCAGCATCCATTTGATGTAGGCGGGACATTGTGCCCAGACCCTACACGGACCTCATCAGCATCCATTTGATGTAGGTGGGACATTGTGCCCAGACCCTACATCGACCCCGATTATGATGTTTAAATTCGGTTTGAAGATATTTTGCTGTTTACTAGAGTTTGAATTTCTCATCATTAATATTACATTCAGGTTCAGTAATCTGTTGTTTACTTAAATCACACATTCTTACAATCCAGATATCAGTTCAGATATCAGTTCCTATACCAGTTCAGATATCAGTTCCTATATCAGTTCAGATATCAGTTCAGATATCAGTTCTAAATTAAATGTTGAAGGCATGGATACCAACATATTTTCAGACGCCCGCACATGATTGGTCCATGTTTGATTTCAGATTCCAGCAAGCTGTGAATTGTTCATTCATGGATTGAAGTGTTATCATGCAGAAAATTGTCATTTATTTCAGTATTATCACCTATTCATAGCTTGGTTCACTTCGCTTAGTCACGTGTCTGCTATATGAGGGTGTAGAGGTCTCATGTTATACTCGTACTTCCAATCGAGTGTGCAGGCAAACAGGTGTTTCCACGACTCCTTTTGGACTTCACGGCGGCCACTATTGGATAGGAATTCATATAGATGTTTCTTTGACTGGTACTATGATGGCTACGCTGTCAGCACTCGATCGCCGTAAGCCACGGCATGGCCAGGACACAAGCACCTTAAGGTGTGATGGCTCTATGTGATCTGTCCAATCATGACGTAGCAAACACTTTTATTGTGACTTCCGAAACGAAAATTTGAGAGTCAGAAACAACGACAGCCCTGATCTCAGATATCTGGGATAGCTACTTCAGAGATGGAGTAACTTCCTCAATCTTTATTTCCAGTATGAAAATTGTTTTTCTGCATGACCCCCTCCGCCGGGAGGAAGACTTACGTCTGGTCATGCAAAACATACTGATCAGACATGTTAGTCAGGGTAAGGCAAGATATACTGGCCAAGACCCGATCTAGGCTTCCTCGCAGCCCTCTCTGGAAACGTGCTGTTTTTATTGCGGCCTGGCTAACAAGGTGAGTGATCGACGAGATCTCTGCAGTAGTGAGAGACATGCAAATAAAGCCAAGCATAGCACAACCGCCTGGTGAACCCCGGTCCACCTTCATCAGCATGCTCGGAATGTGAGGAAAGCTACTGCAAACCGCTACTTAGCGTCCTTTTCAGGGCACACAAAAGAGTAAACCTACTCATTGTGGGCATTCTAAACAAGAACAACAACCCTCCGCGCCGCAACAACCTTCCCTCTCACTCTAGCAGAGAAATCCCCTATACTAATTTCACAGTTCGTGGCACAGATCCATCAATGTGCTCAGCAGCACCAACATCATCTCTAGCACCATCACGTATCATCTGTTTAATCGCAAGCTTTGCTTTCCTACTGCACCACTCTATACATTCCCTGCCAAAGGTGATGACTTGACGATAATCTACTAGTGTAGTTACAATCTTCCCGTTTGATTATACGAGTTGTCACAAGTCGAATTGCAGTCTCTGCTTACTCATTACTGAGAGGAAAGAATATGACATTGTACCATAATATCAATCAATCAATGAAAATCGTGTTAGCTCCCTGTCAAGCTTAGATCATCCAATACATGTCAAGTCATTAAATATTGTCCAGGCTATATCTATTTAACTGTTTGTGGCATCAAGTTTCCAAACGTTGAAACAGCCAGTCATACTTCCCAAACATCTTTAGTGAACTCGTACAATAGACACGACATGTTACATTATTATTTTTATTTGCTATCCATTTGGGCCACGGTAATACACAAGCGCGATCAATATATTTACTTTAGTAATAATTCTGTGTTAAAAAGGACGCCATATTCTGGAATAAACATGACGTCGCTTATTTATAAGCATTTGGTGCGAAGGCTAGCCTCAAGGTCAGACGCAACACGTCGACCAAGGCTCTCATCACACATCCGCGGTTTGCGCCTGTTATCAGGCTGTTACAGTGGCCTGGAAAACCAGGTGGGTATCAGCACTGTGATCATAATGGTGATACTGTAATCCTCTCAGCGGTACTGTGATCCTCGTGGTGTTACTGTGATTCTCAGTGGGTTACTGATATCCTGAATGGGTTACTGTGATCCTCAATGTAACACTGTGATCCTCAATGTAACACTGTGATCCTCAATGTAATGATCCTCATCGTGACGAATTGATCTTTGTGGTGTCTCGGTGATTCTCATACCATACTATGTACGTCGTAAAATGTACGACTGCAGACGTACCAAGCACAGCAAAATGTCACAGAAACTTTCGCTGCAATATCATTTATAAATGTATTGATACAGGCTTCCTACAATGTGTATGACTGTTGTGGTATCCCATCTACAAAAGGTTTAGATCGTTATATAGCAGGCACTTCTGTCGGTTACATACTTCATTTTAATAGTCCACAGTTTGCTTATGTGATGGGGTGGCTAGTTCCCTTCCTCGCTGCCTTTACTTCCCTCACAGTAGCCTGGTACTCATTTACAGCTTGTGTCGACGGGAGTGAGTCTGCCAACGGTGCTGAACCCAGTACCATTATCGTGATAAGTCAGTACTCTACAACTACGCTAATCATACGATAATTATACTCGACTGAAAACGGACATTTGATGATGATGAAAATGATGATGATGATGAGGCACGTGTTATGTAGTTGCTCTTGATTGAAAATTAAAACCAATTGGAAGGGCAGTTGTTGTTTTTTTGTGTGTGTGGGGACAATATGCAGTTTCACAAAACTGCGAAATGGAAACCACTATCTCTCTGCTACATCTCTGTCTATTTCCATATCTGCATTTTACAACCTCAGGCATTAATAAATTTGCGTAGAATCATTGAGCTAGCACAGACATATATATCTCAGTCAGACTTCTGGTGCCTTACGTTAAGCTGCCTATCTGTCTACACCATGGGCATGTCTTCTATTCTACGAATTGTGGGCTGATTTAAACCTTCTCCAGTCCTTTAAAGTCCTTTTCTAAAATAAAGAAAATATGGTATTTTTCTTGCTCAGAATAATGGTGGATGAAAGTTGTGATTTGTAGGGGTGTTATTTCGACTGTAGGAAGATGTCCCACATTTTTAAAAATTGTTTTGATGTATAATAGCTTATGTAAGCTATACTCGCTGTCATTTGTGTACTTGTGTGTTTGTGTGTAGACGTGTGCCGGACATGTGGGTGTATAATATACACGTGTGGTGTGTGTATGTGTGTGTATAATGTACATGTGTGTGGTATGTACGTGTATAATGTACATGTGTGTGGTATGTGTGTATGTGTGTAGACGTGTGCCGGACATGTGTGTGTATAATGTACATGTGTGATGTGTGTGTGTGTAGACGTGTGCCGGACATGTGTGTGTATAATGTACATGTGTGATATGTGTGTGTGAAGAAATGTGCCGAACATGTGTGTGTATAGTGTACATGTGTGATGTGTGTGTGTGTGTAGACGTGTGCCGGGCATGTGGGTGTATAATGTACATGTGGGAGGTGTGTGTGTATGTACATATATGCAAGTCATGTATAACCAACAAAGCTGCCACTGGCAAGAGTTAACAAATGATCGTAAAACAAACAATCTGAAATCATCAATTTTGGTTGCTAAATGGGTACGAAAATGAATTGACTTTGAAGGTTTTAAACAAATGCTAAATAAATAGGAGAGTATCCAAATGATGCAAATGGTAGCATAGACTTGTTGTGATGTACCATGCTCATCACTTTCCTTCTATAAACAGTTACACGACCTACATGTCTGATGATACTATAAACAGTTACAATACCTACATGTGTGATGATACTATAAACAGTTACAAGACCTACATTCTGATGATACTATAAATAGTTACAAGACCTACATGTCTGATGATACTATAAACAGTTACAAGACCTACATGTCTGATGATACTATAAACAGTTACAAGACCTACATGTCTGATGATACTATAAACAGTTACAAGACCTACATGTCTGATGATACTATAAATAGTTACAAGACCTACATGTCTGATGATACTATAAACAGTTACAAGACCTACATGTATGATGATACTAGAAACAGTTTCAAGACTTACAGGTGTGATGATACTATAAGCAGTTACAAGACCTACATTTCTGATGATAATATAAACAGTTACAAGACCTACATGTCTGATGATACTATAAACAATATATCAATATTTATTTTCTTATCATTCTAATTTTGTAAATTTTTTTTTAAGCGGGACGGCGTGGGCTAAGTGGTTAAGTGGCATGGCTCACAACCCGAAGGTGTTGGGTTCGATCCCCGTCACAGAACCGGCCGTTACCCCGGAAAAGCAACCTTTAGAAAATGCAGGAAAAAGCAGACCCTTACATAAAATGCATGCCGAAGTAGGATGCACTGGGCCGACAGGTGCAAAATAAAAACAGTGCAACGCACACCGCATTGGGGAATAGAAAAATAAGGCGAACGCAAAAACAAAAATATATATCTGGTTTCTTTTATTTAAAATTTGTGCCAAAACATTGAAGGTGCTCTTGCAGTGTTGGCTTTTGTAGCAATCATGTTCTTTGACTCCCAGTGGGAGGCCCCAGATCCATTTGAAGATTAACAATCTTACCTTGATATATATTGAAGTGCCGTCTTATTTACCGTTGTCCATGTTTCCGAGTCCACCAAGCCCGTTTTGTCCCAGTGGAGTACTTGCTGTGTTCGCCTTGACTTTACTTACCGTATTTATACTTTTTTAGAAGGCCGCTGGGTCTGTATACAACCAGTTTGATTTACATTTCCTTGCTCTAAAAGCTATGCGCATCAAATATATTCTTGAATGCATTAATTGTCCCTGCCTCCACTACTTCATGTGGCAATGTACTTCAAGCATTCACCTTGACTCCGCCTAGATTCTGTCACATATAGTACAGTACGTGATTGACCCATCTCAATCTCTTCTGTTCGACACATAGACTGATGCCATGCATTTCTATTTGGAAGGTTATGCATTTTTTTCAAGGAGGAAGACAAACATCTGGTCAGGCAAACCATACTGATCAAACATGTTAGTCAAGGTAAGGCAAAACATACTGGCGAAGATCCCCACTTCGACTTCTGATGTCCTTCTTGGCAGTCTCGCTAACGAGGTGGGGGATCGACGTGATCCCTGTAGTAGTGAGCGTCACGCTGAAGCATAGCACAACCACCTGGAGAGCCCCAGCCCACCTTCATCAGCACGCTTGGGATGTAAGTAAAGCTACTGAAACCGGCAACTAAATTTACTTTTCCGGGCGCACAAAAAAGTACACATAGTGATTGTGGGCATTCACAATAACAACAATATCTTTTTTTCCGATGAACTCTCAGGATGCTCATGCTATTGCTCTTCCTTTAAATATTCATTTGATTACTATTTGTGTTTTGTTAAGTAGAACCGATATCACTGTACTTCGGACAGACCTAAAGGTGCTAAGTCTCTTTCAGCAAATAACGAAGACCGTTGATAATGATGGTTCATATTCCTCAATGGTTGTACAGGCCCCTATTATGTTCTGTCATACGCCCATAAGTTCTTGTCTATGTTTGATTTCAAACTGCTGCAATCTGTGTATTGCTTATTTGTTGATTTCAGCGCACTTTACTAAATAAGACAGAGAGAGAGAGAGAGAGAGAGAGAGAGAGAGAGAGAGAGAGAGTGTGTAAGAGAGAGAGTGTGTGTAATAGAGAGAGAGAGAGAGAGAGAGAGAGAGAAGATAGTTCTTTCACAAATAAAGAGAAACACATGAAGCACATGTCATCAAGAAATACACGCCATGTCCTCTTGTCCTGATTCATCTGCTTCCGCACTGCCCAGGTCTTCTGGTTCCTTATTGAATTGTTGACTCGATCTCTCTTCTAGGTACTTTATTGTTTCACGAGGGATGGTTGAAACGAATGAAGAACTTTGAATGAAGACCCTGAATTGATGTGAACTTTAATCTTCTCTATGTATTCCTACTGCAAGGCGATACACGTTTTCTATCTATTCTTCACTTTCCTGATGCTATGATTGTAGAACTCTTCAGTCTTGGCCTGGAACCATGTCTCCAGTTCAGTTATCAAGTCCTGGGCGTCAGAAAAACAACGTCCACAAAGCGGATTCTTCATGTTTGAGAACAGGGGTCAACTGAAACCTGCTGGGCTCGAACCCACACTGTTTCCGTTCAACACTTTAGGAGATGAGTGCCTTATCTCTCGACCACAACGACCCGTTTAGAAGGACTAAAGTTCACACACATTTTCTTGTTAGTGTCTTGACTCCATCTAAAAATGCAAAACTTACTTATTCGTATTTGAAGGATGAAATAGTCAACACTATAACCAGCGCTGCTAAGTCGGCTCTTGCGACATGATTGGTAGGTTTACAGTGTTACTATTTTAAGCTCATCTTTCAGGCTCAGGAAACTCGGATAAAACGCATACACAGAATACATACACAATATATTGCAGGTATACAAGAGAGTAAATGCTCAATTCGATCTGAATATAAACAATGCATTTTGTACGAAGAAAAGTGTTTAATTTTTTCTAACACCAGAAAAATCACTATAATCACATAGGCATTGCAATTAGAAACACCAAAATAGAACACAGCAAAAATACACTTGTCAATTATATGTTCTTTATCGTCCTTGAAGTACTCGGAATCCTGGTATTCAAACAGGCAGGTTGTGCCAAAGAAGTAGCAGTGATACATTGTTTCATAGACTCAGGGTCAGAGACCTACATTTGATCAAGACTCTTTTCCGCCTCCAAGTGACAGCCCTGGAAACAAACTGCAACCATACAGTCTCACTAAGAGATTAGAAATAAAAGAGGAAACTCAAACCAGGTCCCAAAAATCGGTGCTGAAATTGGATGTGTCGAACCAAAATGCACAAATATCACTGCAAAGCTGTAAACTAGAACAGAACATCACAAATATCCTTTTCAGAATGAATGGCGAAGACGAACAAAAAAAGAAGAAACAGGTAAATGTATGTCAGTTGCTGGTAGTCAAAGGTTGTTTATAGTACGTTCATTTAACAATTTTTGCTTTCTGGTATATTAAACAAGAAAAATAACAAAGAAATCACTTTTCTAGGAATATTGACATTATAAATCATATGTTACTAATATGAATATTTATTAGAGCAAGTTCAACACGCTTAATTTGAAAATATTTAAAACTTAAAAAATAAATGAAGCAAAGTAAACCAATGTCAAAAATACAGTCTCGGCTTCCAGTCATTCTTTCTATCTCAGTTCAGGCTTAACTGAAATCGATAGTTGTTGACCAGTCACATGGGATGCCAAAACTGGGTGAAATGTTATATAAAGCTACTAACAAGTTTCAATTACTATATCGCTTATTTGTTAAATAGATGGATCACACACACTGATATAGCCATATAGAAATACATTCTCTGAAGCAGATTAAAAATTGTACATAAACAATATATAAACACATAAATACCTATATTTCCAACAAACTGTAGTACACCAAAAACATAAACAAATAAATATTTACACTATGAATCAACTGTTTATGCACAAACACATTGCATTATTACATTATTATTTCACATTATCATTTCACGTTATATCACATTATCATCAGTGTCATTTCTGCAGGTATGCTGTCTGTGAGATAGGCAACAGCATTTTGTGTGCATCCCGATCATTTGCTGTGCTGTACCAGTGAGAACTTTGACTTCTTTTCAAACCATCCCATCACCGCATATATGGCCATCCTTGTAGACGGGCATGACCATAAGGTCACCCAACGTCCTCTGCTTATATCTGTTGTCTGGCGTGTGTATCACATGACCAGCCCAGCAGTATTTGCATTATAATGTGGTTTCTACCACTTCCTGAAAACAAGTTTAATGTCAAATTGCCTCATTTTAGCAACAGATACATACACATATACCTAAATAGTTAATTAAATATTATGCACATACCAGATATAAACATTAATATTGATATCCCCAATAAAGTGTTATACTCAAACAATACATACGCACATAAATACCTTTACAGTTAATAAACAGTTATACACAAACAATATATAAACAAATAAACATTTACATTGCCAAAAAATTGTAAAAATAAACAACATATAAATACATAAACATCTATATCCTTAATTATTAAGCAGAAACAGCATATAAAAACATAAACACGGAAAGAGTTAATAAAATGTTAACACAAACATATAAACACACTAACTTCTTCATCAACAATAAACTGTTATATACAGACAACATTAGGTCAGGTCTGGTCAGACAACACATATATCTGTAAATAGCCAATAAAGTAAAATAAAAACACATAAATACCTAAAATGTTAATAAACTGTTTTACAAAAACAATATATCAACACACAATTACCTAAATCGCTAACAAAATACAATGGGCGAAAAACACAACATTAAATGCCCCACGCATAACAACATACATTTTGAAAAACGAAGGCATACATAAGAAACATATTTATCTAGAAACAAAAAAAATATGCCTACAGAATAGAAAAACTATTGAATATTTTGTTACTAAATAGGTATTCACAAATTGACGCTAGAATAAAGTGGTGTTTCTGTATTTTCAAACAGATTGCTTACAACACATGAAGTAAAGGCCTAATATAATGCAATTTTGTGAAGCATAGGCTGTGCAATGAGCATTATCATGGTTATATTGCAAGCTCTGCATTCCAAAATAAGAATAACTTAGCTATTTTTGGGAATAGGAAATATACCGATTCCATGACTCTTGTATCTATCCTCTTATTAAATAATTTCTGTATTCATTAACACCTTATTATTACTGTAATCTTATTTCGCTGTTAATAGTGGTTCATAGTTTACTTACTATTAATAATGCATTTAGCTCAAAATAAATGTTTTATGTACATAAAGAAAAATTATTTAGAAAATCACAAACTCTGGTCTTCATAAAGTATCAGGCCATGAGTTGTTGATAACGAGTACCTTCCACAACCATCTGACCTTTAATCATTTTTTTTTTTTTTTTTGCGTTCGCCTTATTTATCTATTCCCCAAGGCGTATGTGCGTTACACTGTGGTTTTTATTTTGCGCCTGTCGGCCCAGTGCATCCGACTTCAGCATGCATTTTATGTAAGGGTCTGCTTCCTCCTGCATTTTCTAAGGGTTTGCTTCCCCGGGGTAACGGCCGGTGCTGTGATGGGGATCGAACCCAGCACCTTCTGGTTGTGAGCCGTGCCACTTAACCACTAGGCCACGCCGTCCCCTTACTTTAATCATTTAAACCTACCAAATGCTTTTTGTTTCTATTTCCTTCTAAAAAATTTAGTTATGTCATCTCAGATACCCTTTATGCTATAATGCATTTTGTCATGAGATCTTAGTTACTTTCCTAGTTCTTATTTCTTCTTAGTCGACCTGTACTTCTACAGTGCCAGATGCCCCTGTGCAGGTCCCACTTAGTCGACCTGTACTTCTACAGTGCCAGATGCCCCTGTGCAGATCCCAACTCTGGATGTAGCTGGGAGAAGGGTTTAGTGTCAGCGGGCTAGGCTCGAACAGCTTAATACTCTGCTGCGTTGGTACGCACTTACGGAGGGTGATTGCCCGAGTTGTGAATCCATCTTAATAGACTCAAACACTAGAGCAAAGTAGTCCTGCAGCTTGTTAGGCACCATCTATGCTGCTCTAAACAAACCACCTAACCATGACTGGTGTTTTCTCGTCACAGTTAGTTGCCTCTTACGACATGCTCTCTGTGAAGCAGTGGTTCTATTCTTGTCCTTGTCATTCACAAAGACCCCGGCAGACTACTTGGGACATCTTCTTCTTCATCTAATCCCTGGAAAAATGAGTTATTCACTCTTTTATCCCTGTCAGACATATTGAACATTGTTTATAACACACTCTTTCCAACCTGTATGATGACTCCACATTCAGCAAGTTTTAAGCTTCACAATGAAAATAAAAAAAGGCAGATGAATATTTTTGGCATAAAGAATTAAATTATTTAAAAACAATTCAATTAATAAAATCAAATGATGTCTTTTATAGCCAGGAACAAACAAAAAATGAATGACAATCATTCAAACTGGTATATGCATTACATATATTCCCATAGCTGTTAGAGGTGAAGTGTTAAAGAGTGTGACAGGTCTAACGTAATTTCTATCCTAAGTCACAGTATCATTTAATCTTTTATATGACAAATCTAACTTTATTGTATAACTTTATATACTGTCTTTCTTCCTTACCACTATCACTCCTTAACTCACACTTTAATTTAACCACTAACAATTCTTTAAACAAAAGTAAAACAAAGAATGTTTATTTCACAGAAGTCATTACACATCATATCAATACAGTAGGCTCACAGATCGTATTATATTGTTCAATTATTAACTAATTCTAATGTCTCTCAAGAAGTTTGTTATCATCACTTCTCTAACTGACTATGATTACTTCTAGAGTTTCGTGCAATTAGCACAGGATTTAGTCTAGCACTGAACTTTACCCAGGATTCTAATTACACAGAATCTAGCAATTGTTCTATTCACCGTCTAGCTCTGTGCGTTGATATAATGCTGTCTATTTACAAGTTCTCAGTCCTCATCTTTCTGTCATCGCTCGTCTGATGGCCTTATGTTCCTCCTCTCAGCTTACACAACGTGGATGTCTACCGAGACTTGTCTCGTCTCAACGTAAGGTAGATGTCTACTGGGCCTCTTGTCTCGTCTCAACATCAGGAAGTCGGTGACTGCTGCTGTGCTCATGTCTATGACAGACGACAGCGGTTCTGTTACTGTGGTTGTCAGGACGAGGAATAACACAAGTCACAACGGGTCGTCCAGGACGACAGCTTCGTGTTGAAGTAACACGTCTTCGTCTGACGAGAATGAAGTCGGGTCACAAGAGACAGGTGTTAGCAACCTCTAGAACAGCACATCACACACAGACAGATTCTTACACGTGTGTGGTCTCTCATTGCCTTTCAGTGTTGGTCTGCTTTGGTGGCTTCTAATTATATCTATCTATTCTGGGCACTCACTGGCTAAGTTCTGTAGTTTTTATCTACCTGTTCTCATCTAATATGCTACCTACTAAACTGCACGGTAGAATACCCTTCTCTGCTCCTTCTGATCTGTCTCTCCCAGCTTATATGCTAAGCTCCCCTGCTTCGGTCAATGACTTCTACTTTCTTGAGTTCATTTGCCTCAAACTTTATTTGAATAGTCCCAGAGAAAGGCTGCCTTGTTTTTCAAACTGCTGGTTGACCTATAGGTCATAGAATTCCCAGTTTGAATTGTGGGAAAGAACCATTTAAGCTGGACAATTTTAAACTGCATTGTTTGAAAGTTAAGGACAATGTCCCTTTCAATGAACTGAAACTCTCGGGCAGGGTTCTCAAGTTATGTGTGGGTACCACGAACAGTATTTTCAGGGTTTTCCTGGCATTGGCTCGTTGGACCCTTGTAACTCTGTTTCAAGACCTCAGTATAAAGTTTAAGATCTGTGACCAACTCTCTATCTTGCTTAATGGCATTTCCTAACACAGGTAGTGTATATGATTAGCTATTGATTATCATGATTGACAGATGTTATAATAATCGAATATTAATGACTTCAGCTAATAAATAATGTGACTGGCAATCTGAGATCTCTTTAATAAGGCAGATCATCATGTTGAACTCTCAATCATTGCTTTGGAAGATAAGGAAGGGTTGGCTTTGGTTGGATGACAGACATAGAGGCCACAAACCTGCAGTAAGTCTGAAGTGACATTGCTTCCAGACAAGTATAATGTGCAAGGAATACATATCAAGTACTAAACCTAGGGACTAGTCAAAATGTTATAAATTTAATTAACATAAATGAGTTGACAATGGACATATCTTAATAGCATAACTGAGTTAATGAAATATATAAATCGTAATATAAATGAGATATTAATAAGTCATAACATAAATGAGTTGATGAATTATACACAAAATTGAGAATAGGTGAGTCAATAAATGATTTAAATTGTATTAATATAAATGAGTTAACACATGATATAAATATTTATAGCATATGTGGTGATATCAGTTTTAATAACGTGAGTGAGTTAACAAATCATATAGATATTAATAATATAATTGTGCGAACAATATAATTATATACAACAACACCATATACATTGATCCATTTAGTCATGCCATCTCCGCTGCACTTCACACTCTAACCAATTTCGCCATGCCCTCTCATATGCTATTCACATTCTAATCCATTTGGTCATGCCATCTCAGATACACCTCACATTCTAATCCATTTGGTCATGCCATCTCAGATACACTTCACATTCTAATCCATTTGGTCATGCCATCTCAGATACACCTCACATTCTAATCCATTTGGTCTTGCCATATCGATACACCTCACATTCAAATCCATTTGGTCATGTCATATCAGATACACCTCACATTCTAATCCATTTGGTCATGCAATCTCAGATACACTTCACATTCTAATCCATTTGGTCATGTCATATCAGATACACCTCACATTCTAATCCATTTGGTCATGCCATCTAAGAAACACTTCATACTCTAACCTAATTGGTCATGCCATCTCAGATTTAATTTACCCTCTCACTCATCTGTCATGCCAAATCAATGCTCTTCGTTCTGTAATCCATTTGATCACGCAATCCCAGATGTTCTCTGCATTCCTTAGTCCTTCTTGCTCTCAATCTTCCCGTTACCAAAAGGTTGTCCAGATGACCATCATTTTAGATTATGTGTCCAATGAACATTTTGTGTTCTTTTTTTATATTACAAGTTTAGCATCTTTAATTCTGTAAGCGTGTAAATTTCTTCAATAGATTTTTTTAGTTGTCGAAGATATCCATAAATTCTGAAGCATCAATGTTTCTGTCGTAATGGAGTGAGTTCTTCATTTGTTTATTCAGTGTCCAGGCCTAAACTTTCATAAACAGTAATAGTTTAACATAAAAAACAATTATAGCTTATTTTTTCAACCAAATAGTAATACAAGTGTAAATCCTTTAAAAGAAAACGACAAATAGTATTGACGATGATTGTTGGGTATGGCAACATTACAGGTCTAAATTTGTAAAATAAAATATTGATTCCATATAAATTGAGTGCATGATCAGATTAGAGTATCTTGAATAATTTATCATTTTAAAATACTCAGGTTCTCTCTCTCTCTCTCTCTCTCTCTCTCTCTGCCTTTCTCACACACACACACATTCTCCCTCTCTATTTCTCATTATATCATCTCATCTGTTCACTTTGTTAGAAGCCATTTGAGGTGTAATTTTATTTTGTTTTCCTTATCAGTGAGTCCATTGCAATATTCAATGTCTGCCTCTGTAGTGTTAATTTAACCATGGTAAATCAATTTTGTTCCTGTTCTTCGACTATTTCTAATGCACTCAGTAATTGTACAGGCTTTCTTGGTGAACATTATTATATTTCTTGTTGTATACCCAAGCTAATTTATTCTGTCTGCATGTCTGTATCTTTCTCTCTCCCTCTCTGTATATATATATATATATATATATACATATTGTGAGGCAGTACGACCTTGGGAATAAATTTATGTTTCCCAATCCCAACTCACTGGGTTCGAATTCTGCAGTGTCTGGCAGACAAAGTTTTTTATCCTCCGTGTAACTGCTCCTCTATGTACAGCAAGTAATGGCAACCTAATGTACCACACACCTGGCAAAGAAACTTAAAACAACCAAATAGGTTGGTGGTTGTAAGAAATGACGGTCAGCAAAGAACATTGTACTTATAGACACACATATATATATTATGTACATAAACATTTTTATATCACATCTATGCAACATTTTCCCATACATTATTGTAATTTTAGTTGATACTTTTCTCTGAATTACACTAGTGAAAGAAATAAAAAGATTGCCATGACTTTCCAATCACGTCATAAGAAGTTATTTAAGAGTTGTCATTGCCCTTTGAACTAACAACCTCTTCATGTAAAACAAATTGCTACAGAAACAACCACTGAAAGACCACACATTAGCAATTTGATACAGGTTTCTTGGAATTAAGCCAGCTGCAATGGATGCCCTATGTACCACATAGAGCTATCAGAACACAAAGGCACTCTATTCTTTCCATGTATAGCAACTAGATGCTGGTTTCTTGTTCAAGATCAACTTAGTCACTTCTCTTCAATGTTACATAGAGGACTTGACTCAGTCGCTCTACTTCTACTTTGTGACATAGAGGACTTGACTCAGTCGCTCTACTTCTACTTTGTGACATAGAGGATTTGACTCAGTCGCTCTACTTCTACTTTGTGACATAGAGGACTTGACTCAGTCGCTCTACTTCTACTTTGTGACAAAGAGGACTTGACTCAGTCGCTCTACTTCTACTTTGTGACATAGAGGACTTGACTCAGTCGCTCCACTTCTACTTTGTGACATAGAGGACTTGACTCAGTCGCTCCACTTCTACTTTGTGACATAGAGGACTTGACTCAGTCGCTCCACTTCTACCATGTGATGTAAAGGTCTTCTTCTATTATTCTTAATGCTTGTAGCTTCTAATAGATGGGAGAGTCAGCATGAGGCTTGTTCAACCCATATCATTTCCCAGACAGGTTATAGTGTCACAATACTTTTTTCCCCTTTTGGAACTCAGTTATATAAGGGCGAAAAATTATGGGATGCTACACACATTTACGTGTCATTAAAGTCACATTTGGGAGTCTTACAAGTGATGTACACAAATGTATTTTTCATCAAAGCCATGCATGCAAATGTACTTGTTATCCAAGTCATGTACACAGATATATGTGTCATCAAAGTCATGTACAAAAAATGTGCTTGTCATCAAACTCATGTACACAGATATATGTGTCATCAAAGTCATGTACACATATTGGCATGTCATCAAAGTCATGCACACAGCTTTGCATGTCATCAAAGTCATGTACACAAATTTGCCTGTCATCAAAGTCATGTACACATATTTGCATGTCATCAAAGTCATGTACATGGATTTGCATGTCATCAAAGTCATGTACAGAAATTCTGACCAGTAAGCTATCTATGGTTACTTTGACTTCCTTGTCTACAGACTCTTGTGTGGAATTCCAACTCATCTCTTTATTTTTGATTTCCAGTCAATGTATGCCACTTACACAAGAAAATATTCAATGAACCCACAAAACCAAACATATAATATTTGGAAATTTAATTAATGTTGGCCCTGGCTGTAGCTCTGATGTGTCTGCGGCAAACTGGACAATCTTGTAGTGCTACTGCACATTCCTGGCAGGACACAAGATGCCCACAGGGCAGAAAGACAATTTTGACTTCCCTGTCCATGCAAATCTTACACATAAAATTGTTTCTCATTGCATAGTTCTGATCTTTTAGTGTTTGTAAACGCTCTGTAGATGCTGTAGAATCAAAACCAGGAACAAATGAATCAGTTATAGTTAAACAAACATGATGCAAAATATGATGAAGATGATGATATAGCTTACAATAGTAACATTTAAAACAATGATGAAAATAAGGACGGACATGAAAAGTGGTCATTACGATGATGTTCATTTTATGTATATGGTAAAAATGATAAAATAATAAGTGTGGTATTAGTTTGGATGATAATTATATTAATGATTGATGCGATGACTGCTGTATGAATTATAGCTGTGATGATAATTAATGTGAGAATGCTATGTGTGATAATAATTAATGTGATAATGCTGGGTATGATGATATATATGGTGATAATTAATGTGATAATGCTGGGTATGATGATATATATGGTGATAATTAATGTGATAATGCTGGGTATGATGATATATATGGTAATAATTAATGTGAGAATGCTAGGTGTGATGATAATTAATGTGATAATGCTGGGTATGATGATATATATGGTGATAATTAATGTGATAATGCTGGGTATGATGATATATATGGTGATAATTAATGTGATAATGCTGGGTATGATGATATATATGGTGATAATTAATGTGATAATGCTGGGTATGATGATATATATGGTGATAATTAATGTGAGAATGCTAGGTGTGATGATAATTAACGTGAGAATGCTAGGTGAGATGATAATTAATGTGAGAATGCTAGGTGAGATGATAATTAATGTGAGAATGCTAGGTGAGATGATAATTAACGTGAGAATGCTAGGTGTGATGACAATTTAAATGGGAGTGATAGGTGTGATGACTATTTGATAAAAGTTTACCTTCATTTTGTGAGTTCTCATTGCCTACTGTAGCATCTATATCCTGAACAGCAGCCGCGCCAGCCGCACCAGGCACCTGTAAGTCTTCTGTCAATAGTCTTAAAATAACATCAGCTGAAAGAAGTTCACCTGCAAAGATGAGAAAATTATAATGATTGTAATGACCATTCTGGTTCACCTTGTGGAATACTGGACACCATCTTAAGAGAAAAGATTAGGCCCACTGGAACCTTCCATGCATGTCAACAAAGTTTAACAACCTCATAATGTAAAAAAATAGAAATGCTACATAATCTATCAGTGCTAGGGCTCACATAAATACTTGTGGCACATGCTTCCTGTAAGATTGCCAGCTGTAGTAGTTACATTATGCTCTGTAGGGAGCAAATGCGCGACAGTAGGAAGATGTCTATGGTAATTAACATCATCCTTATTACACATTTTCATGTCATTCCTTATTTTTATCAATGTTTTATATGTTACTATTGTAAGCAATATTGTCATTTTTATCATCTTTGACATCCTATTTGTTTAACTATAACTGATTAGTTTGTTCATGGCTTTGAATCTACGGAGCTTACAAACACTGATGGATCAGAACTATGCAATGAGAAACAATTTTATGTATAAAATTTGCATGGACAAGAAAGTCAGGAATGTCTTGCTGCCATGTAAGCATCGTTCCTCTTGCCAGTAGTGTGCAGTAGCACTACTGGACTGTCCAGTTTTCCACAGACACATCAGAGCTAGAGTCAGGGCCAACATTAATTAATATTATATGTATTTGGTTCTGTTGGTTTTGTTAATACTTTCTCATGTTAGTGGCAGACGGTGACTGGAAACCACAGGGGAAAAGATGAGTGGGAAATTCACATTAATCGAAAGAAACATATTTAAAATATTTGGACAGGCAAAACATGGCTCATAAAGTGAACAGAGCAGAAAAAATTGACTGACTTTAAAAGTACTTTGCTTAAAAGGTCAAGACTGATAGCAAGAGATTCTATTCTTATGTTAGAAATTAACAGAGAATGAAAGACAAAGTAGTCTCTTTCAAAGAAAGCACAGAAAAAATAATAAGTGAGAATAGAGACTCTGCTAATCTACTCAATCAGTACTTTGGCACAGTCTACACAAAAGATGACTGCTCCAAGATTCAAGAGCCCATTTATATTTTTCAAAGGGACATGGACACAGAGGAATTTAAGACTAGTCTGCATTATGGAGGAAATGGATTCTAAAAATTGGAGGGCTTGACAGTTGTTAAATGTCTGGGTCAATATGGTATTCATCCAAAACTGCTGTTTGAAATTAAAGACCTATTGGTAAAGTCATTTTATATATTATGTTCTCAATCACTTGATATTGTTCCAGGGGATTGGAAAGATACAGGAGTGATACCCGTATTAAAAAAGGGCAATAAATCAGATCCAGTAAACGCGTACGATGAAGAAGAAGAAGAAGATCCAGTAAACTATAGACCAGTGAGTTTAATGAGCATGGTCTGCAAAATTTTATAGTCAATAATCATAGAAGACATTATAATGCACTTGGACAATTTTAATCTAATCAGGAATAGTCAGCATGGGTTTATTCAAATGAAATCGTGCTTAACAAATCTATTTGAATTCATGGTTACCAAAATGATTGATGAAGGGGAGCCAGTGGATGTTATTTATCTAGATTTTGCAAAGGCCTTTGATTGAGTACCTCATAAAAGATTGTTTCAAAAGTTAAAATCACATGGAATAGGTGGGGAAGTTGCCAAATGGATTGAAAATTGGTTAACAGGAAGAAGGCAGAGGGTGGGTATAAATAAGGAGTACTCTGAGTGGTGTGAAGTGAAAAGTGGAGTGCCACAGGGCATGATTTAGACATTGATATGGGATCCATGATTGCAAAATTTGCTGATGACACAAAACTATGCAGTAGTGTCTCATCTAAAGCGGAAGTGGATATATTGAGGTCGGATTTAGATAAAATTCGAGAATGGTCTGTAAGCTGGCAAATGGAGTTTAATGTAGATAAATGTACAGTCATCCACATGGGTAGATTCAATATGGAACATAGTTACAGAATGGGAGAGAACAATATTGCAAAGATAGATAGGAAAAGGGACCTAGGGGTTATACTAAATCATACAGGTAAGGGGAGTGAGCAAGTCCAGATAGCAGTGAAAAAGGCAAATGCAATGTTAGGGATAAAAAAAAGGAATATTAAACATAGGAGCAAGAAAGTGATAGTCAAACTGTATAAAGCATCAGTTAGACCTAGATGGGAGTACTGTGTACAGGTGTGGAGTCCTTATCATAGAGGGGATATAAACATGCTGGACAGAATGCAAAAAAGAGCGACAAAGCTGATGGTGAGATTCCAGAATTACAGTAATGAGGAAAGACTCAGAAAAACCGGCATATGGTGTCTAGAAGAGAGAAGAATTTGCGGTGACAATACAGGTTTATAAGATGATCAGAGGAATGGATAAATTAGACTATAACAAGTTTTTTAAAATTACAGCCACCCACAAGAACAAGAGGGCATAGCTACAAGTTGACTAAAGAGAGGTCCAGATTAGATATTAGGAAATATTTTTTTAGTCAGAGAGTGATGAATGCTTGGAATGCATTGCCACATAAGGTAGTGGAGGCAGGGACAGTTAATGCATTTAAGAATAAATTGGATGCGTATAGCTTTTAGAGCAAGGTGATGTAAATTAAACTGGTTGTATACAGACTCTGCAGAGTCCTCTAAACCAGTATAAAGACGTTAAGTTAAGGAAGGAAACTGATTACCCACTTCATTAACAAATTGAGGTTGAGTACAATGTCACTTCTAACACATGATCCCAGACAGCAGAATATGCTATAGGACTACCATGAACTTATTGTAGTATGGTGATGACTCGCCAGCCCATTTGTTGAAGCATAGGTTCAGCCAGTCTACTGAAGATACGAGGTCATGGTTCAGCACTTCGTTTTACTTTCTCAACCAGATTTTTAGGAAAGCCTGAATCCAGTCATTTACAGTTCACTTTTAAAGCAATGGGTTTTACATTATCAGGCTGCCAACATCATGCACAACATTCTTTAGACTCCGCTTACACCATGCAGGGAAGAAATCAGTGGTTGTACTTTGTTTGCTCTGGGAGCCAGCCAGGTAGTCAAAAAGAATTTTTTTTCTTCTTTTATTGTAATATATTCTCATATGCATTCTTAGCTGTCCTTGGCATGAGTAGCATTCTAACAAGTAATAATTATGTTATTTCATCATTATCCAAGACTGACTTATATAAAGCAATATTGGATCTACATAATAATGGAAAACTCTGTTTGGCACTGTCTTTGCCAGGGAAATGTAAGTTTGTATGTTAAAATTGTTAGCCTTCTGAAAACTGGCACTAGATTGCACGAGAGTGTTCAATATTTTGGTAATAGATTAATCGTCAACTCTTATGTCAGTTTCAAGGGGTATTTTACTCCTTTAGAATTTTATTGCTATTGAATTACAAGTCTAAAAGTGCCTACCACTCTCTCTGAGGCTTTGGGCAGCCCTGATCACGGACTCAGAATTGTATCCGGCATCGATAAGAGATTTGACTGCAGCGTCATCTGTTATCCTTCCATCATTAAAATCTAGGAAAACAAGAAATAAAATAAATTATCATTTTATTAATAGTGACCGAACAACATGATCCGTTACTATGAGCAACGAACACGTGATTTTGACGACCAACTATCTCCACAATATCCTATTTCTCAGTACTTCGAACTCAAACAGATTTCTCATTCAAGTTGTCATATAACTTGAAAAGCCACATCTTTGTCCATCTTTACATTTCTGTCACTGATTTTTAAAATTTGGAACATATTGAAACATTAATATATATGAATATGTGACCAATTAATTTTAACTGCTTTTGCTTTTCTTAATGGGCTTGTAAAGACGTTTATTCTGTTAAAACCTTGTTATTTAATTTTTTAGCTGCGCATATTACGCGTGACATTCTCCCAATGCAACAAACATACAGCCCAACATATATTTAATTGTTATACAACTCATAAAACAACAATGACCATAGTACAACACAACACATGCCACAACATAGCTAATGATTGATTTGTTTTTTAGATTTAAGTGAAACATCTTTAAGTGAATACAGTATCTGGGACTATAGTTTACAGTGTGACATAGGTTGTATTGTAACATAGTTTATCACATAAAGTAAATCCTGACACGATAAAGCTAACAACACAATGTATACAACATAATTCACAATACAAAACCGATAACAACTCAAGTGATTTAACATAACTCACAAGTATAAATTCCAGCACAACATAACTGATACCACTACATAACTTACAGCGCAACATAATTCGCAACACAACAGAGCTTACAGCACAACATAAATTACAACACAATGCAACTTATATTACCTTATAACTCACAAAACAACAGAGCTATCAACACAACATAGTACACAACACAATATAGCTTATAGCATAAAATAATTCACAACACAACATAACTTACAGCACAGTATAGCTTACATCATAACAAAACTCACAATATGACAGAGCTTTTAGAACAACATAGTTCCCAACACAACAGAGCTTATAGAACAACATAGTTTCCAACACAACAGAGCTTATAGAACAACATAGTTCCCAACATAACAGAGCTTATAGAACAACATAATTCCTACACAACAGAGCTTGTAGAACAACATAGTTCCCAACACAACAGAGCTTATAGAACAACATAACTCACAACACAACATAGCTTACAGCACAACATAGCTCACAACACAACATAGCTCACAACACAACATAGCTTACAGCACAACATAACATAGCTCACAACATGACATAGCTTACAGCCCAACATAACTACAACACACACAAATCTAACGATAAACGTGATGGCATATAACTCACAGTTCTGTATGGTCTGCCCATTACGCTTCATGTATTCAGCGACATCCGCGGGTGTAATCTAGGACAGTAACAATCAATGGAAGTTATACAGTATACCTTTCCTGCTCTCGATCAGGAGACATCCTGCATTACAGCTCACAAACTATAGAACAATACTGAAGCTAAGATAACAAGCAGAAGAAGAGACAAGAAGATGCTACAGCATACCTCATGGGCATAATATTAGAAGGGAGACTCATATTTTAATTTTGTGTCGAACAATTCATTTTTCGCTAATTTCAGGGAAGGTTGTTCAAGCAATGTTTTCAATGCACTTATGTATATTATTTGTAATATTAATATGTATTCCTCAGCAAGATTCATGGAAATGAGGAGGCAGATAGAAGTGGGAAGCAAAATACAAACAAAAGACAAGGCAAAATGTGAAGACGTAAAGACAATGACAAAAAATTTATTTCAAAGACAAATAGCACGGACAAAACCCAGAATCTGATATAGCAGAAAGACACTACCCTTTAATCAGTAGAGATCAAGTGACAGTATTTAGATAGCGGACATGCCACTGCTAAAAGAAATTCTATTTGTTCAACAACTAAAAAAGTGGGTACAGAAATATATACATGTATGAGGACAAAACAAATAGTAGAACATGATATCCACTTCTGGTGGTTCCACGAGAGGAGCAGAGTTACGGAATGACGTTTCAAAACCTAATTATGGGATACACTGTATGATAATGAGAGAACCACAAGTAATACCGTCAAGTTTATGAGGGAAATAGATTGTATTATTTTGGTCAAGTTTATGACGGAAATAAATTGTATTATTCTGTGGCCTGCTATTTGAGTCCATATTTTCTCATTTCATAATTTATATCTCTTTTTTCAATGTCTAGTGCTATAATTATAATATCCAGACACCAGAGAGTGTTCATTTGATCATGCATGCATGTGGAGACTACTCACATTTACATAATGATCCTTGAGTGCCTGCACTGCTTTCACAAAGTCATGCCCCATGTACTGACGGATGAAGCTACACTTTTCAAACCAGCGAGCGTGTTCCACATAAGGATCATCATTGTCTTCCCAGTTTCTAAGACCGCCACCACAAAAGAAGCACCTGCAACAATCGCCGTAACCTGGAAGAACAAACTTCTGTGATTATAAATACTTGTCATATTTAAAATGATAATACTTAGACAAGTTTGCTCTAATACAGCGCCGGATCAGAAACAAAATGAAAACGTAGTTACAACCACAAGGTCTTTGACAGGGACAAAGAACAACCCAAATGAAACATATAACGCATCACAACAACAATAAAGATGAAAACATAGACTAATATATATGTATACTTACACAAAAGCATACTTAGATAATATGAAGTTATGAAAATAATTATAAACATAATGTAAAAGAAAATTGTGCAGTTAATAACAGACAATAAATAAAAACAAGGTCATTGGCAATAACAAAGGTGAGGTTTAGCAGAAGAATTGTGAAAGTTTCACGATGGGTAAAAATGATCATAAAAATGGTCATGCAACAAGTTAGTATGTAGACAAATATCAAGATAATGGACAAAGATAAGATGTGTAATCTTACGAACGTACTTGTTTTTGTGTGCATATGTGTGGACATAGTAGGTACATCTATGAATGTTCTTAGATATGATTGATATTTGTGCTACGCCATTTTAAAACAAATACGAATGAAAGTTACCTGCAAAATATAAACCACATTTAGCCAAGTCTTCTTTCTTGATGGGATGATCCTCTGGCCAATCGGCAAAAGATTGCATACGCCGAGCAAGGACAGCATATTCCGCATTCTTTGGCCTTTCGTGAAAGATACCCAACATCTGATACGTCAGCTGGGGAGCTGACTCAGTGTCCTGTGTTGTCGCTGTAGCATCTGTAGGCAGTCCTGAAGCTGACGTGTCTGCAGGGATAGCATATACTTGTGAGTTGATGTTTGGGTGGTGAGAGACGGGATGCTGGACAGCTGGGTTGACTTGTTGAACCTGGCTCCTGGCAGAATTTTGGTGACGTGTTTCTGTACTCATGGAGCTTTGGTTCCTGTAACTATTCATTTCACCGCCTGCGTATGTGTTGACAATGGGCTGGCCTGATGAATGAGTCATGGAAGACATATGGTCTCGCGTTAACCCTGGAACTGAGAACGAAGCTGTTTGTATGTTCACAGACCTCACATTATGTGAATTCGCAATAGTAGTAGCTAACCTGGATGATGTAGGAGCATCTCTTCTCTGATTTGGTACTTGTTTAGGTATTGTATTTGATCCTTTGCCAGTGCATGCTCCGAGCATGTCAACCTCGTCATATCCGGAATAACTATTTCTTGATAGTGTGTTTGAGTCAGGTAATCTCACGATTGCTACATTGCTGTCATCCACCAGCGGTGCAGATATTGTTGATGCCGAAGCACATGGCATGGCGCTTGAAAATTCAGCGATACCGCCAATATTTTGGGATGAAACATTGGATGATACATTATTGGTGGACTGTACAAGCACCATAGGGCAAGACGGACTCAGTGACATGTGTACTGTGTCAATGACGTCACTTTCCTTCCACGACTCCATTTCCGCTGAGCAGAAAAAGCACTTGACTCGGTCGGTGACTCCATTCCCAATGTATACAAATCCACAGCTAGCCAGAAGATATGCAGACTTCACTGCGGAAACAGGGTAGTGTGCAAAAGAAGCCAGTCTCATCGTCTCTCTCTCAAAGAGGCTCCAGGGAATTCCGTGGGTAGTCAATGGTAGAATGATGACTGGAATGTTTCGTAGTCTCTCAGCAGGAAGAAAGCCGTGTGGGATACCGATTAGATATTCCGCATTTTTAATGAAAACATCGCAGAAAGTGTCTACTTCTGGTTTGAACAGCTTTAATCTAATCTGCTTCCACAAGTCTATTGATACTTTAGTACCAATGTCTTCAATGGCGTCCTTACATGTTTGCTTAACACCATTGTCGATAAGTTCTTTAATTCTCAAAACCTCGTCTGACGTACACTCATCATTTACTCTGGGAACCACTTGAGTTTCATGTGCTCCATCAGAAAGAGTCGGCGTAACAGCTGGCAACGTTATTTGTGGGCGAGATGTTTTTGCATTCTGCTGGCACAAATGCTCGTCCAGGAAAATCAATCCAAGCTGTATCTTTAAAGTTCGACTGGAAACGACACGAGTTCTCTCGTTCTGAACTGAAAAGGTTGCGCTGTACGAGCATTTGTCAACAGCATTATTCTTCTTAATAAGTGTGAGGACACAGCTTACCGGTCTTGTACTATCCATTTGAAAATTATGAACATCGCTTACTGGACTATAAAGTGAGATGCCAAATTGGGACTTCTTATAGTTTTCGTTTCTCCAGCAGAGTTTTGTCTTTGTATGCAAACAAACATTTAAGTGAACAGTTTCTGGCAAGTGCAGTCTAAATAATAATCTAGTCACAGTACTAACTTTTGGAGTAGTTGTTCCTAAATTTGACAACGTAAAACGGTCAGTTTTTTTAGAAACTTCAAGAGTGCAAACTTCAAATGTCCCATGCCTTGTACATTCATCTTTCACAAGACCAACCTCACAAAATGCTCGTGATGACAGCTCAGTAATCGTTTCATTTCGTCTCTTCTCTCTGCATACTTCATCACATCTGATCTTGTAAGCCGAACTGTTATCATTTACGTTTGTTTGCAATAAACAACGATTACATATGGTGTTTAAAGTTGCAATGAAATTATGTAGCACTGCGTGTTGCTGTCCAATATCATCTTTTCTTTTTGTGCATTCCTTTTGCTGTTTTACGATCTCAAGATATTTGAAATAATTAAGAAGGCTGCGGCAGCAATATGCCGGATGTTCCAACTTAGCAATAACTGTTGTTAAAAGTTGCTCAAATGTGTCCGAGATACTGCACCCTATAGCGTTTAAAATGCAGCTTACACTTACAGGTACGCCTTGACCAATCTGGTGAACATGACTTCGTAGACAGGAAAGGTCATCGCTAGAAGTCACTTCACTTGTCAGAAAATGCAAATCAAGGAAAGTTATCCTTCGAAAATCGCCACCAAGAACATTGCAGATCGTTCTGACGCACAGATTGAAGAGTCCTGGTATTTCCATCACTATGAGAAACGATAATTCGGGATAAGTTCCGGTCTAGAATCTGCAACAGAGAATTAGTTGGTAATACTCTGAGATCAACATGTTAACACTGACAATGTCTACTGTCTCACATAGGTTAATATAAATGTCAAAATGGTATCCAGTTAAAATAGTGGATTTTTATACTTTGTTTGCATTTCAAAATATCGTACAGAGGTATTTAAAAAGGATGTGCCAACCGGATATTAAAAAATCGAATGAAATGAACATTTTAAACATTTTATTCTTATTAGGCGTTCGTCTTAAAATTACGTTGGGACGTGTCGTAGTTTACAGCGAAGCTGAGCATTTCTGTCCCACACATCCAGTTTCAGCCTTCATATTTGGGATCTCATAGATCACTATTCTTTCGGACAGACTACACTATTGTAGCCTGTTTCCTGTGCTGCATTTTTGCCCCTTAAATATTTTTTAGGTTCAGAGTTGTGTTAGCAGCTGACCTCGGGATACACTGGTATGACCAGATCTCAAACGGTCACTCGACTGACAGGCCTCGAGAGTACACTCACCGTGATAAGCCGCCGCGGTTTAGCCCTATTTTCTCCTCCCCCTCCCCCACCCCTGTTGAGGATGTCTACGTTCACCAGATATTTAAAAAGTACATGTAGATCAAGGATGGATAGCGACCATCTCCATCTTGGACACACTCTAGTGGCCGTCCACTCACCACCTGGCTAGGTCCCATCGGAAAGATATCAATCTCATTGCATGCGGCCTGGAACTTAGCCACTCATTGCGTTCATAGACGGAGGGCGGGAAGGATCCTTGCTGCATAAGTGGACTATCTACCTGCATACCTATCTACCTGCATACCTACCTACCTGCATACCTACCTACCTACGTACCTACCTACCTATCAACTCAGTTCACTTGTTCTTTAAATGGTTTCTCTTGCGTCAAGTGTTTTGCATATTCCACTGTAAGCCCGTTTCGTTGTAGGGTCATCCTGATGCCATCTAGCTATCTGCTAAGTGCTCTGCCGTGTGCCCTGAAACCATAATTTCTTGCGTTGTAAGCACGCCTTGAGAGTTGATCTGATTGCATTTACAAGAGATGACCGGGCAGCTTCAATTGTTGCCTTTAAAATGTAATCAGCACATGTGGTATTTCGTACCCTATTTCTAATGGCCACATTTCTCATTTTATCTCTCCTGGTGGCACATATAACTTTACGTAGACATTAAATTTCGCAAGTATAAATGTTTTGCCCACGGCAAATCGATAAGGACCATGTCCGATACTTGTAGAACAGAGTTAGCATAAGTATACTGTCTCTCGGTCGTTGCTTTGTAGCTAATGCTTGGGTTTTTCATCAGTGGCGACATTTGAAACGTCACAGCAGAGACCACGTGACGTCTAGTGTCAATTCCTCGAGCAAATGTCCTCTCGTCTGTAAAAATACGCCACAGGTAACTGAACTTATATTTTTGGCATTAATGTTTAGTGGTGTACTAATCCGCATTGATTTAGTCTTTGGTGTGTTAATCTCCATATTATAACTTTCATAGACGGTGTCAAATGCAGTTAAATTATTATATAGTATATCTTCTTTATGGTACATTAGACTATGGTCGTATGAAAAGTGCAATTTATTTATTGAGTTTGGTTCCATATCTGGTGCAATATGACCAGCCGCTGTTCTATATTAATGCAAGACATTAAACAATACACTAACCATGACATTCAAAAATATGACTAGTCCCTGTTCTATATTAATGCATGACATTAAACAATACACTAACCATGACATTCAAAAATATGACCAGCCTCTCTTCTATATTAATGCAAGACATTAAACAATACACTAACCATGACATTCAAAATGTAGTTTGGTCGATATTTATGTTGCCAACTAGACTTAACTTAACTTAACTTAACTTAACATCTTTATACTGGTTTAGAAGACCCTGCAGAGTCTGTATACAACCAGTTACATTTACATCACCTTGCTCTAAAATCTATGCGCATCCAGTTTATTCTTAAATGCATTAACTGTCCCTGCCTCCACTACCTCCCCTGGCAATGCATTCCAAGCAGACACCACTCTCTGACTAAAAAAATATTTCCTAATATCTAACCTGGACTAACTTGCATATGTTATTAGAAGATAGTTATACCTAATAGTTGTTGTAGCACCCCATTATACAGAAAGACGTGTTGCATCAAAAATAGAAAGAGATAACGGGTAAACGACCCAGTGCACTCTATGTTTTGACACCAGGTGCAGTGCACTAGAGTAAAATCTAGATAAAGTTTCTTACAATTGACATAGCCTTACAGACTAGACCCGGAAAAAGCAACATTGAATGATGGAATGAACTGCTGCCGGAAGATTATATTAAAATTGGATTGATGGAGAATAGGGCTGGATTTTAAAACACATTGAACAATCTATATCCTGTGTCTGTACAGTTTGAAAGAGCTTTTTGAAGAAAAAAAACATGTTTGCACTTGTTACGTTTTATAACAATTTGTATTTAAATAACCTAATTACCAACAATTGGCATTAACATATCAAATAGAATGATTACAAACGTACATTAGTTACGCAACTTTGTAGTATTTTCTTTTATTCGATTCAATGGGAAAGAATTTTCGGTGTTAATCTCCTATTAATAAATGTATTGAAACTAAACAATTAAACAAACAACTGCTTAAGCTTTCACAATCTGAAGAAGCTTGTTGTTGTTGTTGCTTAGATGTTTGCCTCACTAGTTTCTACTGGCGGAGGCGCGCCATTTTCCACCCCAGACCGTAGTCCATTGGGCGATATCAGGACGCATAAACCAGTGCTTGGATGAATGTGTGCGTCTGTATGCACCTATGCTAGGTTTGTGCACCCTCAGAAGCTAGCCCAACCAGAGTGCAATGGAAGGGCATCACCATGAGGGCGCGTGTGAAAGCTGTGCAAGGGTGTGACTGTTGGACAGAGTCAAATGAAACAGAGTGAGGTGAGAAGAGAGAGAATGGGAAGAGTTGCCCCCAGGGTGAGATCTTCCCGTGTGCCGACCCTGAAGAAGCTTTCAGTGTGTAACGTTCTAAAAGAGTAAACCTTCTCCCCGTCCATAAATCTGTCACGCATTCGCTATGCTTCTTGGTGGAATTCTGGACAAGCTTCAGTTGTTACACATTCTTATTTTATGGCAACGATTGCCAAATATGGTCTCTATAACTTCTAGTTTAAGATCTCTCAGCGTCTAAACCTTTCCATGATTGAGTGGATGACATCACATAACCATAAAAGTGTTTATTAGCATACCAGCCTGTCACTTAGCAACGTTGCATCCTTCAATGATGACAGATACAAATTAAGGAAATTTAAGAGTAGAATAACAAAACAAGTGACAATAACAAATATGATTGAAAAAGAAGGTGAATAAGTTATGGGAAACAGAACCTTCCATTACTGTACAAGTACCTTACTAGTTGTGAACAAATACATTTTAAAAGTGCCTTACTAGTTGTGAACAAATACATTTTAAAAGTACCTTACTAGTTGTGAACAAACACATTTTAAAAGTACCTTACTAGTTGTGAATAAATACATTTTAAAAGTATCTTACTAGTTGTGAACAAACACATTTTAAAAGTACCTTAGTAGTTGTGAATAAATACATTTTAAAAGTACCTTACTAGTTGTGAACAAACACATTTTAAAAGTACATTACTAGTTGTGAATAAACACATTTTAAAAGTACCTTACTAGTTTGTTTTTTTGTCATGTGTAAAGTACCTATCTCGTTTTGAATGTAAGGACAAATGTACAGACGTTTGTCCTCTACAGTTCTACATATTATTCCGGTTTCTTTTGTCCATGTAGTGGAATAATAGGGGGAAATTGTCTTTGCCAAGGGTTTACAACTATTCCAGAACAAATGTCTCTATTGCAAGTTATTGTCCATACATCATTGATTATCATCTACAAAAATGACTGATGAAATTCTGTATTTCGTAACAAACAGAACTCTGCTTCTCTGTTATTATTATATATTTTTAAGTGCATCTCTCCCTTAACCTCAAACATAGGCTATAGTAATCCTTCCTATACAATTTTCATCGTTAAGTGAGCCTGCGCGATCTATATGATTTCAAGAAAAACGCCTCTCTGGTGAAGCAATTCTGAATTGACGCCACGACAAATTTGGACTTAAACTCAACTTAACTTAACGTCTTTATACTGGTTTAGAAGACCCTGCAGAGTCTGTATACAACCAGTTACATTTACATCACCTTGCTCTATAAGCTATGCGCATTCAGTTTATTCTTAAATGCATTAACTGTCCCTGCCTCCACTACCTCCCCTGGCAATGCATTCCAAGCAGACACCACTCTCTGACTAAAAAAATATTTCCTAATATCTAATCTGGACCTCTCTTTAGTCAGCTTGTAGCTATGCCCTCGTGTTATTGTAGGTGGCTGTATTTAAAAAAAACTTGTTATAGTCTAATTTATCCATTCCTCTGATCATCTTATAAACCTGTATTAAGTCACCACGAATTCTTCTCTCTTCGAAACACTGTAGGCCGGTTTTTCTGAGTCGTTCCTCATAACTGTAATTCTGGAATCCCACTATCATCTTTGTCGCTCTTTTTTGTATTCTTTCTAGCATGTTTATATCCCCTCTATGATAAGGACTCCACACCTGTACACAGTACTCCAATCTAGGTCTAACTAAAGCTTTATACAGTTTGATGATCACTTCCTTGCTCCTATGTTTAATATTCCTTTTTTTTATCCCTAACATTGCATTTGCCTTTTTCACTGCTATCTGGACTTGCTCACTCCCCTTACCTGTATGATTTAGTATAACCCCTAGGTCCCTTTTCCTATCTATCTTTGTAATATTGTTCTCTCCCATTCTGTAACTATGTTCCATATTGAATCTACCCATGTGGATGACTGTACATTTATCTACATTAAACTCCATTTGCCAGCTTACAGACCATTCTCGAATTTTATCTAAATCCGACATCAATATATCCACTTCCGCTTTAGATGAGACACTACTGCTTAGTTTTGTGTCATCAGTAAATTTTGCAATCATGGATCTCATATCAATGTCCAAATCATTTATATATATCAAGAAAAAAATTGGTCCCAAAACCGAGCCCTGTGGTACAACACTTTTCACTTCACACCACTCAGAGTACTCCTTATTTATGCCCACCCTCTGCCTTCTTCCCGTTAACCAATTTTCAATCCATTTGCCATTTTGGCAACTTCCCCACCTATTCCATGTGATTTTAACTTTCGAAATAATCTTTGATGAGGTACTCTATCAAAGGCCTTTGCAAAGTCTAGATAAATAATGTCCACTGGCTCCCCTTTATCTATGATTTTGAACAAATAAGATTTTAAACCTTATTGAATACCGTGATTGCTGATTACAGCACACAGATCACAATTGCGAGTGCGTAACTTGTGAATCATGAACATCATACACACAATCATCGCGTGCTTTACGAGACGCATCAGATGGTCGAAGGCTCTTATATATGACATTTGACGTTTTCTACGTTCGAAGAACGGTTTTCGGATAACCCCGAATTGATGAATATTGAATATCTCACAGCTTCTCCGTATTTAACATATTGTTGATTTTGATAATCCCCGTTTGCAGAAGATCTACATAGCAAGATATAATTAACACGTATTTAATAAATATACATATACACAATACATATGTTTATATGTGGTGTGACTTTGCACATTTTCAGTGCAATACTCATGTAATATACAATTCATTTGTCATCGGGAATATCCTAATAACCTCTTGTTTGACTATTTCCGTTTAAAAAAAAATATAAATAGAGATAGCAAGCTGGGTTTTCCCAATGTATCATCGTCGTCGTAAAACTAACGTATTATTTAATAGGTAATGCAAAGGTAATGCATACTAATATCAATATGGTCTAACAGTAACAACTATCACAAAGCCAAGTATATGTTAAACATTCTTAAACATACACACCAAAGAGCAGGTCTATGCGATGAATGCACTTCAGTGTTACTAATGTTAGTGTACAGTAAGATTCTTATATTTATAGTTATAGTGAAAGAAAGGAATGAATAAGAGGATCCGGCTAACTACAATTATTACAAAAAATATATTTTCAATACCTCTCACATTCCATTATTGTAAAAACAGAAGCGTAGAAAAGACTAGACCATTGATATAACTGCGTGCACGTCTTATATTACTTATGAATTCTGCTGTCGAGTTTCTCATGGAATCGTGCATTGCTCTGAGTTTCTTATGTCACAATGTGCACTGGTCAGTGTATACTCCTTGTGTATCGCTTTATCATGTCTTCAAGAAATAATTGCCGCTGTTCTGTTCTTTTAAGAATTGATGTCACTGCACTTCAGGCACACCAAAAGGTGCTTGGTCCTAAGATGGTGGATCCTGGTGGCTCCCACAGTTTACTAGTTCTTCATCAATCAATCGATATCTTTTCAGGTCCTTGTCAAACATAAGCCTTACAAAATGTTGACCTGCCAGTATCTATTGAAGTTCTTGTGGCTTAACGTTTCTACGGGATGGGGTAGTCAGTAATAAACTCATGTCCAACCCTTCTGTGGTGCTGCACAGAGTTTGGTGTATATTTTTGCAGTTGGAGTAGGTTTTAGTTCTCCTGTAACTATCCGGTCAGTATCGTTTATTGCTGTATAAATACGTTTGACACGTGCATAGTTTTCTTTCAAAAAGACGCGGCGTACGCATCTATGGAGAAACACAAGGTGAGTGCTGATATTCGGAGAACATCTGGCTGTGCTTCCCGTGTTGTGCCAGTCAATTTTCGGATGATATTATTTCTCGCATGCATCTTCCGTTTCATTTCCTGTCAGCAAGCATATCGCATAGGACAGCGTATGATCCAACTTTACACCCAGGAAATTGGTATTAAAAACTGCCGTCCAACACCCCGTTCGGTGACCATAAGGTCATTCTAACACAGCTAAATATCTAAGGGACATCCTCACTCCACAAAGGACGACTACACATTCCTACCAACCCCTAGTTTCAGACAAACTTACGAGCCTCGTAATCCACCGTAAAACCAGCACTTCGCATACCACAAAAAAACAACCCAAAAGTAGGACGAAAACAAAGAGGGATAAACACAAGTACTGGATCGTTACGTGATCCCTCTTTCTGGAAAGGATTGGGACCGGCCCGGCTAGAAACATATCCCCACAGATGTACAGGTACATGATAAGGGAAAATATAATCCACCTGATCAGTAGAGGTCTGGAAATTGAAACACTGTCAAATAGCGTCAATGAGTCTTTGCTTTATGCGACCAACACGATTCTAGAAATGCAGCCGTAATAGGGTTATGTACAAGGGATCAGTATGTAACAGGTCCATTGACCCGGAACGCATAAGGGTTAGAAACAGCAGTTTATTCTCTGGAGATAAAATGAGTTAGGACAGGGATAGAATGGCTCATTCAGCGGGCACAAGTCCGTTAGAGTTCATCTCGCGTCGTCCGGCTAGCGAGATCGACGCGTCGTGAAGAATGATGAACTAAAAGATGGTATGGGCATATCTGACAATTTTGGGTGTAGTATCTGAAGTTCAGAGTATGGGTGGAATTAATCGCACGTCAGGTTGTCCTATTTAAAATGACAGAGTGACAAGTAGCCATGGGAGGCAATGGAAATCCAGGGTAGGAGAGGTAGGGGGGAGGGGTGGCAGAGTAAGATTGACTCCTGAGCAGTCAACTAGGAAGGAACGGGGTGCCTGGTGCCCGTCGCCATCTTTATTTGGCCGGAGCTGGAAAAGGGTCTATAGAATAGAAATGGGATACGATATAGAGGATTCAAGAGCTCATCGAGGTAGGTATTCTACTATAGGTCAAGAGCATTGCACGATTGCTTATTGATACGAATGGTGGATTCCCTGTAAGCGAGACGAGAAAGAAATCTGTTCACTATCAGTGTCAGAATTAGGAAAACATATCTCTAGTTTCTGCAGATATCACGCACTCGCGGGTCTGTTGGAAATGAGAGATAACTGATCAAAGAATCAGAAGGGTAAGAGGGGTCGGCCATATCCCCTCATCGAAACAGTTATAACCTGAAACCTCAGGAAGCAACCCCGCCATAATAGCAATAAACTATGATTGTGCAGTGCAAGACCGACGGCCGGTTCTTCTTCTTCTTCTTATTCTTCTGCGTACGCTGTCAGACGTCAACCTTTATTTTTTCGAAAAAAGCAGCGGTCATCCTGAGGCTGTCGACATTGCCATAGAGCTTGTCTAGTGTTGCCACTGGTGATGGTCACATCTGCTTTCTCTGATCCTCGTATGTCGGGCAGTTTTGCAGCAAATGTTCAGCGGTCATTTTCCCGGTACCGCACGTACATTCGTCAGTGCCACCTATCTTCAATTTATTGAATAGGTGGTTCATCAGTCTATTGTGGCCTGTGCGAAGTCTGAAGACAACGACCTGCTCTCTTCTGTTCAACTGGTAATAGGCATCGTTTTTTGTGTAGCCAGTATGTTCTGTTTCCAATTTGGTCATGTATCTAGCTCTAATAAGCCTTTTTGACTCTTCGTATGTCACACTAGGGTCTGGTTGTGGTAGTCTTGGACCTTCTTTTGCCAGTCTGTCTGCCTCCTAGTTGCCTTGGATGTTACAGTGGGATGGAACCCACTGTACCACTACTCTTTTTGGTGCGGACTGCTGGCATAGTTGACAGAGTACTGCTCTTTAGTCATTAAGTTCAGTATTTTTCTGGCTTTTTAGTGCTGTGACTTCGGCCAGGGCATCTGTAAGCAGGACTATCTGGCTTTCATTTCCTGGCCGGCAGAGATCAACGTTATCATCAACTGCTAGAAGGCAAAGGTGACTACATAGTTGGTAGTTAATCAGTGAAGAACACGATTTTTTTTTTTAATTTAAAAAAGAAGGGTATAGACTGTCATAAATATCAAGGTAGACTATCGAACTTTGTTGATAGTGCAGGGATTTAGCGTATGCTAACATTCCTTGAGATAATAAGATTCATCGTTGTTTAGTCAGTTTAGGTTTTTATCATCTTTCAACAAATACTTTTGTAATAAATGAATTATCTTGTTTTTATGGTTCAAATAAGTTTTAGTGTTATTTGTTCTATATTGAAGTTGTAATGTCAAATGTTAAATGTTTAAATGTTTAACTCACATTCATAAAGAAATCCTAGTTCTATCACACATCGGCGAAAGGCAAAAACCTGGAAGGTATTTGACATTCTTTCACTCTATGGTGTAAGAAGATCACTTAAAAGACAGAAAGCTACGGAGAGTAGAGAAAAGGGGGGAGGGGCAAAAGAGTAGAGTTACATCAATAAAAGAATAAGGAGAGAGATGCGAGAAGTGAAAAATGAATGGATCTCTCAGTAATACAGAGATATTAAAAAGTACAATAACAAATATGATACCAAAAAGGCTGGTAGAAATTGACTAAACACCACGAGGCTGTTCCTATTTCTGTTTGGTGCCATGTCAGGGGAAGCAGTTACAATTATTAAAGACGGGAAACATGTAAACAAATCATTGTTATACTTTTACCTGATATTCTTAGAAAACAATAACGAATTTGAATTATAGACATATAAGGAAGCAAACTAACACTAATAATAGCTGCGTTGTGTTACAACGGTGACTCTGTGCATACCACGGGCGCATTGAGTGTACTGACGCTTAAATCAAGATTTAGAGAAGATACGTTTACAGAAATTGCTAGTGCTGCCAAATAACTAAAAAATATAAATAAGGCATGACCATTTGGTAAACTATCAATTGTCGACAGCAGATATGATCAAATGTTATCAATCTTGTAGAACAACTACTTTAGCCTAATCCATAGCCCGATATATACAAACATGGAGGTCAGGGATTCAGTCAAATGAAACGGTTCATTGTAAATCAAATGCTACATCTTATTTCAACCAGCACTGAATGACAGTACGTGTGTACGTAAGTCGCATGTCCTTTTACATAACGTAGCTTCTTACAACCGCCACCTATTTGGTTCCATTATTAATGTGCAATATTTACACATGAGCTATACATTTACGTAAAGTTTGGAATGTCGTTTAAGTGATGTGTCATTATTTATCAACTAGTCACCACACACAAACGTCAAGTTGTTGCGTCCTGTCGAGGAAAAAAATGAGACGTCTCCTCCCAAATCCAGATACGTCCAGCTGCTTGCACCTCCTCGTCAGAAGCGTAACGGTGTCCCTTGAGGTGTTCACGCAGCTTCAGGAAGGGGAAGAAGTTACAAGGTGTCAGATAGGGGCTGTACGATGGATGCGGTAAAATATCGTCAAACTTGAAATGCTCCGATGCAACGACTGTTTGTCGACATGTGTGTGGGATAGCAATGTCGTATTGCTTGCCCACACGAACACACAGCAGTAGTGCGCGAAGTTTCTGCAAAGTTTTGACAAATCAATTGGAGTTAACGGTATTGGCGTACTCCATAAATTCAATGTGGACTACACGCTCGCAGTCCCCAAAGATGATCATTATAACTTTTCCCGCCGAGGAGACGACCTTGAGTTTTTGTTAGTGTAGGTGAGTTCTTATACCCGTACTCCATAGACTGTCGCTTTTTATTCTGAGTCATAATGATGGGCCTATGACTCGTCACCAATGATAATTCGGCATATAAAGACATCGCATTCATGTCCATATTGCCTCAGAAGCTCCTGACACACCTGCTGTCATTGCTGTTTCATATCCTGTGTCAGCATGTGAAGGACCCATTTGTACACAGTTTCTTTACTTATGCAGAGCATGAATAATGTGATGGACTGACTCAATTGAAATCAAAAGCATTTCGGCGATATCTTTCTGCTTGGCGCGACGATTGGCAAGAATCAGTTCCTCCACGCGTGCTTGGTACATTCACAGCTGTGATCGTTCGTCCACTGCGAACATTGTCATGCAAGTTTGCCGTGGCTGGAATGTCGCCTTTTACAGTCCGTGTCAACCTCTTGCTAGTACTGACACACACACACAGGCGCCACCAAAGACCGCAGTCATTCTTCAGTGAATGTCGATGGGCAGACAACCTTCCTAGTCAGGAATTCAATCATAGCACGTTGCTTCAACCGTATATCCATGTAGGTCGCCATTTTACTGCCTGCTGTGGGCATGTGTCACGTTCCAAGCGCATGCCACTACATGCCCCTACTGCATTAAATATTATTTTTACGTAGGTGTCACATGGCTCTGACCAAAGTTGTCATAGCTGGAGATCAAACTTTTCAGATCGCTTTCGTATAAGCTGACACTGAATTAAAATATCATTGTCGCAATATTGTCGTTATAGTGTTGCCGAGGAAACAACCTAACTTCTATTTATAATTTGCTTGTGATCTGAGTACGTATCAGCCGATTTGCAAATCCAAAATGTCCAATGATAGCTTCTCATGTGACGTTAATATAATTTATCGTTTTATAAAATTTCACAACTCGCTTGATATAAAATAGTGTAACAAACTGTATATACTTTCATCTGTGTTTTTTTTTTAAGCCTTCATTGCCGGAGCATTTTTCATTGTTATCCCTGTTGGGTAATTTGCCCTTGTTTCATGGCTTCGTTGTACTAGGTCTACGTTTTTTGTGTGAAGTGGGGTGGATCTATTCCCTTCCTTAATTGTAAATCGTGAACCAATTCACAGCTGGATTGACTGTAATGTCAAGAATGAGAATTAATCATGGTATCTCTAACATGAGGGACCAGCTCTCGAACAATACCGCTCACTGCTGAGACGCTAACTACATCAGCTTCCACGACTTATTTCTTCTTCTTCTTCTTCTTCTTCGTACGCTGTCAGACGTCAACTTGAATTTGTTCGAAGAAAGCAGCAGTCATCCTGAGGCTGTCGACACTGCCACAGAGCTTGTCTAGTGTTGGCACTGGTGATGGCCACAAGTGCTTTCTCTGGTCCTCTTATGTGGGGCAATTTTGCAGCAGATGTTCAGCGGTCATTTTCCCTGTACCATAGGTACCATAGTAGCACCTATCTTCAGTTTATTGAATAGATGGTACCTCAGTCTGTTGTGCCTGTGCGGAGTCTGAAAACCACGACCTGCTCTCTTCTGTTCAACTGGTAATAGGCATCATTTGTGTGTAACCAGTGTGCTCTGTTTCCCATTTGGCCATGTACCTGGCCCTAATAAACCTTCTGGTCTCTTCGTAGGTCACACTAGAATCTGGCTGTGGTAATCTTGCACCTTCTTTTGCCAGTCTGTCTGCCTCTTCGTTGTCTTGAATGTTATAGTGGGATGGAACCCACTGTACCACTACTCTTTTGAGTGTGGACTGCTGACATAGTTTACAGAGTACTGCTCTTAAATCATTAAGTTCTGTATTTTTCTGGCCTTTTAGTGCTGTAACCACGGGCAGGGCATCTATAAACAGGACTATCTGGCTTTCATTGCTTTCGCCTGTCAGCATTGCTTCTACTGCAGCCTTCAATGCCTCTGCCTCCGCTCTGAAATTGCTTGAGAATTTTCCAGTTGCCACTGACGGTGTGATTATCTTTCTACCGTTTGTTAGGCTCAGGAACACCCCTCCCCCTCCATTCTGTGTTGTGTTTCTTGCAGAACCGTCGGTGTATGCATGGGTCCAGTCCCACGACTCATTTGAAAGGACGCTTGGACCCCCTTTTTTTTTCTCCTCGGTAAGTGTTGTGCGAGGGTTTGAGTAGCAGTCCAGTAGAGCAGCACACTTGTATTGTTGACCAAAGCCAGTGGCCTATTTACATATGTGAGACAAGACGGTTTCATAGTAAAGGTCATATATATATATATATATATATATATATATATATATATATATATATATATATATATATATATATATATATATATATATATATATATTAGTCGACGTAAATGCTGTCGGGTGCAGATGAGAGGCAACAGCTTGTTTAAGAAGTTGTGTGACCAGTTTCCTTCCTGTCTGTCTTTACTTACCTGACAGCAATCCAGATACCTATGTATAGCTGGGTCGACTGGATCGTCATAGTAACGATAGTTGAACCTGATACATTTGCCGCAACAAGCGAATAATCTGATACTAAACTAATCAGACCCACAGTATACATCTGCATAAGATCTACTGAAGCAATTAAGTATGCAGGAACAGACATGAGCAAGAAGCAAACACGATCTCGAGGAAGCAGATGACAATACCTCATGCTGGTTTGGGAGCAAAAGTAAATGGGTAATCGAATCAGCTTATCTACAACTAAAGATAAGAGTTTCATAGCCATCATCAACTGAGCGACGTTTTCTCATCAGATTCTCATTTGATCGTATCCACACATGAGTGTAGCTTTCTGAGTATCATATTGCACATGTTTTCAGTAATACGAGAAATCATAAATGTCGATGAAATTCCCACAAATAAGTGTAGAGAACTTAAACTACCAGTGACTATCCCGCTTCTTAGTGCAGACTTCCTGGTTTTTTTATATCCTCAATAGGTCTCAAGTGGACACTCCTGCAACCGCGTCGTAAGTTCATAGGAGCCGCATCACTTCTTATTGAACATGTTTTGCCTGCTGTATGGAGCGGAAACCTGAATAATGATCAAAAGCAATGACAGGAGATTGCAGGGTTTTGTCAACAGATGCCTGAGAAAGATTCTTGGTATAAAATGGTTTGACAAAGTTTCAAACGACATACTGTGGGAGAGAGCGGGACAAGGAAAATTGGAACAGGAAAGTTTAGGAAGAAAGTGGAGATGGTAGGTCATACATTAAGAAATCCCCAGGCCAGTGTCACCAGGCAGTCCCCGTCATGGAACCACCAGGGAATGAGAGGCATAGGCAGACCAAGGAATACATGGAGACACGATCGGGAGGCAGAAGTAAAGAAAACAGGAAAAAGCTGGAAGGAAGTGGAAACGATTGCACAGGACAGAACTGCTTGGCGAGGGTTGGTTTGATGGCCTAAGCACCCCTGGGTAATAGAAGGTGAAAGAGAGATAGACATTAAGCAATATATAGCAAATATTATTTTATTATACGCTTTCAATATTATCTTTCATTCTTCTTAACACCATCCGCACTTCTCTCTCTCTCTTCAACGTCTTACCAAACAGCTCTACCAACATAACGTTGTTGTGTGGTCAGGTGTGAAATACAATAAACACGACACTCGTGTAATGTTTCAAACTATTTTCTTTAAGTAACTTCACTTAACTTAACATAACCTTTTATACTGGTTTAGAAGATTCTGCAGAGTCTGCATACAACCAGTTTCATCTAGAGCAAAGTAGACCAACAGCCTGTTAAACGACATCTATGCTGTTCTAAACAAACGTACAGCAACAAATAAAAAGAAACAAGTATATTTTAATTTATAAGAATCGGGCCCAGTAAACATTCACATTAATACATCAAATGTATTAGCGTGAATGTTTACTGGGCCCGATTCTTAAAAATATAGTAAATGCCTCTCGATTTAAACTACAAACAGGACCTCCGGGTGACAGATGCGCCTTACTACTAACTCATTTTTACTGCAAAGAAAGACTTTAATTTGGGTATTTCATTTCGCTAACTCACTGGACACCCCCAAAAGTTGTATTAGCCTAGCTCGGGCCAATTAATTTCCACTATTACTAGTATTCCTTCATCCTATGTGTGGAATATTTTATACTAGATCTTGACTTGGTAGATCCTACAAGTTGATAGACTTGACACATATTAAATCGCATTCATTCTTAAAACTAGAGTTGTGTTGTGTGGACAGACACTAACAATTTTTTTTTTTAAAAGACAGACATCACAGGACACAGATCAACTATTTCGTAACTTACCATTGTCATAGAAACTACGGAATTTTACAAAGACGATAGCACGTTTTTTTCATAATTCTTTAAGTAGTAATGACTTACCTCATTTGAGAAGTATGTGGCTATTACATTGTAATGTTGCTCATGGTTATTTTTTCAATAGGAAATTACGTTGGTTACAGGCGATAAAATACAGGGAATTCCCGGTCAGCCATCTTGTCAGTGGTTCTCACTTTCTTTACTATTCCAGTAACTTTGGTTTCACGAAAAACACCAGAAAAACTGAGGTACTCTTCTAGCATGCTCCTGGGAAGCCGTACATTGAACCAAACATTACCACATAGAACTAACGTCTCCACGCAGTCGATAGCTTCCCCTGTCTAGGCGGTAAACTTACTGGAAGCGCAAATATCGACTTTGAAGTTAACAGCAGGATTGCAAAGGTGAGTTCTGCGTTTGGGAGACTGCACGCAACGCCTGTAATCGACTGGGCATCAGAGTCGCTACTAAAGTTAACGCGTATGGTGCTGTAGCGTTAACTACTCGGCTGCATGAGTGCAAAACATGGACAGTGTGTAGCAAACACACCAGACGGCTAAATTGTTTCTGCTTGAGATGTCTCAGTAGGTTGCTGAGGATCGGGAGACAGAACATAATGCCAAATTCTGAAATTCATAGTAAAACTGACATATTGAACCTTCATACGCTTCTGCAAATATTCCAGATAAGATAGACATGACATATTGTTTGCATGGCCTATGAATGCATCCCCAATCAGCTGTTAAATGATGAGCTCAGAACAAGCAGTCGCTTATTAGGATAGAAGAAAAGCTACAGAGACTCCTTGAAAGTGTCTGAAAAAGGTCACTGATATCGCATTCTGGGAGTTACTTGCACAGAACCGATCCACCTGGCACGTTAGCATCACCAAAGGTGCGCAAATCGTAGAGCGAAACTCCATCACGGAGACTCGGAGAAGATGTGCAGCTCGAAAGAGCAGAACGCACGACGACTCCACAGCAGACGTATCGCATGAGTGTCACGGGTACTGAAATTCTACTGTGCCAGGATTGGTCTATACAGTTATATGAGAGCACATCTCAGAGCACAAGTTAGAACACGTCTGATGATATCGTCGTCGTCTCTTTCGATGGAAAACTATTATTGTATTTTAACTAATTAACCACACACATACACAGACACACACTCATACACACACACACGTATACACACACATGACAACACTATTTGCCTTTGTGAGATGCCCAGTGTATTTAGGGCCCGGTTAGCAAAGAAAAATATGCCCCGATACAACAGATAAAATTTGCTGCATATTTTATTTTGTATTGTCGGCTTACATATATAAACTATCACAGGCAATGGAGAATGTATGTTGGTAGAGCAGTTTAGACAAATTCACATCAGAAAAAAATATCATTAAAAATATAATAATGTCGGTGTCCTTGACAAACGCAGTATTCCAAGAATGGTTTGCACAACACGAGTAACTGTAAAGCCATGGCGAGAGTTTCTCAACACAGAGAAGTTTTGCCTTGTCAAAGTCATTCACACCATTCTCTGTCACACGTTCCTAACTTTCTATTCATGTTTGTTGTTGTCATCCACGGGAAAGAGATTAATGAACTAATGGACATTTGATCGAAATAGAGTAATTCTTTTTTCGGAGCGTTCGGAAGGCAAACGTCACTGTACATGGACATCGTCTAAAGGCAGTTGTTAGCTTGACCTACTTCCCTCACAACAGAAGGAAATATTGACTCAACAATAAGATTTCCAAGGCGAGTGCTGCTTTCGGAAGACTACGAGAAATCATTTGGGTCCGGCAGGGAATCAGTGTTGCCTCTAAGATAAGTGTGTATCGTACTTTTTGTGCTAACCACTCTTCTGTACGGATGCAAAACATAGACAGTCTACAACAGGCATGTCAGGAAACTTAATCATGTCCATGTAAATTGTCTCCCCAACTGCTCAGCATTGGATGGCAGGATAGAGTGCCCAATTGTCCACAGCAGGATACTCTGGCATCTATCCGTTGCTACAGAGAGCCAAGATCAGATAGACAGAGCATGTTGTTTGCATATCAGAAGAGCGCCTCTCTAAACAACTCTTTGGCGGTGAACTCAGGACAGAACAGCGCTAGGTGGAGAGGGCCGGGGGGGGGGGGGGGTGAGGGGGGCAGGCGGACGATACAAAAGACACTCTTAAAGTTTTAAAAAATAGTTTCTCTATTGATGTTGCTGCCTGCGAGCTGCTTGCTGCGAACCGCTCAACCTGGTGCACTGCCATTACACTTGGTGCTTGCACCACTAAGCAGAGAACCATTACGGAGGCGCAGGAAAAGCGAGCTGCACAAAAGGAAAGAATGCAACACTACCCAATTACAAATGCTATTCTTGTATACACTACGGTAGAGTTTGTTACGCTCAGATCGGACTGTACAGTCGTATGCAGCCACATCTGAATAAATATGCTTACCGCTGTCGCCATCTGGGCACCTAACTAACAAACGGCAATGTCGGAAGCCTTGTGCTGACTGTTGTCTTTATTGTCTGATAAATGCACTAGATATCGATATCGAACAGGGTAGAAAAGTAACAATAATAATGCTCGCTTAGGTGACTGAGGACCGTTGCGTAGGTCGGCCGCATCCATGACCCACAGGGTGGAGGAGAAGGTTGCTACTTGCTGAAGCCATACAGTTGGGGTACTGCCTCTTCTGCGCTTCCAGCCGGTCGGGGGAAGACTTTTGGCGCTGAGGACAGTCTTGTGTAGTATCTTGTGGGCAAGGGTTTCCTAGTCCAGCCGTACAACATGACCGAACAAAGAAACTCGGCGGCGGTCAAGTGTTTCTGAGATTGGGAGAAGGCCTGTTTTTAACAGAGACCTCCACGTTGCGGATGTAGTCATGCCATCGGATGACCAGGATACGCCACTGGTTGCGCATGTGAAAGGTTTCCAGTCTCGATATGTCATGTTTCAGCAATGTCCAGGTTTCGGAGCCATAAAACAGGACTGGGACCACGCAGGACTGGTAGATGTGGATTTTTGGCCTGAGGGAGATCTTGCCATTACTCCACACACGTCGGAGGTCGTGCATAGCGGACGCAGCTAATCCGATCCGCCTTGTCATATTGGGACCGCTGCGTCCATCTGGTGATATCATGCCACGGAGATAGATGAATTCTTTGGTGCCCTACTGAGTGTGACCTTGAGTTGCAATACCCCGGGGTGCTGTGTCATAAATGAGGTTCTAAACTTTGGTTATGGCACATGATATAGACAGGCCTAGGGAGGGCGTTTTACTGTCTAACATTTCCAGAGGGCGCTGCAGCGCAGATCTGTCTGTGCTGAACAGGACAATGTCGTCCGCGTAAACGAGATCAGTTAAGATTGACTGATCAATAGCTATACCCTCTTGATGCGGCCTGCTTGGCAGAATAGGTCGGGGGGCAAGAATTCATCCTTGTCTGACACAAGAAGTCGTGAGGAATCTGTAAGAGAGAGCGTCACCTAATCGAATTCTGGCGCCAGTGTTATTGTGCAGCTCCTTGATCAGGTTCAACGGGGGGGGGGGGGGGGGGTCTATTCCCTGGAGGGCTTTCATAAAGCCGGCCGAACACCCGAGTCATATGCTGCGTACGAGGGCGATTGAAGGCCCGGTGCAGTTCGACGAGGAGGCGCAGAGAAAAATAACGTCGGTTGTAGAACGATCCTTGGTAAAGCCAGACTGTTCTGGGCGACGTTTTATCCTCAAGATAGGCTTGAGTCTAGCGATTAGCACGTGGGCAAACACCTTTCCCGGTACCGAGAGTAGTATTATAGGCCTGTAATTACTGCAGTCTTTGCGACTCCCTTTGCGTTTGTACAGGAAGACGACGATTCGATCGCGTCAGTCGGCTGGGACGTGTCCCGTCCTCCATGCTTGCAGGAATAAATGATGGAAATTCAGAGATGGACCAGCTGCAGGCCCAGATCACATCCCACCGGAGCTGTTGAAACACGCCATCGACCCGATCAACAGTAACAAAAAGTACCTAATTTGAGAATCACTGATTCACCGTGTTTATAGCTGAAGGAAGCAATCACGTGAACCAATCATATTTCTCCAATACGTGGTTTGCTATTGGTGGGCATTTTAAACTGCTAACACAAAAAACAGTAGTCAGGAAAAGGTATGATGTAACTAAAAAGGGCAAGTCTTACCTAACTAATTACAGTCAGCTCAAGGTTCTCTGCACTTTCTTGCATTTAATAAATTATAAAAAATAAATAAATGAAATAATATTATTAATTCTTATCATTAGAGAACTACGAAATATCCGTTGCCTTCGTTTTGATAGGAATAGTTATCAGTAATGGCGACACATCGTAACGAAATAAGCGAGCGAGTTGTAGTTTTATACTTTTTCAGCCGCATCACAAAAACAATTGTTCAGTTCAGGTGCCAACTGCACAGCAAAGGTCAGCTGCAAAGAATCCACGACGTCCTCTGTCTCTTGCCTAGATTGTAAAATCTGCCAAGCATTTCTCTGTCCATCATTTGATGTTATCTGCCTGCATATTGCGATATCTACCCACGGTACGTTTGCCACCTTTCCTTCGGACTCTGAATCTGATTTCGCTCCTCAATTTTAAGACTACTAGTCTTCTTAGCTTAGTGACTTAGCGACTTAGTCTTTGCTTGCCAGATCTCCCCAAGACTTACTAACTTCTTTGTTTACTTTTCTTTCCAGGAGATGCGTACACTTCTTTCAAATATATCCCGATTTCAAAGGCATCAATTCTCTTCTCCAACCCTTTGTGGCTTTGTTTATTGTGCTGGGTTAGTTTATACACTACAATGACGATATGCTTGAATGTCAATATATGACTCATGTTGGTGAAAACTGATTTGGCCATCCATAATCTCTTTTCTTATTCCTATTTCACATATCCCATTTTCCGTTATTACATTTCCCAATTCTTTATCTATTTTTTTGTTTGACTGGCTAGTTTTATCCTGGTCATGTGTTATGTTATCAGTGTCAAACTTTAGTCCTATTGGATATGCACACACGTATGATCGAGACCTGTGAGATGCTTTGGGTACAAAGTGCAGTAGGAAAAACAATTCGCCACAAAATTAGCAATTAGTTGAAGAAAATATTGTGGACAACAGCTAATTTCTATGTTGAAGTACAGAAAATAAAGTGATTAGGACATTTGACAAGGACACAGCATGATCAATCTTGAGGTTTCAGGACCACGAGCAAGACGTCGACCCAGGCGGCGATGGATAGAAGGATAATAGAAACACTCCAAAAGTTGGACATGTCAACAGCCCCAGCCTCAAACCAGAAGTTTTCGCAGAGATCTGCGACACTACAAGGCATGAGCAGTAGGACAAAAGAAAAAGATGAAGCATTTCTATATGCAGACTAGATTTTCAGTCTACTTTGCTAATTATCATAGTTTTAATTTTCTCAGTGTTAATTTCCATTAACATCCATATAAACACTGAGAAGAACAATTTTACAATATTTTTAGGACTGAGACTACACATTCATACATAAAGATCACCAACAGACGCAAATCCAACAAAATTATGTGTGGACCAAAAGTGCGCACCTTCACAATAAGTAAATAAGAAATACAACTTTTCGAATAGTTTTGTATTTGTCATTGCCATAGCAGCACAGTGATCTATAAACTGAAAAAATTGGTTTTAAATGTCAGTTTTTTTTAATGAAGACACTTGGTCTGAAAATGAATTAATCTTAACTTAACGTCTTAATACTGGTTTAGATGAATCTGCAGAGTCTATATACAACCAGTTTCATTTGGTTTTCCTTGCTCTAAAAACTATGCACATCCAATATATTTTTGAATGCATTAATTGTTCCTGCTCTACTACTTTGGCAATGCATTCCAAACATTCACCACTCTCTGACTAAAAAAATATTTCCTAATATCTAATCTGGACCTCTCTTTAGTTAATTTGTAGCTGTGCCCTCTTGTTCTTGTAGGTGGTTGTATTTTGAAAAACATGTTAAAGTCTAATTTATCCTTACCGTTGATTATTTTATAAACCTGTATTAAGTCACCTCGAATTCTTCTCTTTTCTAGACACTGTAGGCCAGTCTTTCTTCATAGCTGTAATTCTGGAATCCAACTATCAGTTTTTTTGCTCTTCTTTGTAACCTTTCCAGCATGTTTATATCCCCTCTGCGATAAGGACTCCACACCTGTACATAGTACTCCAATCTAGGTCTAACTAATGCCTTATACAGTTTGACAATCACTTACTTGCTCCTATGTTTAATATTTCTTTTTATCATATCTAACATTGTGCCTTTTTCACTGCTACATGGATCTGCTCACTCACCTTACCTGTATGATCTATTATAGCCTCTTGGTCCTTTTCTTTTTCTATCTTTCTTCTTCTTCAGTTCTCAATCTCTTGCTACCAAGCCCTGATCAGGGCTTAGGAAGTAGTCTGGAGAACGGAATGCGTTGTGCCCTAGCTAGGTTATATCTTGACTAATATTTGCACCTTTCGATCTGACACATCCGTCTTTGGCAGTTCTACCTTTCTAATATTGTTCACTCCCATTCTGTAACCATGTTCCATATTGGATCTACCCATGGGGATAACTTCACATTTATCTACATTAAACTCCATTTGCCAGCTTTCAGACCATTCTCAAAAATGTTCTAAATCCGACCTCAATTTATCCACTTCTGCTATAGATGAGACACTACTGCATTGTTTTGTGTCTTCTGCAAATTTGCGGTCATGGATCCAAAATCATTGTCCTAGTTTTATATATATCAAAAACAAAATTTGTCTCCAAAACAAGCCCTGTGGTACTCCTTATTTATAGCAACTTTCTGCCTTTTTCCAGTTAACCAATTTTCAATCTATTTGGCAACTTCCCCACCTATTCCATGTGATTTTAACTTTCAAAATAATCTTTGATGAGGTACTCTATCAAAGGCCCTAGCATAATTTAGATAACATCCACAAGCTCCCCTTCATCTTTCATTTTAGTAACCTCCTATATGAATTCCAATAGATTTGTTAAGCACGACCTCCCTTTAGTAAATCAATACTGACTATTATTGATTAGATTAAACTTATCTAAATGCATTACAATGTTGTCTTTGATTATTGTAAAGAGGTTGCAGAGACTCGCAGAACGTGTACTGCCTGAGTCGCAATGCGGTTTCAGAGCTGGACGTTCTACAACCGACATGATCTTCACACTTCAACAGCTCCAGGAAAAATGTAGAGAGCAGAGGAGGCCTCTCTACATTGTGCTTGTAGATGTCACAAAGACATTTGGCTCAGTCAGCAGACCAGGACTCTACCAAATTCTGGAGCGGATAGTCAGCCCTCCAAAGTTACTCGGCTTTATCATTTCCTTCCATGAGGGCATGAAGGTGAGCGTGCAGGTGGATGGTGTTACAACTGCCAATTTTGACGTCAAAACTGGATTCAAACAGGGTTGTGTCCTTGCCCCTACACTATTTGGTATTCTATTTGCTGTCCTTCTGGAAAATGCTTTTTAAAATGCTCCTTGAGTAGTCTACATTCGCACCAGATCTGATGGTTCGCTGTACAACCTAGGTTTACTAAGAGCAAAGACAAAAACCACGGAAGTCCTATTCAGATACCTTCTTTTCACTGATGATGCTGCCCTTGTGACTCGTGATGAGGCCACTTTGCAATTTTTAAATGACAGTTTAGCTGGGGCATGCGATTTGTTCTCGCTGTCAATAAACGTCTCAAAGACGGTGATCCTGGGATCAGGAACGTCAATCCAGCAAACATCACTCTCAATGGCAATCTCACAGTATCAACCAAAAATTTCAGCTACCTCGTATCAACAATTACAAGCGCCCTCTCTCTGGACGAGGAAATAAATATAAGAATTGGAAGAGCAGCGACTACTTTTGGCGGCCTTTTCAAGAGGTAGTGGAGAAATATTAAACTGACTTTGCAGACAAAAATGCAGATATTTCGAGCCTGTGTTCTCAGCACCCTGCTGTACGCATCAGAGACATGGACGACATACTCAAGGCACGAGAGATGGCTAAACACTTTTCACCTCCTCTGCCTGTGGAAAATTATGAACATCAGACAAGAAAACAAACACAGAAGTGCCGCAACGCGCAAATCTTTTTTCTGCAATAGGACTGTTACGTGCTAAAAGACTGGCCTGGCTGGGTCACGTTAGTAGAATGATCAATGGGCGCATTCAAAAACAGATGTTGTATGGTGAGCTGTCAGAGGGGAGGAGACTCCCAGACAGACCCCTGCTCAGATATAAAGATATTTGCAAGGCATCAATGACAGACTTTTCCATCGACCACAAGGCATCAATGACAGACTTTTCCATCGACCACAATGCTTGGGAAAACCCAGCCGCGGTGCGAACCACATGGAAGACATCACTCTGAAATGGCCTAACGACATTTGAAGCTACTCTGAGAAAGACTTGAAGCTACTCAGAGAAAGACTTGAAGCTACTCAGAGAGAGACTTGAAGCTACTCTGAGAGAGACTTGAAGCTACTCTGAGAGAGACTTGAAGCTACTCTGAGAGAGACTTGAAGCTACTCTGAGAGAGACTTGAAGCTACTCTGAGAGAGACTTGAAGCTACTCTGAGAGAGACTTGAAGCTACTCTGAGAGACTTGAAGCTACTCTGAGAGAGACTTGAAGCTGAAGAGACTTGAAGCTACTCTGAGAGAGACTTGAAGCTACTCAGAGAGAGACTTGAAGCTACTCAGAGAGAGACTTGAAGCTACTCAGAGAGAGACTTGAAGCTACTCAGAGAGAGACTTGAAGTTACTCTGAGAGAGAAACTCAAAAACAATCGTATACGTCGAAAGGAGAAAAGACCCATCTAGTGAAAAAAAGACATACCTGCTTCATGATCGTCTGCATAGATAAAAAAGGCCATTTATTATTATGATCCTCACACTAATACTTTGATAGTGACTATGCTAACAGGTAGCTAAGGAGGGTTGTGCTTGAGGTTAGCCATTTCATATTGTGATTCAAATGAAAGGTAAAGTAAACACTGCCATGAAGGATGAAGTATCAGAGGCTTATTTGTAAGAAGCCCGCGATATTTGTAAGAAATAGTACCTTCTTATTCTTCTGCGTTTGTCATGAAAAGGACATAGGTGCAGTTTTCAGCGAGGCTGCGATATCTGCGCCATTGTGCCCGACATATCCAGTTTCAGATCAATATTTTTGGAACCTGGTTTGCCTTCTTTTTTTATCCTATTATTTTAGCCAGGCTGCATGGTTACAGTCTGTTACCGGGGTCATCATTTGGAGGCGAAATATGGTCTTTGTCAGTTATAGGTTGTTGACCCTGATGAAAGCAGCCAGCTATGAGTCGCTGACCCTGATGAATGCAAGCAGCTATGAGTCGCTGACCCTGAAGCAACCAGTTACCAGTCGCTGACCCTGATGAAGGAACCAGCTATGAGTCCCTGTCCGCTCATTCAATGCTGCTTGTTTGGCCACAGGTATGGTATCTGGTTTCCTTCATCCCTGTCTGGTCTTCCATAACTAAGTCACATTTTTGCTTATTACTGATATACCAGTTTCTTAATAGCTAGACCAGACAATAACGAGTAATGGTAAATGTGAAAGGGAAGTGAGGAAGAGAATAACAATGGCTACAAAACACAATATAACTAAAATATATTCACATCAAGGCAAATAACCATTAAAAAAAAAACTAAAAATGAAAGTCATCAGGTTATATATATATTCAACATTACTTGCCTGTGCAGAAACATGAAGAATAAGCAAACAGAGAACAAAATAGAGGCTTGAAATGTGGATATACAGAAGAATGGGTGGTATTTAAGAGAAAGGAAGTTCTGAAAGACAACTAAATTAATCAGATCAAATATCTTGGACATAAAAAGAGACATGATACTCTGCTGGAAACTACAGTAGGAAAAGGTGGAAGGCCTTTTTCTCCAAAAACCCCGCAAACAAAAATAAAGTATTAAACAGTTAGCAGAACAGGGAAAATATCAATTTCCCCCATTCGAACTGAGGGGTTGGCTTCCCTGTTGAACTAAATCACTCAAACACTCCCCCAGTGGTCAAATCTTATCTCCTGTCTTTTCAATTCACCAGTTTTAAGGTGGTCCTTTCCTCCACTGGTCAGTTCCTCAGTCTTGACCAAAAGGGACAAAGAACAGGAAATAGGCTGAGTTTTATGGCAGAGTGGACTGACAGAATCCAAGGGTAAAGAATGGTTCTCATATAGGCCAGGCATTACTCACCCCCTTGACTATGGTACATGTACACAAAACCTTTATGGCTATATAGCTTTTGGGAAAAATATAATACATATATATACAAATGTGTGTGTATAAGCAAATACATATGTATGGATATGTACACATGTTGCATATATGTATGTGGTTGCATATGTACATGTGTACATGCATATGCATGTATGTGTGTATATGTATGTATAGATGGATACATGCATGCATGTAGGTATGTATGTAAGTATACATGGGTGTAGGTGTACTTTCACAAATAAATGTACATCACCTTTCCTCTCACAAAGTGTAACTCCCACAATCTCACGTTTCATCTCATGGGAATTTTCACCTCACATCACACAAAATTTTGTTTAAAAATTGTGCAATAAAGAATTTTCAAAAAAAAATGGAAGACATCACTGTAAGTGAAACTGCAATATCAAGAGATTGCCTAAAAACAATTTGTCAGAATGCACTATCGAGACAAGGGACAGAGTATGTTGGATGTCTAGTGCAACCAACCTTCAATGTGGAGACAGCACTTGACATCAGCATAACTTAACTTATCGTCTTTATATTGGTTTAGAAGACTCTGCAGAGCTTGCATATACATTTTTATTTACATATCCTTGCTCTAAAAGCTATGAGCATCCAATCTAATCTTAAATGCAATAATTGTCCATGCCTACACTACTTCCTTTGGCAATGCATTCCAAGCATTCATCACTCTCTGACTAAAAAATATTTCCTAATATCTAATCTTGACCTTTCTTTAGTTAATTTGTAGCTATGCCCTCTTGTTCTTGTAGGTGGTTGTGTTTTGAAAAAAACTTGTTATAGTCTAACTTATCCTTTCCTTTGGGTATCTTATAAACCTATATTGTCACCTCAAATTCTTCTCTTTTCTAGACATGGTTTTTCTGAGTCTTTCCTCATAACTGTAATTCTAGAATCCCACTATCAGCTTTTTCGCTTTTCTTTGTATCCTTTCCAGCATATTTATATCACCTGTACAATAAGGACTCCACACCTGTACACACTACTCCAATGTAGGTGTCTAACTAATGCTCTATGCTATTTAACAATCACTTCCTTTCTCCTATGTTTAATATTTAGTTTATTCTACATATTTGCCTTTTTCACTACTACTTGGACTTGTTCACTCACCTTATCTGTATGATCTATTATAACCCCTAGGTCCCTTTCCTTTTCTATCATTCTAATATTGTTCTCGCCCTTTCTGTAATTATGTTTCATATTAGATTTTCCCATGTGGATGACTGTACATTTATCTACATTAAACTCCATTTGCCAGCTCACATACCATTGTCGAATTTTATCTAAATCCGACCTCAATATATCCACTTCTGCTTTAGATGAAACACTGTTGCATCATTTTGTGTCATCCACGAATTTTGCAATCATGGATCCGATATCAATGTCAAAATGGTTTATATATATCAAGAACAAAATTGGTGCTCTATGGCACTGCACTATTTACTTCACACCACTAAGAGTACTTCTTATTTATGCCTACCCTCTGCCTTCTTCCCGTTTATCAATTTTCAATCCATTTGGCAACTTCCCCACCTATTCCATGTGATTTTAACTTCCCTAAATAATCTTTCAGGCACTTTATCAAAGGCCTTTGCAAAATCTAGATAAATACCATCCACTGGTTCCACATTATCAATCATTTTAGTAATTAGTAATTAAAATATATTTGTTAAGTACGACCTCCCTTTAGTAAATCCATGCTGACTATTTCTAATTAGATTAAACATCTAAATGCATTACAATGTTTTCTTTGATTATTGAATCTAGCAAGTTACAGACTATGCTTGTTAAACTTACCGGTCTATAATTTGCTGGATATGATTTTTCTCTTTTTGAATAAGGGAATCCTTCCTGAATCTTTCCAATCTCCCGGAACAATTCCTTTTGCAAGTGATTGAGAACAAAATATAGTCTATGGTTTTGCTAGTTGGTCTCTAATTTAAAACAGCAGTTTTGGATGAATACAATCTTGACCTGGACATTTATCCACTTTCAAACCCTCCAATTTAAAAAAAAAAATTTCCTGTGTGAAACAGATTAATCTTAATACCACTGTATCCATGTGTCTGGAAAATATTTATAGGTTCTGGGATCTTGGAGTAGTTTTCTTTTGTGTAGTCTCTGTCAAAGTACCGATTGAGTAGAATAGCTGCCTCCGAATTTTCACTTATTATTTTACCTGTGCTATCTATGAGAAGGCCTACTTTGTTATTTGTTCTATTTTGATTTCTAACATAAGAAAAGAAGCTTTTACTATCAGTCTTGATCCTATAAGCAAGTTATTTTTACAAGTCTATTTTTGCTTTTTTATTCACTTTCTGGGCTATGTTCTGCTTGTCCAAATGTTTTAAATATGTTTCTTTTGATTTACCTGCCTCTATATATTTTTACATACTTCTTTCGCTCTTCTGCATTTAACTACAAATCTGGTAATCTACTTTTTAAGCTTGGGGTTTTCCTTTCTTACATGGAACACGTCCTTCTTTTAGTTTTTCTAGAACTATTTAGAAAATCTCGCACTCTGTTCCTCCGACAATCTCTTTCCAGATCATCTGGCTCGCTGCCTTTTTAATCTTCTTAACATCTGTCTTAGAGTTGTTGTGTGCTCACGTGTTTATGTTTACTTCTTTCCTTGCTATAAGATTCCAACGGATGATCTGATGGACACTTGAGCCAAACAGTTCCCCAATGGTAATGGTAACAGGGTGTTAGTCCTGTCCCAACAAGGTATTACTGCTGTCTTAACAAAGTGCTAATTCTGTCCCAACAAGGCACAGGTGCTGTCTCAAATTTGCATCACTGGAAAGACTGGAGTGAGTTATGGCCATGACAGACATGTGATATTACCCTCCTTCCATTTACTTGCTGGATGTTGTTGAATTACCACAATTGGTATATTTACCCTTTTGTGCAAATTGAAAAGGATGTTAAGTGGTGGTTTGTTGTAGCTTTTCTGACAACGCGAACATGCTGAGGAAGGTGGACAACGGTCCTACTTACTTCTTGTTGAGACAGCAATAACACCTTGGTAGGGCAACATTATGACTTTTTTGAGACAGCACTAACACCTTATTGAGACAGCACTAGCATCTTGTTGGGACAGCACTAATACTTTGTTGTAACAGCACTAGCATCTTGTTAGGACAGCACTAACACCTTGTTAGGACAGCACTAACACCTTGTTGTCTTATTGGCACAGCACTAACACCTTGTTGGGACAGCACTAGCACCACAGTGAGACAGCACTAACACCTTGTTGGGACAGCAGTAACACCTTGTTAGGACAGCACTAACATCCTGTTGTGACAACACTAACACCTTGTTGGGACACCACTAGCGCCTTGGTGGGACAGCTTATTACAATGAAAGCTGTAATCATTCTTGCGTTGTGTATTTGATGGTCCTGACTTGATACAACATTTGAGATGTTGATTGTAAAACAAAAACTGAGGAAATTTGGGATTATCCATGTTGAATGCACATTTTCTTTGCAGATAGAGAACATCCAAAATTGAGCATAATTAGTGGGAAAATAATATACAATAAAAAAGAGGGATGGTTGAGATCGATATGAATCTCTGAACGCGTGTACAGAAGAAAAAGAGAGAGAGGAAGAGAGTGAGAGAGAGAACTTGTGGACAAGGAGGAGAGAAGAAACAAATTGGGAGTGAAGAATGGACTTCAAGATTAGATTGCAGCAACTTAATACCACATGTTTTTTATTATCACTTTTACTTTTGTATTACTTTGAATTATCTTTCTGTAGTTTCATATTAGAACTAGATTATATTTGTTAAGGTAAACAGGCCAATGCTGTGAAGCTGTTTTGCTCCAGATATCCTATCTGAAAGTGTTTATAATGAATTCACATGTTTACTTGTAAGACACATCAGTTTCCTCTCTTATGAAACATCTTAGGAGTTGAAATGTGTTGTGTACTGACAATACTCTCAGTCGCTGTATAGTAGTTTGTAAAAAAAAATGTCACCTGCATGCAGTTAACATTTTGATTGTATATTTTTGGTCTCACTTCAGCAATTCTTAACTTAACTTCATTATACTGGTTTAGAAGGCTCTTCAGAATATGTATACAACCAGTTTATTTCACTCCACGGATTACGAAAATAATGTGAGCATCCAAATGTATTTTTGAAAGCATTGGCCGACTCTGCTTTCACTACAACCTGCGGCAATGCATTCCAAGAATTCACCACCCTCTCTCTAAAAAAATACTTCCTAATATCTAATCTGGACCTGTCTTTAAACAATTTGTAGCTGTGCCCTCTTGTTCTTGTAGCCGGTCGGACTTTGAAAAACTTGGTATATCCTGATTTATTCTTTCCATTTATTAATTTTTACAGTTGTATTAAGTCGCATCGAATTCTTCTTTGTTCGAGACATAGAAGACCAGTCTTTTTTAGTCTCCTCATAACTAAAATTCTGAAGCCCCGCGATCATTTGTGTAGCTCTTATTTGTACCCTTTCCAGCTTGTTTATATCCACTCTATTATATGGACTCCACACCTGAACACAGTACTCCAATTTAGGTCTCACTAATGATTTAAATAACTTGACTACCGGTATTACTTCCTTGCTCTTATGTGAAATGTTTCTTTTTATCATGCCCAGCATGGCATTAGCCTTTTTCACTGCCACATGAACTTGCTCTCGCACCTTTTCTGAATGATCTATTATAACTCATACGTCTCTTTCCTTTTTTTTTTTATTGTCCTAATAGTTTTATCTCCCATCTTGTAATTATATTTATTATTGGATCCACAGCAAGACAGAATAATTTTCACAAAAATAAATACAACCCAAAACCAAGGTACACGTATCATCACTGGAGCTATGAGAACAACATAAATAAATGCAATGGATAATATCACACGAAAGCAAAGTATGGAGACGTGCAGAGACCAAAAAACACTCCAGCAGGGGGAAAAGTTCAAACGAATGCCTGATCACCCAATATATGACAGGATAAATCGCATGGGAAGAGGGACATTATAGAGAAACAACTTCATATAAAAAACAAAAGAACTTACAAGAGCAGACTAAATCATAAGCGAGGCAGTGGTTAGAAATCTAAAACAAACATCCCAAATCCCACCATGGAAAAAAGCCAAGTTCCCTGAGATGGTAGAAACCATAGAGGAAAAAGGGAACTCAAGACAGATTTAGAAAGGAAATTTATCACAGAAGAATATCTTAGAAGAGTATACCTATCAGAAACATGGATACACGTATATACAGATGGCTCATCTAACAAAGCCACATCCAATAGAGGTGGAGGGTCTATTACAGACTAGGGAATGGAGAAGAAAATCTCGATAATTAACAACGGGAACACACTCCAATAACTTCCGTACAGAAGCAGAAACACTGAAGGCCGCAGCTGACCTTGTAATCCAAGATAAAGATATCCACCAGAGCTAAAACAACACAACAATGAAGATCTCGAGCAATGTATGTTCTCCCTGACACAGCTCTCAGCAAAACACCCAAAGTTGGTCACACAGTGGATCCCATCCCACTGGAATATGAAGCTGCAGGCAAAGTATGGAAGAGCATCCCCAAAAACAGACCCGAGCATCACATATAATGAGGTCAAGACCATATTTAAAGCCAACTTCAGGGTAAAATGGGCTGATCAACACCCAACTTCCTAAAAAAAGACAGCTACTTTAACTTAACTAGAGAAGAGCAAGTCATCTTCAGACTGAGAACTGGGCATAACAGATTCAAGAGTCATCTTTACAACAAAATGAGGATTGGGACAGATGACAAGTGTTCATATGGGGAGCATATCATGACCACGGAACACAGAACACATCCTGCAAAGCTGCACGCTCACGCAGGAAAAGAGAGAACAATACTGGCCTCGCGAGACAGATATGAGACAAAAGCTGTATGGAGATAAAACAGCCTTACAAACAACGGTGTCCTTTGTAAGAGAAACCGAGGCCTTGATCTGAAGATGAACGAAGAAGAAGAAGAAACAACTCACTGGTCTATAATTGGCTGGATCTGACTTTTTGAACAAGGGGATCACACCCTTACATCTTTCCAATCCCTTGAAAAATCCCTTTCTCAAGAGTGTGAAAATAAAATATCGCAAATGGTTTTGCTAACTGGCCTCGAAGTTCAAACATTAATTTTGGATGAACATCGCCTTGATCAGGACATTTATCCACCTTCAACTGATTCCAATTTTCCTCGATAATGCAGAATGATAGAAATCCTTCTGTGTGCATGTCCGAATATTTAATGGCTCTGTGATCCGGGAGCTGTCTTCTTTTGTATAGACTGTACCAAAGTACTGATTGAGTTGATTAGCAGGATCCCTGTTCTCACTTAATTTTCCTGTTTTATCTTTAAGTGGGCCAACTGTTGTCTTTCGTTCTCTGTTTATGTCGAACATTAGGAAAAACAAACAAAGCTCTTGATATCAGTCTTGATCTTTTGAGGAAGTTTTTTTTCCAAAGTCAAATTTTGCTGCTAAATTTATAAGATTTGTTTTGTATGTGCAAATATTTTAACCTTCAGCACGCCCCAGTCCAGATCATCTTGACACACTCGGCCTACAAAAACGGTGTACGTAAAATTCTTTAATTTTTTGAACGGAGTCACTCCCGACAGCCATTTTTTACTGCTGAATACATACTCCATATATACACGATATTTTGCCGGTTAAAGTATCGTATGTACGATTACAAATGGCCTTTGAACAGTTTTAATTTTGTATACGCCGTTTGGACCAAGCCGACTTTTTGCGAAAGGGGAAGTATGTTGTTGGGAAAGATCTTTATCGAGTAGATCTGTTTATTTTGTTTGTTTAAATGAAAGAACTACGTTTGAATTGGAAACTAACAGTTGTGTCGATATTGTAAACATAGTATCGATACGTTGTTGTGGTTTCAATGGTTTTCTATCGAAGCGACTACTAGGCCTAGTGGTCGAGCCCAAATTTTTTCCGAGATTTTCATAAATTTCAACTTAATCTTTTTGTACCTCAAAAACTAACAAACACACAACAAAAACAATAATATCCACATGTTCGTTATGCAATTGTGTGTCTACACGCAAGAAAATCATATTTATTGACAAACAAACATAAAAGTTATAAATTTTGAAAGACACTACCATAGCGACAAATTAAGAAAATTAATTAAGTCAAATTTTTTCCAAAAAAAAATGCGGCAGGCTAAAGGTTTAAGTATGTTTCATTCGATTTTCTAGCCTCTGTATATTTTTTCGAAGCTTTATTCTTAGCTCTACTACAAATAACCACGGATCGAGTTATCATTTTTTTGCTTATGGTTCGACTTCCTACATAGGACATATTATATGGGTTTACATTCGTGCAGAATTTATTATTTATATTCTTTTATATTTTTACTTCATTTAAGTCCTAGATTACATGCCAGTAGCATTCTTTCAAACTCTGTCCCAGTGTTGTTCAACACTCATTTGTGTGTCTCGCCGTCTAAATCAAATATTGATGTCAAAAATCTAAGAAGAATGGCTGGAAGAAAATTTCATTTGAGAAAAAGTACAAAAACCTCGTGGTTATATACCTTGAAAAAAAATTGACCAAAAATGCATGTTCAACACAGAGAGAGAGGGTGGGCCTTTCAGACAGTTTATCCATGCTATCATATATATATATATATATATATATATATATATTTATATATATATATATAGCTAGACAAATACTAATAGATAGATGAGAGAGATGGAGATATGTAAATCGTGTGTGTGTGTGTATATATATATATATATATATATATATATATATATATATATATATTCTTGTAAAGTTAGGCCAGCACGATTTGGGAGATAAGGGTTACAGATCACCAAGTCACCGAGGAACAACTGAATACAATAAAGATAGCACAGTACTTGGTTGGATGGAAGTTTTAAAAAGTTGTTATGCAACCTGGTTGTAGTAGACCGCTAATCTTAGTTGCAACCATATTTACATGCTCTTCAGAACAACGAATTACAGTGAAAGTATGCTTGGAAGATGTAATGTGTTACAGACAGCGCGGGAGTTGTTGATCCCAGCTTTCGCCTCTTAGGCATCATTTTCCCAAATCCCTAACAACATATTAATTAAACCATAGTATTAATTCTTATTGGATTCGTTTATCCAGAGTTTGCCGGTGTGACTTAATTGACCACACAACGTAATTCTTGCTTACGGAGGGAGAAATCCGAATCTCAAATCGCGATGACCAAAATTTATTTCCTTGTCATTTTCTGTTTTATGACGTCATTTTCGGATAATCTCAGCACCAAAAAATAATATATTTTTTAAAAACTGGAAACAGCACAGATTTCTTTGTTTTCTGACCGTAAACGTCAGCAAATTAACATCTATTTTAAAAATCCAACAAGATGATAGTTGCTTTTCTTTCAAACTCTTCAAAGTTAACCCTGAAGTTAGAAGTGTATGAGTAATTACCTAATGACTTCAGCGTTATGAGTTATTGAGATGTCTGGTGTTTCTTTCTTCTATTTCATCTCTCCCTATAGGTGTCTGTTGTGAAACGTATCGGCAATACTTTCAGATCTCTATACAAATTGCTTACCATAATTTTAAAATGTGTTCCTCATATTTGAAACTATTCATTTCACTATAAACCACTTGGCTTGGCTTGGCTTCGTTCGTTCTCAATCTCCCGCTACCAAACCATGAAAGGGCTTAAGAAGCAGAATGTAGTCCAGAGAACGGAATGTGTTGTGTCATAGTTTACAGCTTGACTGCGATATTCGCACCTTTCGGTCAACACATCCGACTTCAGCAAGCATTTTTTGAGTACCGGGTTAGCATTCCCTCTTCGATCCCTTTTTAGCCAGCCTGCTCTGTTGCAGCCTATTATCCAGGATCACCGCATGCAGGTGTAGAAGGGTCTTGACAGCATTGGTTCGCTGGCACTGACGCTAGCAGTCAGCTATGGGTCGCCGATCGCTGCAGCTCATGCACTGCTCAGCGTCTTGATCCCATATAAACCAGTTGTATGTGGGTAAACTATTTCCACAATATTCTGACATGACTTGTTCGTGTTATCAATGATCACAAACAGCCATGCCAGTAAATTATATCGGTTCATTGATTCCACACGGTTTCATTGCCTGGGCTAGAATGTCCTGGGAAGCCTAAACTAAACAGTGTCAGAACACAAGAAACATATCTCGTTCTCTTCTTCTACTCATTGAAAGTAGAACACTGCTGACATTTTGGAAATTATATAAAAGATTGTTTCTAAATTTGTTACCTTCAATTAATACGTTTATTAAAGAATTACTCGACTAGTAACGGCTTAGGACCGCTTTCTTAGTTTTTACCACCCCATAAACAAAAGGCGCGTCCATCGCGTCTGCTAGTCAGCCAATAGGTATCCCATGAAATTATCCAGTTTCAGTTCAGTTCAAGAGTGCCATCTCCGAATCGAAGGTCGGCTGCAGTGCATCTATAGTGTACTCTATCTCTTGCCGTAATGGTGCAATCTGAGAGGATTTTTTCAGTATATCTCCTTTACATTTATTCATCGACTTAAAACGTTGTCTGCCTCTTGAACGACTGCCTTCCACCCTATCCTCCAGTATGGTCTTCAACAAGAAGGTATGTCTTGTTATACGACCAGAATGTCGTAACTGTCTGACCATAATTTCGGTCATTAATTCTCTTTTCACCGCCAACTTTTTCAATACCTCCAAATTTGTTTTCTTCTCTTTCCAAGAAATGCAACCCAATCTTCTATATTCCTACAATTCGAAGGCTTGAATACTCTTTTCCAATTTGTTATTAGTTGTTTATGTTTCTGCGCCATAAAGTAGTGACGAGTTTACATAACACCTGACAATTCTCATTTTCAAATTCTGATTGCACTGTTTGAATGTCAGTATGTGTTGCATGTTGTCGAATACCATCTTAGCCATACCTATTCTTTTTCTGATTTCTTTTTTACAGCTGTCTTCTTCCGTTATTATATGAACTAGATAGAAGAAACTATGTACCTGTTCCAGTAGTTGATCTTTTATTTGTATCTATATACGTGGTTTCTTGTCACTGTTTCCAATTATCAGTCTTTGTTTTCTTTATGTGTATGTCTAATTCAAACTCTTGACTGATGCTGAGTAGCGCATGAGCTGCAGCGGTCAGCCACTCATAGCTGACTGCTAGTGTCAGTGCCAAGACCCTTCTACACCTCCACGCGGTGATCCTGGATAACAGACTGCAGTAGGGCAGACTGGCTAGGGAGAAGGGATCGAAGAGGAAATGCTAACCCTTACTACAAAAATTATTGCTGAAGTCGGATGTGTTGGATCGAAAGGTGCAAATATCGCAGTCAATCTGTAAACTACGACACAACGCATTCCGTTCTCTGGACTACATTCTGCTACTTAAGCCCTTTCAGTGTTCGGTAGTGGGAGATTGAGAATGAACGAAGCCAAACCAAACCAAACTCTTGACTTATTGTGCATAATGTTTTCACACCGATTTAAAGGGACGCAACTAAAATAATCTCTTGTCAAGACTTCAGGCCGCCGAGTACCGTACACATGTCTGTAGTGTAAGTGTAATGTACCCTATTGCAATAGTTACAGTGGCAAATTAAAGCCTTTGAAATGAAGTGTTATGTTACGGAAAGGGTACGAAGCGAAGTAATCAGACATAAGGTGGATGCAATAGCCTGCACGGAATACATGGAAAGGCAGATAATAAAAAATTTCGGACACCTGACAAGAAAGCAGCCAAAGTTACGAGCTGCTCGTATCTATAATACCAGACATTATGGTTGCAGAGCAAGCGGCAGTCCACGGTTGTCAGTGAGACACTGAAGACACACGGAATGATAACAACTACAAATTGCATTTGACAGATGATAGCGTCAGACTGACATTTGTCATACGACTTTTTCCCATTGCCGTGGTAGTCGTGGGGTTTTTTGGGGTGAGGACTACAGGCCTCTTCGCCACTGCTATAGCCACGTCGTGTGCTAACTATGTTTGTTCATTTCACCCCCAACAGAAAAACAACATTGGCCATACTGGGGACTCGAACCCCTGCCCTCCTTATAGGCGGGCAGGCATCGAAACCATTCAGCCACGCGCTCCCCGACCTGGACAACTGATAATTCAATCTTCATCTATGGCCAGCTCTTGTAGGATATCTACATTTGTTTGTTTCTCCATCCACTGATACTACAGAAAGCGCCATCTCCCCACGGCGTCTAACGACACAAGTGAATAGTATAGAAGATGATGATGATTATGTTAAAGAAAGGCCCTTAAAATACAATAGATGGAGAAACAAATACATATAGACATCCTAAAAGAGCTGGACATAGATGTATATTGAAATATCAGAAATGTGGTATTTCAGAAACTGAAATATTTGTGCCATATTAAACGCCATGATAGCTTGGAAAGAATAATACTAGAAAGCATAACTCCTGGCAGGCGAAGAGGCCGATCAAAACGATGATGAACGCGGGACATCAAAGGTTCCTTGAAAATGGTTTTTGGGAAGACTCGTGAACTGGTACGGGATTGATAATCTTTCAGGCAGGCTGTGATGAGTGTTGCTTGCAAAGGACATTCGACACGACGATGAATAAGTTTATAAAAGTATGGAATTAATGAAGACTGTCACGCACAAAACATTCATAGATATGTTTTAACATTACACCATATATAAAGTCAGAATAGTTTCTTTTTAAATTTCTGTATTCAAACACTTCAGTTATGTCATTAAAATTGGCAGTCGTAGTTTATCATTTTCTACGCAGAAAGTGATCAGATTAGAAACCTATCTTGAGACATTGTGGACAGATAGGTATTTGTCATTTAAAGGCTAGAAAATGATCTTTCGCCATTACAGTAAGTAACCATAAAACAAAGTGACAATCTGAAACTCGTTTTCACATTTGAAAAAGCTGCTCCTAGAATATTAGTTCATATAAATTTTTGTGACTGAAATGGCGACAAGTTGAAATACCTCGGAGTGACTTTTGATCACAGTCTTTCCTATAATTGCCATGTTTACCACATCGTACAAAGATGCAAGAGAGGGTTAGGATCACTCAAGACCATGGCTGCTACCGACTTGGAACAACGCCTCCTGTTCATCCTCTTTCGGCAGGTCGTGTTGTCGGTCATCGATTACGGACTAGATATCTTCACCCACTGTCAAGAACACAGTGTGAAAGGTTGGAACGCATCCAGAATGAAGGTATGCGACTGGTTCTGGGCTGCAATAGATATACTGATTGTAATGATGCGGTACATGTTGGGATTGTTATCGGTGACATCCAGACATAAACTGGCACAAGTCAAAGCCTATATGCGCGTCACCACAGACACGCGGCACCCTCTGCACAGTAGTATCTCAGACATCAAGAGAGTGTCGTCATGGATGGTACAGGCTGAGACAACAATCGTACACGTCACTCCAGCTGAGACAATAGCCAAAGGGGAAAAATTGGTCCACACTGGTGATAGAATGCCACCAAACAGTCATCATAACTTTAGGCAAGGAATGCAGAGAACGGAGCAACGAGAGAGCAGAGCATAAGGTAAATCTGCTGATAACACCTAGGAGAGTGATGCTGTTCTATACACCGACAGATCAGTCGTGCGCAGTGGGACATCATGCTGGGGTTTCTCGGCTAGAGTGAGAGGAGAGATCGTTGTCGAGCGCAGTAGGGCACACATGTCAACAACCTCCAGTATGAGAATGGAGACGGAAGCAGTAACTTCAGCACTGAAATGGATATCTGAGACTTCTATAACAAGTTATCGTGACAGACGCGCAAGCCGTACTTTAGAAATTAAAGAAGGGATGGCTTAGATACGAGTGGATAGCAGCTGTTGAGGCCTCAAATTTTCAGGCGTTGACATGGATCTACTGTCCTACTCATGCCGGGGTTCATGGTAATGAAAGATCTGACATCTTGGCTTCACAAGCTACCATCATGGGCATATTAGTGATGGATAGAAGTGATATTTTGAAATCAATAAATAACCGCCTGCTGGATGAGGACACCGCAATAGATGAAGCAGCAATCCACAGACTGCAAAGTTTCGACATTAAACGAGGTTCGAGCGGAGTGAGGCGTATGAGAGGACGGCGCAGGAGAGTGTACAACCAGCGAGCTACAAGGACAATCAGCATCCATACATTGATGAGAGAGACTGAGCACCTAGAGGTATGCCCGGAGTGCAGTGACGTCGATTCTTAGAAACACAAACATAAGCTTCCATATTTCCTTCTATTATTTTTGTTTACTTCATTTACTAGCACGACTTTCATTTTCATTATTATTTTCATTAAAATATTATTGTGACTCATAATGATATAAAATAATCTTCACAGCTGTAACACATACAACATATATGTCATTAGCAATGGAATGTTTAGAATTATACATTATACGAAGGTCGTACATGCGTCGAACGGCCAGTTTTTAACCACGGCCATCTTTAGTAGAGCAGGCATTGTTTTTTTGTTTTTTTTAACCCGGCGCAAGTTCGTTGCGATGGCCTCCACCGCTGTTTTGCAGACTCATTGGAGCTTAGAACTGTAACTGATGTTTTTCGTGTGGAACCTTCACGTCATATCGACACAAAATTAGAAACCTAGCTTAACGTATTTATACTTTTTATTGTTTTAAGACTCTACAAATTTGAAAGTCTGCATACAATGACTGAGTTATTTTGTTTGTGTAGGATTGGTTTAAGATCCGAAGCAATTTTCTACAAAACTGCATGTCATACCCAAATGATATTTCGCATGCAGCTTTGTAATATCCATGACACTAAAACATTGATATTATTTAGTCCACAGATGTTAACAATTTTGCACATCGTCGATTCCTTTGATCTTTCAGAACCATTGCAAAGAAATGAAACTCAATTTAAGATTTTACAGTAAAGAACAGTACTACTGTCAGTAGGCAGCTTAATTTCTCGACGTATTTTGTTCATAGCCGTATCTCCTTAATGGCTTGATAGATCAATCGATTGTTTGTGTTGCCTTTTATGTACAATCGTAAAAATGGCTGCAATATTCAACAGTTAGTACAACCATTCGGTCACCATTAAACTCAAACGTTGTATCAACTGCGCTCAGCAAATTTTATGTTGCTTAAAGCAATTGAATATTGAAATATCTTTGTTGTCATTGTATGTACACTTAATTGTTTTGATAAACCAAAAACTTGTTCATCCAAGTCTGCTAATCATATGTCCACAAAAGATTATATTAATCATTCTGAATCTTTTGATTCAAAGAGATTGATAATTGTTACTGGCTAGACAAATTGTAATTCATCTCGTTTCCGGTACTGTTTTTCTTCCCGGAGCACATGTTCAACACACTTCTTCCAGAACTGAATGTCTGTTTCTGTTTCTAAGAATCGACATCACTGCACTTGGGGCTTACATATAGGTGCTCATTCTCTCTCATCAAATGGCGTAAGGTATGTATGCTGATGGTCCCTGTAGCTCGCTGGTTGTACACTCTCCTGCACCGTCCTCTCATGCGCTCCACTCCGCTTGAACCTCGTTTAATGTCAAAACTTTGCAGCAGTCTGTGGATTGCTGCATCATCTATTGCGGTGTCCTCATCCAGCAGGCTGTCGTTGATTGATTAAAAAATATCACTTCTATCCATCACTAATGTGCCTATGATGGGAGCTTGCCCTGAACCCCAGCGTGAGCAGGACAGTAGATCCAGGTCAACACCTGGAGGTTTGAGGCCTCAACAGCAGCTATCCAGCCTACATAAGCCATCCCGTCTGTACTTTCTGAAGTACGGCTTGCGCGTCTGTCACGATGACTGCCTTTGTTATAGAAGTTTCAGATATCCATTTCAGTGCTGAAGTCACTGCTTCCGTCTTCATTCTCATACTGGAGGTTGTTGACATGTATGCCCTACTACGCTAAGCAGTGACCTCTCCTCTCACTCTAGCCGAGAAACCCCAGCCTGATGTCCCACTACACACGACTGATCTGTCGGTGTATAGGACAGCGTCACTCTCCTGGGTGTTCTCAGTTATCAGCTGATTTACCTCGTGCTCTGCTCTCTCGCTGCTCCTTTCTCTGCATTCCTTGCGTAAAGTTATGATGACTGATTGGGGGCATTCTATCACCAGTGTGGACCAATTTTTCCCCTTTGGCTATTGTCTCAGCTGGAGTGACGTGTACGATTGTTGTCTCAGTCTGTGCCATTCATAACGACCCTCTCCCTAGAAGAGTTGCCTGTGGGGCTAATAAGTCTCCTCTACTCAGTTTGTGGTCGGTTGTCTTCGCCATTTTTATCGCGCTGTCATTAGCTGTTTAGACTAGAGAGTACTGTTATTTTGAATGTGTAGCGTGGATACTACTCAGTCTACTGCAATAGGACACGTTAAATTTGCCTTAAAGTAGCGATAACGTTGATTTACTTCGTGCGGTTAGCCAGGCGTGGAGGAAGAGCTAAACAAACACACTTAAACTGACCTTGAACGTGACCTAACTTCATATCCTTGCGTATTTGACCGATGAAGCGTTGCTGTAAACAGAGGAAGCAGCCATCTTGTTTTGCACCGGAATGTCTATTTTTGATAAGTACTCATGTGTCAGTACTTCAACATCACACATTTTAAATGTCCTGTTCTTTTCGACAACATGTCCTTTGACTTTAGCCCATACAACCTATATATGGTTTAGATGCGCATGATATGCAGATAGTAGCATAGAAGTGTGACTGTACCCATATAAATTCACTTCAGAAACATTGGGATATAAATAGAAGATAACTTTCGAAACAATGCTTCGCCTGGGGAGAAGAGTTTATTTGTATAAACTTCAAAGTATTAAAAAGGAAAAAATTGGATAATGACTGCAACTTCTTAGACTTAGACCTTACCCAATCAGATAACTAGAGATGTTTTTTTTAAATGAAATTATTTATTTCAGAGGTCTATCAATGCTGTTACTCATTTAGAAAATAATCATTTCAAAAAATTTGCTAAATCAATTCTTACTAAATTTATAAGTAGTAAAGTTAATATTACATAAACAAATATTTGTTGACAAGAGACTAATGCCAGTGAGGTTCCCCCTAGATTATGAGGTCCTGAGCTGAAGCCAGTGCAGCCAATATGTCTTCTTCGTCATCGATCAACTGATGCTATGTGTCTAGTCATGTGAGGTTCACGAAGGAGACTGTGCATTTCAGGTTTTCATCGGTCCCTCACAGCTTTTCTAGCATGGTCACTCCCCAGGTCAGATGGCATCTCTTTGGCCTGCATAAGTAGGGCAGTCCTGCAGAATATGTTCTAGTGTTTGCTTGGGTGATCCACCATCGCACCCGGCTGTGTCTCTGAGATCCATTCTGTGGAGGTAGGCCTTGAGTCTTCAATGTCCTGTTCTGAGTCTGAAGATCTTTGTCTGCCCATCTCTGCCAAGTTTGTCTATGCTATCATTTTCTGACTTGTATTCTTTATGCTGGTCATTCCATTCTGTCCCCATGAATCGTTTGATGAGTGTCTTTGCTTCTTTATAGCTCTCTGGATGGGGAATCTGCGTGCCACAACATCCTGCTTTTGCGAACTCATCTGCTTTCATGTTTTGATTTCACAGTGGGCTGGAAATATGTTTTTTGAGACAGCAATCCTATGTTGTATTTTATTTTGTGTGAGAGTCTATAATGTTTTAACTCTAGATGGCTTGGAATACACTTATGGAGTCTGTTAGAATAACCGTTTTCTTTGTAGTTATGTTTTGGCTGATAAGAATTTGAGTTGCTATTATGTAATTGAAATTTGTTAGCCCATATGTAAATCTGGCACTGACTTGAGTTTGTATTTTTAGTTTCATTTGCCACCTGAACTTAACTTAACGTCTTTATACTAGTTTAGAAGACTCTGCAGAGTCTGTATACAACCAGTTTCTTTGATATTACCTTGTTCTAAAAGCTATGCGCATCCAATTTATTCTTAAATGCATTAATTGTCCCTGCCTCCACTACCTCTTGTGGCAATGCATTTCAAGCATTCACCATTCACTGACTAAAAAAATATTTCATAATATTTAATCTGGACCTCTCTTTAGTTAATATCCTTTAGCCTGCCGCATTTTTTTGGGAAAAAATTTGACCTAATTAATTTTCTTAATTTGTCGCTATGGTAGTGTCTTTCAAAATTTATAACTTTTATGTTTGTTTGTCAATAAATATGATTTTCTTGCGTGTAGACACACAATTGCATAACGAACATGTGGATGTTATTGTTGTTGTTGTGTGTTTGTTAGTTTTTGAGATACAAAAAGATTAAGTTGAAATTTATGAAAATCTCTGAAAAAATTTGGGCTCGACCACTAGGCCTAGTCGCTTCGATTGAAAACCATTGAAACCACAACAACGTATCGATACTGTGTTTACAATATCGACACAACTGTTAGTTTCCAATTCAAACGTAGTTCTTTCATTAAAACAAACAAAATAAACAGATCTACTCGATAAAGATCTTTCCCAACAACCTACTTCCCCTTTCGCAAAAAGTCGGCTTGGTCCAAACGGCGTATACAAAATTAAAACTGTTCAAAAGCCATTTGTAATCGTACATACGATACTTTAACCGGCAAAATATCGTGTATATATGGAGTATATATTCAGCAGTAAAAAATGGCTGTCGGGAGTGACTCCGTTCAAAAAATAATTTTTTTTCCGTACACCGTTTTTGTAGGCCGAGTGTGTCAAGATGATCTGGACTGGGGCGTGCTGAAGGATATGTAGCTATGCCCTCTTGTTCTTGTGGGTGGTTGTATTTTGAAAAACTTGTTATAGTCTAGTTTATCTATGCCAGCTGTAACGAGCTGTTCTACTTTTTCCTCACTAGACTGTCTAAGAATATCTGATTGTTTTGTTTAATAGAATATGAAATTTTTTTTTTTCTTTGAAGGTTATTGATCCAGAGTCATGTGGGTTCCTACCCTTTGGCCTAATGCCGTAGAGTGGTATCTGCAAGTATTTGTGAGCTGTCACTTAGTTTTGTACAAAGTGTTCCATTTGTTCTAACGCCTGCAGCACCAGACATTAAAAAGATGGTGCTCAACAGTTTCATAGGGATGTGTGCACAGCCGGCACTATAGACTATGTTCTGGTTGGATTCTGGTCCAAGTTACTGTTAACCCTACCAGACCTAAGGCCCTGAACCCAACTGTCCCCCATTCCTGGGTTCCAGAGCATTAAAGAGAAAAAATCAACATGATATAGAAAAATGTTAGTTACATGCAAACAAGTGGTTAGAATTAGATGTAACTTAGAGACATTGTAGAAAATAGGTTTACCTTTCATCTAGCATCAATATTCCACCTTTGTGTGCCAATCCACCCAGCAAAAGGCAAAGAATCTGTCTCGAGTCATAAAACATTTCGAAATCCGAGAGTAAACACAACAAAGAGCCCTCATTTGTCCAATAATCCTGATAGCTGGGCTTTATACATGAGTATTCCATATAGATCCTCAGTCCAAGAAAAGCCGTCATCTCATCACTCAAGCTCTCACTGTCTGTTTCACTTGAACAGAGTCTGAATCAACCAAATTATTGATCACCTGTTGCACTGTCCTAAGCCTAGACTTACTTTGCTTTCCTGTTGAAGTGCTTGGTTCATCAGCCGCTCGTTTCATTGTCAATTTTCCGAATTTGTTCACGTTAAACCCCACAAAATCAATTAAAACATGGGGGCAGCCATTTGCAATGACTAATCACGAGGATTGACCACGATTGGTTGGTTATTTTTAGATTCTGACGCATTTTATGACGTACTATCCAAAGTACCGAAAATTAGGTACAGCGGTTTAGCGGCAGTTAAGGAAATTACCGGAAAATGGGTTGCATGTAGTAGTAGGTAATAGTTTTCATATTGCATGTAGTAGTAGGTGATAGTTTTCATATTGCATGTAGTAGTAGGTGATAGTTTTCATATTGCATGTAGTAGTAGGTGATAGTTTTCATTTTGCATGTAGTAGTAGGTGATAGTTTTCATATTGGATGTAGTAGTAGGTAGTAGTTTTGATATTGCATGCAGTAAATATGAGTATTATGGCTAGTACTGAGCACAACCCTCTAGCCATGGGTTATTTCATGCTTGAAAGTTTGTATTGGCATTGCTTATGCTCCCTGAGAACCACACTGAGAATGCAATGATCATGCAATACAGTTACACAATAATCAGTAATGGTGCATTTGAAATTTAATTGCTCTTTCTTAGATTAAACATGTTGATCTTGTAAAGGTAGTAAAGATAAAATATTGTAGATTTAATTAAATGTAGTTGTCAAATTCATAGATGTTGACATACTTCTTAGAAGCGATTGTGGGAAACACCCTGTGGCAAGACCTCACACAATGACAGCTTAGATGTTACCAGTGCAAGGACAGTTCCATTCAGTTCATTTTGTGTTTGTCATTTAGTTGTCTGTGTACTTTCAGAAAAATCAATTGAATATGCTGTAGGCTAAACCGTGTGAATACTGTATTGCGGTTGCCGCATTGTTTATCATTACTTACCTGTCAGCTCAAATCATCTTTCCCCACTTGCTGCATTAGATGCTTCTGTTGCAATCTGAACAGGATGACCAGATCAGGCTTCATCAGCAATTTTTTAGCATTCTTGAGAAAATTTATCAACCCAGTTATGCGCTGCTTTATGTGACAAACACTAATCACCATAAACAGGAACCATTTTCTTAGAAATATCCTTTGCAGAAAGTCCTGTTGTGCCACCCCCCAAATGTGCAACAGTACGCTGTTCTTTCATTGTACACTGTCAGTACGTACACCATTTTATATCTGAGCTGTGCACGTTTGTGCGACACCTAGCTTCTACCACTTACAGTAATTACAAAGTTGGATGTTGCTGCCACCTAATAACACCTTTTGAAACTACGAACAACATTTTTCAGCTATCCCACATCAGTTTGCGAACTAATTACTGATATAACCTCATACATTAAGGAAACCAGTTAATATAATTACAAGGCAGTCTCTGTTGTTGAACTTCAGAGGTAAGAAAAGTAGAGACAGACTTTCTCATTCATGGTCAATCTACAAATTTAAATAAAAGCAGAAATACTTTAAAACCATATCTTTATTAAAAGATCAATTTGTACAAATTAAAGCAGATTATTCCAGAAAAATACAATTTAACTATACATTTGCAAATCAGCAGTTTATAAGCAAACACATATGTAACTTTGTGAAGGTAGGAAATTTAAATGCTAAGATGTACCAAACAATAAAGAATCAAATAGGATATTTCAGTTTCCATAAATTGTAAATAAAACATTGGAAAATGTGATAATTTATCAAATTCTTCTCAACAAGTGAATAATTGTTGAGGATTAGATGACCGAGTGGTAAACATGCTGGTTTCCTGACCAATGGAACAGACATTCAAAACTTCAGAAAAATTGTTTTTCTATCAGAGGTAAAATAAAAACTAGCCTGTACACTGCATGGGCAAGTACCGTAACCTTTATTTATCAACCCTGCTGTACTCTAGCAAAAGGAATAAATGCTATAATAATAGTTAGTTTCAGTGAGTTATTTCTATAACTCAATTTGCATTTTGGAAGGTGTGTGTGTCTGATAAACATGCATATTGAATTTATATTTTAAATATTAAATAGTAATTTGTGAGCAGATACTAGAAGCATTTGGAATTGAAATGGAACCAGAACTCAAAACTAACCACAGGGGAATATATGTGAAATCTAACAAAAATAATAATTTATTCTAAATACATAATATACAGTTTGTGCTTAGGATGTCAAGTTAAAAAAAATAGAGAGTGGAAATAAAGAGCTTTTATTGAATAGTATCATAACTGAGACCAGCATAAATATCAGAAAGGAGTTAAACAAATATGTGTCCCAGTCTGGCTAAGTTGTGCCAACCTCTACATAACATACATGAAGTTAGGAGTCTGCCAAGTTGGCTTAATAGTCACATGATGCATTAATATCTTTCTGAAACTAAATTTGGTTGCTTTGCACCATTGTGTTTGTGTGTTAAAATTGATTATTAAACGACTGTACAATATTGATGTACACAAAAATGAAATGAAACAAATTAGTGAATAATCATCATAGGAGTCTCAGTATCTATAGACCATGCGCATTGCGCCCTGTAAGTTTTATCCAGCTCTGTCTCCTGTATTTCGACACTATCTGCTACGGCTGTACAGGCCGATCCGCGAGTCTCAGTCCCTGCCAAAGATCGTACAACTATACTTAGGCGGCTGGCTTGCCTGGCTGTTCTTTCATCTCTTCAGTCTTTTTCTTTTCTCTGCAACCGGAATACCTCTATGAGCATCAGCAGCCACTATGCACCCTCCAACCGACTGTCTCCAGATAGCTCGATCTTGAGCAATTTCTTCCCAGCCCACGGATGGGATGTTGCATGACTTCATGTCCCGTAGTGAATAATTTACAAAATGGAATTCCAATAATGGTCGGCAGCTACATGACTCAGCTTCAATTGTATTAAATCAATACTTCAACAGATGAGATCCTACAAGGCAAGGGCTCACTTCACCAATGCCATGGTTTTCCAGTCATGGTATTTGGCTGCGAGGTACGGAACCTACGTAAAGCAGGCGTTGAGAGTCTTCCTTTTACTAAAATTGCAAAGGAATGAAGAACATTGACAGCTTCTTTATGAGACTAACTCAGGTGCCAAAGCCTTCAATGACATCATAGATACTGTGTTAACAAAATAAAAATGGCTTGGACATGTAGCACGCATGACTGACAACAGGTGGACATGAAATATAACATTTTAGTGGTCCTGCAACTTTAATAGTCCAATTAAATGTTAACTAATGAAATGATCTAAGTAAAGCCCTTGGTCCAACATGTCACTCCAAAGTAAGAAGACAAAAAATAAGCCCAGCCTAATTTTCTTGATGTTTGTATTATATTCCAAGATGAAAGAGTAGAAATATAAATGCCAACGGAACGGAAAGAACTCTTCATTAAATGAAAACTGTGCATGGGCTAAAAATTTTGCCATACTTAAGGTCTTTTCAAAAACCTAAACATTTGCAGTAAGGGACAGAGTGGACCACATGTGTGAGATATTGATTTTGGGCAGCAACTGATGTTTTGTGTGACATCAATTACAATCTGATGGGACTATAAAGAGATAAACAGCATTTAGCTACCTGGTTTCAGAAACTCATTCTGTCTAATTTTAACCTCAAGATTACAGTGCACAGTAAATAATACCGTACATGACATCTCTAACAATAATGTACAATTCCTGTCAGATTGAAGTGCTCACTAATGTCTGATGTCATGAATTAATTGCAAGAATAAATACTTTCTTCAAGCAATGTTATATAAAATACAAAATACAACGACTGTTTACATAAAAAGGAAATCTGGAAAAACCAAGGTTTTCTTACAACCCCCCAATATAGTATTTATATAATAACATTGAAAATACTATAAGTGGAATGGCATGTGGCATGTCCAATTGGAGGCAGAATTCTGCAGCAAAAGAGTCTCTTACAACGTACATGTTTTAGGGTACTCTTCTCAGTTCAAAGACAACTTTGTTTTTGTTTCTTTCTATCACATTTTGGAATAATGTCAGTGAATACAGTCAATTTAATCTGAAAAAACAAAACTGGTCACCATGTATGACTTAGCACACATTTCAAATCTTATTTAATAATGGTAAGCATTCAAAATGTCATGTATTACTAATGTATATATACATGATTGGTGAGGCAATGAACAAGCAACAGAACAACTATATTTGAAGTAATAAAGTGAGTCCAAACATCAAACAATTGATGATATTCACAGAGAATAAGAAATGCTGATAGCTGGGAAACTCAAGATAGCATTTCTAGAAATTCTCAATTGTTACTCTTAATTTGTTTTGCCTTTTTCTTTCTTTCTTATCCTTAAATTATAGAATGTTATTTGTCTGAGAAGAGAATTACTTACTGCAACATATAATATTTCAGTTACAGATACCTTGGACATTACTGCCCTACTTTTATTACAATAAAAGCAAAACACTGGAGAGGAATTAGGAGCTCACATAAACAAAAAGTATATTAATATTAGACTCAGCAGACAAAAGGCTACAATTATCAGACCCATGACCTGATTCGAGAAGGGGAAGAAATTTCTTCTTTGACTACCTGCTGGCGGTGTAGGTTCTTTTATCATTTCCTCATACTCCCTCTTTCTCAGGTATCTTTCTCTCTTGGAATTGATACTGGCCTCTGTGACAGAAATCTGAAGCTTGAGTTGACCCATTAAGTTTGTTCCTTCATCTTCCACATCAAGTAGAGTCTTGTGGTTGTTAATTTCTTGTTTGAGCCTATCCAGCTCATTGAGGTAGTTACTCGGCGAATAGAAGCTATCATCATCAAGCTTTCGCAAACCTTGTGTGACAAAGTCTAAAATGCTGTTGGTTTTTCTTTGCAGTTCTGGCAACTTGCTATGTACAATCAGCTTTCTATGACCAGATTTTGCGTCATTAAAAGCATAAATAGTGTAAGCTGAATTCTTTATTTCTGCTACCTTTGACATCAAATTCTTAAATTGTGTGATATCTTTTGCTTTGTTGTTAAACAGCACATATCTATGTCCACATTCTTTAAAAAGCTCCTGGACATCTCCTGTCTGTTTCTGACACCAAGCCTCAAATGTTATTCTATCTTCTTCCATGTCGTATGCAAAGGTATCACCATATGTCATCACGACCACCCCATATTTCTTTATGACATTGGCACCAAACAGAGACCGAATGATGTCAATTGCACTCTTCTCTTGACTTGTGAATCGGACACCATATTTTAGAACAATAATCAGAGCAGTAAAACCATTATTAAACTGTTTGACAGCTTCCTCTACAAGATTGATCGTGGCCTTGACACTTTCCAGGTCATCAATGCTGCCATCTCGAAGACTGACACCATCCACTACAGTGACCAACTTCCCTTCAATGTCAGCGGTTTTCTTGGACAACCTGTTTGAGTCTGATGAGGTGGAAGACCTTGAAACAAATGCTTTCTGGTTTAAAATAGAATTTCCAGTCGAGCTCTTCCCATTTCCATCTCTCCCCACTAAAAGAAGGTCAACAGCAGCCATCTTTTTCCTTTACAAATAGAAAGCTTTGAATCAATAATGCAATAATAATGTCACACAGATTTTCAATAACGTACTTAAGTTAGAAAATGAAGAAAATAAGTTATCCAAATAACTTCATCATACAATTTTTGAAAACCCCCTAATGGAAAGCATGTGTAATTAGCAAACCAGGTAACTATTGAGACACAACAACATTAAAATAAACATTAAATGGAATTTTTACCATCAACTTCTCTTATTACTTTTCTTTCCCTGAGGTGCACTCGATTCTGTTGTATATCCACATTTAAAAGGCTTTATTTGTTTTTACCGACTAAGTGTCATCTCCAACTGTTCATTCAGTATGAATGTTTTTTGGCTATACAGCAATGACGAGTATACATTGGCTACATAACATTTGGTTACTCTCATTTTTAATTTGTGAGTTGTATGTTTGGATGTCAATAGCTATCTCATGTTGACCAGTCATATTCTTTCCTGAATTTCTATATCACATCTTCCATTTTTATATTTTCAAGATACGAGAAGTCGTTGACAGTTTCTAGTATTTGATTAATCCATTTTTATCCATTGATGTGATTTCTGGTCTATCTTACCAATTATTATAGTTGCCATTTCCTCAGTGTAATGATCAATCTATATTCTGGGCATATGATTTAGACATGATTTACTAGGAGCCAAGACTTATGTCAGGGGCAGGTAAAACATACTGACGAACACCCCAACCTGTCATTACCTTCACGCTGATGGAAACAGGCTTTGTTACAGAAGTCTGGCCAAGGAGCTGGGAATTGTGATCCCCATATTGGTTGGCAAACTAAAAAGCACCACATCACACTACAGCCAGGAGGACCCAGGTCCACTTTCTTCAGTACACAGCGAGATATAAATAGAGCCACTGTAACCCACTACAAAAGTAACATCAATAGTGAGAAACTCAGCATGGGTAGCTTCAAACAACTTGATTCACTAACTATTCTTGTAGGTCTGTAGTTCTTGTTTGCTTTCAACAACTTGATTCACTAACTATTCTTGTAGGTCTGTAGTTCTTGTTTGCTTTCAACAACTTGATTCACTAACTATTCTTGTAGGTCTGTAGTTCTTGTTTGCTTTCAACAACTTGATTCACTAACTATTCTTTTAGTTCTTGTTTGCTTTCAGCTGATAGAACTAGGTCTCTGTCGCGAAGTGGTCAAGCCGTTTGCCTCGTGTTCAGACGGTCGGGGTTCGATTTCGAGCTACAACGGTCTGTTCATGATGTCAATTTTTTCTGTAGATCCCTGGGTTCATCGGGGGAGCTACGGAGTTCGTGCTTTGTGCGATGCTCTGCTCTTGACAGATGGGTATCCCATCGAGAGAGACCGAGCTAAAATGGGGAAAAAAACCAGGGGCAATGAAGTCGAGCCCCCGCTTAAAGTTTTTTTTTTTTGAAAGTAAATAACTAGGTCGTCTAAATATGTACAATTATTTATTTACACTCCACTGATGATGAGTCTTTGCAAATATATTATCTGTTTATAATTTTGTTGTGTGTAACTATTAACCAGATAGAGCTACAGTGTGATTTCCCTTTCTCACTCCTCATATTTCACTTCATATTTCTCATTATCCCCTAAGTATAATGCTTCTTCATTGACAGAAAAACTACATTTGGAAATGAAATATCCATCCAAATCAAATTTCTCCTTGTCAATCTAATCCACTTCTCTAGTTTTGTTACAGATCTATCTTCTTGTGATTGTTGCGATTCTGCTATTGAGTGATTGTTACAGATCTATCTTCTAGTGATTATAGCAATTCTACCATAGAGCGATTGTTACAGATCTATCTTCTAGTGATTATAGCAATTCTACCATATAGCGATTGTTACAGATCTATCTACTAGTGATTATAGCAATTCTACCATAGAGCGATTGTTACAGATCTATCTTCTAGTGATTATAGCAATTCTACCATAGAGCGATTGTTACAAATCTATCTTCTAGTGATTGTTACAGATCTACTTTCTAGTGAGTATTACGTATCTACTTTCTAGTGATGGTTACAGCTCTACTTTCTAATGATTGTTACAGATCTACATACTAATTATTGTTACAGCTGTACTTACTAGTGATTATTGCAGATGTACTTTCTAGTGATTTTTGTTACATATCTACTTACTAGTGATTATTACAGATCTACAAGCTATTGATTGTGACATATTTATGGTACCATTAATTGTTACAGATCTACCTAGGGGGTACTAGTGATTATTACAGCTCTGCTATCAGGATATCATGACAAACTATTTTGGAAATAAATCAGAGAAAATCTTGAGTACCGGGTAATGAAAATATCAAAGGTGAGGTCTTTGATGAGCTTTTGCTTGTAGCTCGTTGTAAACGCTTATGTAAACGTCTTCTTATACCCTGTAGCGTACTGAACAGGGCTGTATGTATCCTCCTGGATGTAGTGCAATGCTAAACTTCTAATGAAGGCACGCTGCCAAGGTGATCAGTGTTATCTCTCACCTCGTTGGTCACACTGCTGTAACGCAGCTTGTTTCCAGGTGCACGAGTAGACGAGAGGTTAGTCTGTACCTTGCACCTGATCCTGACTGATACGAACAACGTAGGCCGGAGTTCAATGTATCAATGACAAGAACTGTCCCAGTGATACTGATGGTCTTGATCACGAAATATCGAACACGAACACAATTATTGGATAAACATGAAATATATATTGTAAAGTTATATGTGTGGGGAACGATTATTCATTATTGCAATTGCTACGACACTGAAGTTGGGCCTACGTTGTTTTGTTCGCCCTAGTCTGGGTCAGGTGTAACATAGTTACATACAGATCAAGACTCACTTCTCGTCCACTATAGTAGACATTATTAATTTATCAATGCAACTACAGTCAAACACTTACCTATCCATGAATAAAACGTGGCGTAGAACAAGAAGAGAGTAGCGATTATATTGAGGATGGTCGTGGTAGATATATATAAATTATAATAAACACTATAGCCTTAAATCGGTAAAATAGCAGCATAGAAAACAATAAACGTACCGCGCCAACTCTATCAATCTCTGCCCAAACCAAAATGGCTGCAACAAAATACTTTAGCCTGCCTCAATAAAGCGTAGTCGATCGACACTCTTATGTAAGTGTGCAGCTCGACTGAGGCTAACATTTCTCGGAAATGACGGCGTGTTTCCCCAGAAAGACCGGGACCCAAGGCCTTGACATTATTTAAATACAGCACATGTTTACTAGCTCAGTGGCGTAACGACTATTTATTGACAGGCGAACAGGTCACTATAGTTGCATGGTTCAAGGGGGGCACATCTGGCTCAGGTAACCAAGCCGAACACCTCACGTCCACCACGTCGTGCTGTAAAACAATAGTATTACAGCAGCCTGACCAACGGGGTCGGATCGACAATGTGAACCATCATAAGTGATGCTCCTACTGAGAAATGTCGCATTGCACAAGTTTCTAGTTCACTTTATTCACTTTTCTGTTCTGGTAACTTAGCTAATTTCGTGTATACTTTATATTAATATACCAAAATATCTTCTCTATGGGGAATTAAAGTTGGGGAAAAGGTCGCGGGACCGACCACTACTTCGGTACAAGGATGTATGCAAGGGGGATATGACTGATGCAGGCATCAATTTTGAATCGTGTTACGTGGGGGGGGGGGGGGGGGGGGGAGGGGGGGGGAGGATTAAGCATGGGATACAGACAAAAGAGAAACGGATTGCTGATAGGCTAAAGACTCAGTGTTTGAGAAGACACGCCATGAGATGCCGCACACGGTCCTGACTTTTCTTGCACATGCTGCGGTATACGCTTCTCTGCTCGGATTGGTCTTACGAGTCACATTCGTTACCGTCATAGACTGTAGTTACATACCTTTTTTTCAAAGCACAATTACTATCGTCTGATAAGACGGAAAGAGCAAATGCGTATTAGATGTTTCTTTTTCAATACTCATCAGTACTCATATTGTGCCCAGGACAAGACTATGAAAAAACGCACAACTCCGTCGTTAACCTAGGCTTTTTACCGTGAATGAAAGAGTCATAACTGCAGCATATAGTGTGTTTTTTTTTTTACAGGTAACCTGTCATTACAGATTTGCAGTGGCGATTTCAGTAGCAATAGTTTTGCATTGATGAGGTTGTTAGCCCAAAGCACAACCCTTTTAGTCGATATTTGCTACATTCTTGAAAGGTTCTAGAGATCATTTTCTTTTCAAACTGGGCACCACTCTGGTGCATCGTCCCAGTATATCTAGCTAAACGATAAACATCATGGTCATAAACAACATGGTCACATCTTATCTTACAAATAATAGAGAACATCTAATGATACAGCACAGTGAATGACCTGACAGCAGCCACGAACTCACAGCTGGCTGTCTGCATCAGGGTCAGCGAACCAGAGCAGACCATGATTTTATTCTGTCTCCAAGAGACGGCTCTGGAAACAGGCTACTGCACACTAGTGTACGCTAGTGTAGTCTGATTAAGGGAAGAGGCATTGCAGTGGGAAGGCAAACCACCGACTCATAAAAATCCACCGGAAATTAGAAGTGTCGGACCGAAAGCGCCAGGTATTGCAGCATCGCCTTAAACTTTTCAGCACGAATGCCGAAAAAAGAAGAACACAAATTAGAATACGAAGAAAGAGAAAAAGAACATCTTCGTCGGTGACCGGAAACAAAATAAATCTCGCAAATGACATCTTAACACGCACTTATGCTATTGAAAAGCTCATGTTCTGCAGCTATCACTAGATCTCGTAGCGGGATTGTAGGGGCTGCAGAGAGTCAATTAGAAAACAGTTATTGGTAGCTTGCGTTACGTCTTGAGGAATGTGAGAGGAAAAGTGACGGCGTTGAAAAGCAGATTGGATGACAAACATAAATATCATTTATTGTAGCTTTTCACTTGCTATCGACAGCGGTGTTGTGAACATTCAAAAAGGCGATATTGCCGTTTAGAAGGTTCCAGTAACCTTTATTCAATTATGTGGATTTCTACCCCCCCAGATGACTCTGCCATCGTTGTTGCCACATGCACGTATACACTTCCGGTCTATTTTTGGATATGATAAGCTAGTCTAAAGATGAAACTGAGGAACTCATAAGTAAATCAGCCCAGCTATACGCTTGTTAAAAAGAATAGAGCTATTGTATCTTTCCAAGTAAAAGGCAACTAAAAAGGTTTGTGTATGGGAAATCAACCTCATCGTGTAAAATCGTTACACTTGAAACTGCAACTGCTCTGATAGTAGCTTCGTGTAAGAGCGCCAACTGTAGTCCCGTTCTATGGCTCACTTGAAACAAACATGGGAATCATCATAAGTTATGACACTTAACTTAACTTAACGTCTTTATACTGGTTTAGAAGACCCTGCAGAGTCTGTATACAACCAGTTACATTTACATCACCTTGCTCTAAAAGCTATGCGCATCCAGTTTATTCTTAAAAGCATCAACTGTCCCTGCCTCCACTACCTCCCCTGGCAATGCATTCCAAGCAGACACCACTCTCTGACTAAAAAATTATTTCCTAATATCTAACCTGGACCTCTCTTTAGTCAGCTTGTAGCTATGCCCTCGTGTTATTGTAGGTGGCTGTATTTTAAAAAACTTGTTATAGTCTAATTTATCCATTCCTCTGATCATCTTATAAACCTGTATTAAGTCACCACGAATTCTTCGAGACACCGTAGGCCGGTTTTTCTGAGTCGTTCCTCATAACAGTAATTCTGGAATCCCACTATCATCTTTGTCGCTCTTTTTTGTATTCTTTCCAGCAATGTTTATATCCCCTCTATGATAATGACTCCACACCTGTACACAGTACTCCAATCTAGGTCTAACTAAAGCTTTATACAGTTTGACGATCACTTCCTTGCTCCTATGTTTAATATTTCTTTTTATCATACCTAACATTGCATTTGCCTCTTTCACTGCTACCTTAACTTGCTCACTCACCTTTCCTGTATGATCTATTATAACCTCTAGGTCCCTTTCCTTATCTATCTTTCTAATATTGTTTTCTCCCATTCTGTAATTATGTTCCATATTGGATCTACCCATGTGGATGACTGTACATTTATCTACATTAAACTCCATTTGCCAGCTTACAGACCATTCTCGAATTTTATCTAAATCCGACATCAATATATCCACTTCCGCTTTAGATGAGACACTACTGCATAGTTTTGTGTCATCAGCAAATTTTGCAATCATGGATCCCATATCAATGTCCAAATCATTTATATATATCAAGAACAAAATTGGTCCCAAAACCGAGCCCTGTGGCACACCACTTTTCACTTCACTCCACTCAGAGTACTCCTTATTTATGCCCACCCTCTGCCTTCTTCCCGTTAACCAATTTTCAATCCATTTGGCAACTTCCCCACCTATTCCATGTGATTTTAACTTTCGAAATAATCTTTGATGAGGTACTCTATCAAAGGCCTTTGCAAAGTCTAGATAAATAACATCCACTGGCTCCCCTTTATCTATGATTTTAGTAACCTCCTCCATGAATTCTAATATATTTGTTAAGCATGATCTCCCTCTAGTAAACCCATGCTGACTATTTCTAATTAGATTAAATTTGTCTAAATGCATTACCACACCTACATGCTACGGAACGTTTTTCATTTTGTCTAGTAAGCGCTTCACTCCACCAGAATAAACGAATTTCTGATCATAAACTATATAGTATTTGGGCTCAAATAGAAGTACGAAATTATGGTGATTGAAATTATATCAAGAAAAAAGAACACCATCTTGATAACTAGGACCTAACATATAACTGAAGAAATATAACATAAATAAAGAAGGGCATTACCAAATGTAGGTCTCTAAAAAATGATAAATATACTGAGTGCTAACGTGATTTGCTTGAGTGGCAATTTATGAGGTCTCTGTATGTGACAGACAGATGAATATGTCCACTTCTACACTGTGCATGCATTGTGATAAGATGGGGATGCGATTTACTGGAATTACCAGATGCAAAAATCGAAAAAGCAGGACAATCAGTTTTGAAATAAATTGAAATGGAGGAAACAAAATATTATTAGGAAAGAAAATATTAACGTCATCTCTAAAACAATCTTATAACATAATGCCAATACAATTTATTTAGGCATACTAGAGAGAGAGAGAGAGAGAGGGGGGGGGGGGGCGCAGAAAGAGAGCGAGAGATCGCTAAATGAAACCAATATTGCTATATTTGTATAATCCTGGAAAATGAATAAACAAATATAGAAATCACTGATAACAAAAATGTGGATTATGAGAAGAATGCTAACATATAGCTCCAACAGTCAGAAACAATAAAATTAATTAATTAAACAAAATTTCAGCATAGATATATCAGAAGAAAACAATACCTAAAGATCACTGCTAACTAAAATAAAAACAGACATGATTCATTAGAGATGTATTCGATAAGGTGGACATGAAATATCTTGGATGGCATGACAAACTTGATAGGAAAAAGACAGAGCAGCTAAAGTACTGAAACGAAAGGACACATGGCTGTGGCAGGAATTGATCGTTAATGCCATTAGCTGATAATGAAAATTGTTCATGACCTAATTTTTGTATCTATGAAAAATATAGGTGGTAATGAGTGAATTGTGAAGGAAGTATATATTATTTTGAAACTGCGTTTTTTAAAGATCAAGATTTTGTTTATACTAAGACATGTTTTTTAATTTTATTTCGGGGACTACATAAATCAGAATTTGATAATTGAACAGATTCAGAAGAAGAAGGAATAGGACAACGGTTATGTTATGTAAAATAAAAGCTTGTAAAATGGAAACGTAACTTTTACACGATGGCAACGGAAAGAGTGGATAGCAAATGTAGATACTTCATGCATTTGTATGGATTTATTGTCATAGTCATACTGGGACACGAGATAATGAAAATGCTAAAACTTTGACTTCAAAATATCCCTTAGCAGAGACATTAAAATCTATTAGATAATAACCGGTGTATCAATTATCCTTTGATTGTAGAAATTTGAAAAATCAAATATAAAGGTGTGCCAAAGATTATAGATCATGGTGTTCTACATCCAGTGGGCATGTCCCATACTCATCTATACAATTCGTCATCTATTAGTACAGTTTGAAAACATTCATATCTGCAAAGAGTGCATCGATGTAGACTCTACTTGATAGGAAACACCATTTTCATTTTGTTGCGTGAAAAGACACTAATTCTTTCTATTTGTCATACCAATATATAAACTACATCCAAGGTCAGCAGCAAAGTTTTAAATGAGAACAGAAACAGACCAGCACTGGCGTTTCAATCCAAAGAACTGGATAAGCAAAACAACCCAAACAAAAACTATGTACTTAGTTAAACCAACGGCATTTTAACCTTGTCGCTGTATCTCAGCAATTATTTGCATCGCTTTTTGTAGTCAATAATAACGTCTTCTTGTCACAACATAGGTTCCAAGTTCACGATTATCGCACTTGAGTTTGTCTATCTTAAAGATAAAGGTAGTCACACACAGTGGACAATTCTATTATGGAAAAGTGTTATAGATGTCATTGTACCTGGCCTCGGTTTTTAAAAATCACCTTTGGTAGTCTGTTCTGTTCTTCTCTGATTGTCATTTCATAACTTTGCATCCTTCCTTCCTTCCCGACTTACTTATTTACTTACTTACATACTTACGTCTTTGCTTCTTTCCTTCCTTTCTTATTTACTTACTTACTTACCTTCCTACTTATTTGCGTCCTTCCTTCCTTCCTTCCTTCCTTCCTTCCTTCCTTCCTTCCTTCCTTCATTCATTCCTTCCTTCCTTACTGACTTACTTACCTACTTATTTATTTACTTCCTTCCTTCCTTACTTATTTACTAATTTATTTACCTTCTTACTTATTTATCTGCTTTTTTCCGTACTTACCTCCTTACTAACTTACTTACTTATTCACTACTTACTACCTAACATACTCTCTTCACTTCCACGTGTGAAAGGAAGGAGGGAAGCAAATAAACAAGTAGGAAGATAAGTAAGTAAGTTTGTAAGTAAGGAAGAAAGGAAGGAAGAACATAAATAAGTGGGTGTAAGCCAGTAAGTCAACAAGGAAGAGAGGAAGCAAAAAAAATAAATAGGTAAGTAAGCAAGAAAGGAAGGAAGCAAATAAATAAATAGGTAAGTAAGTAAGTAGGTAAGGAAGGAAGGGAGAAAGCAATTTAATTGGTACCTAAGTAAGAAATTAAGGAAAGAAGCAAATAAATAAGAAAGTATGTAAGTAAGTAAGGAAGGAAGCAAGTAAGGAAGGAAGGAAGAAAGCAAATACATAAGTAAGGAAGTAAGCAAATAAACAAGTAAATATGTAAGTGAGTAGGTAAGGAAGGAAGAAAGGAAGCGAATAAATAAGTAAGTAGGTAATTAAGTGAGTAGATGATAAGAAAGTAAGTAAATTAGTAAGTAAGTTAGTTAGTAAGTAAGGAAATAAGACATTACTGAACCGACAGATTAACCATGTAAATGCGGTACGTCATTTCATCAACATACGTGTTTGTCAAGAAGAAAAGACTCTTTTTAAAACGCTTCTCGAATACTTTTTACTTGGTCGCTCCTCTTCTACCGTTAGGCGTAGAGGTCTTCTCGAATATACGGAACTAAAATGTCAAATGTGTTTGTACAAAGTGCGAAACTAAAATATCACATGTCAAGTATGAGGGTGGGGACCACCACTACAGCTGACCTCCTTATATGAATCCTTAATCAAATCACTAGTGTGCTGTTGAAGAGGTAGATTCTGTGCTACTTTATTTTAAATGAGGAGATTCCCAGACATAGAAGGGTAGAAACGGATAGAACCACTGTAACCTTCCAAGCATGCATTAAAATGTGACTGTAGTAGGCAGCGCAAATGGCTAGCAGTCTCACGTAAAACCGTTTAATTAAAAACGCCACTGCAATAATTTTGATACATACTTTGTGTAAAGGGACGAACTATAATGGTAGCCCACATGCCTCACTTGAAACGAAATTCTTTAATCAAGTACATCAGCTGGTAGTAGTCATTTTCTTTCCATCCCACCATGGCGTCCAGGATATACACATGTAACATTAAACTATGCAGGCTGACAAAGTGTGTCCTTGAGGTGAAACAGATCATGAATATTCCTGTGTTGACAGATGCATGCGTACACAACATGAATGCTTCCCTTCGATCAATCCCCTCACCCTGCAGGAAGGCTTTCCTAGAAATACGTCTAGTGTTTAAAAAATAAGTTTTCTAGGAAAATCGCGCGTAAGGATACATCTAGTTTGTGCACAGGGTGGTATACATTACTATAAGGAGAGTTTAAATATATGTTGGCCCGAAAAGGTTGCCAGTGTGAAGACTTCCTTCCAATTACATTGGCTGCCAATAATTTATCTCAGGTAACGAACGTTTATTTTTATAATTTTACTATTTTTGTGACTATTTTTTCAATCAATCAATTAATCATTCAGTCAGTCAATCAATCAATTAATAAGTCAATCAATCAGTCAATAACTCATTTAATAAGTTAATCAATCGATGAATCGATCAATTAACCAGTCAATATCTATCTATCTATCTATCTATCTATCTATCTATCTATCTATCTATCTATCTATCTATCTATCTATCTATCTATCTATCTATCTATCTATCTATCTGTCTGTCTGTCTGTAGTGTATGTCTGTCTGTCTATTTATTCGTCCGTTCATCCGTCCGTCTGTCCATCCATTCTTCAACAATTCATTTATTCATTTATTTTATATCTCATTCTTGTCTTATAAAAAAAACATAAAACGTTCGTTCTGAAAAGGACACTGTGATGTGACAATGTGTAGTAGTTTACAGTGAGGTTGGGAAACCTGCGCCTTGCAGCCCGGACAGATCCGGTTTAATCTGACATTTTTGGGTACTAGGTTTGCCTTTCCACTAGTTCCATAATCTGTTAGCTAGACAATGCAGCCTGTTTCAAGGACTGACAACTGGAGGCGGAAATTCAGTTATGGCCAGCTGTGATTTGTTGACCACGACGCAAACAGCCAGCTATAAGTCAATGGATGCTGACAGCTCATTAATCGCTATATCGTTGGCCTCATCTGTCATCCCATCTGTCAGGCTCTCTGTGCTGAATATATATACATATATATATATATATATATATATATATATATATATATATATATATATACATATATATGTATGTATGTATGTAGGTATTTATGTATGTATGTATGTATGTATACACTCATACGCACATGAAGGTCAGTCAGTTATAAAGTTCACAAATAGCTATTGAAAACCAAACTGAATGAGATACGGACTTGAAAATAATTTATTATTGCACTTCTCTGTACCATTTGCACTCGCGTTCATCCGCTTTAAAATTCTCGAAACACAAACACACCCCCTCCCACCCTTTTCCCCGCCTCCTCCCATCCTTACACCTCTCCCCCCCCCCCCCATCCTCGTACTCGAGGTGAGTTTTTAGTGCACCAAACACGTGGAAACCGTTTGGGCACTTTTGGGTTTATTTTTTTTTTTTCAGGGTTAATCGAGCAGTATGCGGGCTGACATTGTCGTAATAGAATAGTTCTCCTCTGGTCAGCAGAACTGGACATTTTCTTCGAATTGCATTAAAAAGAATCAACAGAATCTCACATTATCATATTTATTCTGGCAATTGGTTAACATCACTCCGCGAGAAACCCAAAGCGGTGTAGGCATTAACCTTTCATTCTGATGACGTAACCTATAATTTCTTTGCAGAAAGAGATGAGGAATGTTCCCATTGCAATGAAGCACAGAGGGATGTCTCCATTGCTTTGAAGCACCGAGGAATGTTTCTATTGCTTTGAAGCACCGATGAATGTTTCTATTGCATTGAAGCACCGGTGAATGTTTCTATTGCATTGAAGCACCGGTGAATGTTTCTATTGCATTGAAGCACCGGTGAATGTTTCTATTGCATTGAAGCACCGAGGAATGTTTCTATTGCATTGAAACACCGATGAATGTTTCTATTGCATTGAAGCACCGATGAATGTTTCTATTGCGTCGAAACACCGAGGGCTGTTTCTATTGCATTGAATCACCGAGGGTTGTTTCTATTGCATTGAAGCACTGATGAATGTTTCTATTGCATTGAAGCACCAATGGATGTTTCTATTGCATTGAAGCACTGATGAATGTTTCCATTGCATTGAAGCACCGATGAATGTTTCTATTGCATTGAAACACCGAGGGATGTTTCTATTGCATTGAAGCACTGATGAATGTTTCTATTGCATTGAAACACCGAGGGATGTTTCTATTGCATTAAAGTACCGATGGATGTTTCCATTGCATTGAAGCACCATTTGATTCGGGTCAGCATTGATGCACTCATCATTCGTTCTCATTAACAAATCTGTTTAGCATACAATCTCCTTTGTCTGCATACATACAGAGATACTGTACGGACATGCCCATTCGTTTCATTTTGTGTTTTTTAGACAGTTGTATGAACACACTTTCCGTAACTTCAATTCACCATGCACATTCATTTCACTGAAGTTCAACTCAACATAAGCTAAGTTAACTAAACTTTACTTACCGTTTTTATTCTGGATTAGAATACTGTAGAGTCTGCATACAACCAGTTTATCCTACTTCACTTGATCTAAAAACTATGTGCATTCAATACATTTGGGAACAGAAACCTGTTAATGTCTAATTTATCCTTTCCTTTGATTCTCTTATAAATCTGTTATAAATGATCTCGAATTCTTCTCTTTTCCAGACACTGTAGGCTGGTTTTTCTGTTCGTCTTAACTGTAATTTCTGAATCATAGCTCTTCTTTGTATTCTTTCCAGCATGTTTATACCTGTTTTACGACAAGGATTCCACACCTGTACACCGTTCTCCACTATTGGTCTAACTAATGATTTGTACAGCTTGACTATCACTTCCTTGTTCCCATGTTTAAAATGTATTTGTATGATACATAACATTGTATTTGCCTTTTTCACTTCTACCTGGACTTGCTTAGTCACCTTACCTGTACGATGTATTATAATCCCTATGTCCCCTTTCTTTTATATCTTTCTACTATTTTTCTCGCCCATTCTGTAATTATGCCCCATATTGGATGTACCCATATGGATGACTGTGCGTTTATCGACATTAAACTCCATTTGTCAGGTCTCAGACCATTCCCTAATTTTATCTAAATCAGACCTAAAAAAAATCTACCTCTGGTTTAGATGAAACACCTCTGCATAGTTTTGTGTCATCCATGAATTTTGCAATCAAGTATCCGATATAATTGTCCAAATAGTTTTTATATGTCAAAAACAAAATTGGTCCCACAAACCGGGCCCTACAGCACTCCACTTTTCACATCACACCACTCATACTCTTGGTGATCCGTTTGGCAGATGTGGAAGTGTAAGCTAAATGTTCTTACGCGTTGGGTAGTTTGATCTACCTACATTTTCATATATTTTTTAGCACACGTTAGGAAGAATGGATTTTTCAATGCTGATGACAATCTTGAAGGATGAGAACACAAACACGTTCTTGTACTCATGTAGTAATGATAAGTAGTAAAAACTACTTTACGTAATGTTGAGCTTGTAATTGGCAACACGAAGTAGTAATGATAAGCAGTAAAAACTACTTTACGTAATGCTGAGCTTGTAATTGGCAATACGAAGTAGTAATGATAAGCAGTAAGAACTACTTTACGTAATGTTGAGCTAGTAATTGGCAACCCGAAGTAGTAATGATAAGCAGTAAAAACTACTTTACGTAATGTTGAGCTTGTAATTGGCAATACGAAGTAGTAATGATAAGCAGTAAGAACTACTTCACGTAATGTCGTATTTGTAACCGTCCAATCATTTTACTTTAATATTTTTGTTTTACCATACATTGCTGTACTTTGATGTATTATTTAATGACAACAAATTATTATACAGCAAAATATTAAACTACAACAGCTGCCATTAATCTCTTCCTGTCTGATCATTTTACTGTCCTTGCATCCTTTAGTTTGTCTTTTATTGATTATATAATCAGTTATTCTTTGTTATATCTTATGAGTTTCATAATTTTTTAATGGTATCCAACAGATTTGAAAAACGCAAGACATTTCGATAATGGTCGACAGAGCAAACAAACCGATTAACCTTCTTCTCGTTGGACGTACCGGAAATGGGAAAAGCTCCACTGGAAACTCAATTCTTGGTAACAAAGAATTCACCCCACAAAACTCCTCATCGTCTGTTACTTATAACATACAAATTAGAAGATCAGTATTCGAGGATGTCCGAATGGCAGTTGTTGATGGGCCTGGTATCGGAGACACAATCAGTAATCTCACAGAAGGTGGAAAGTCAATGATTCGTTTCGTAGAGGAGGCCTTGTCACTGATCTCGAACAAGCTCACTGCTTTACTTATAGTTCTAAAGTATGGCGTCCGCTTCACGAATCAAGAAAAGGAAGCAATACAGATGATAAAGATGATTTTTGGTGAAGATATTATTAAGAATTATGGCATCATCGTGATGACACACGGCGATAGTTTTGAGATGGACATGGAAGATGAGGGACAAACATTTGGCAGCTGGTGTGATCAACAAACTGGAGATGTCCGCGCTCTATTTGATGAGTGTGACAAGAGACTTGTGTTGTTTAACAATAGGTCCAAGGATGCAGACCAGATAAAGAGACAGAAAGTACAACTTCTGAACATGGTTGCTGACATACAACAACGTTTATTGCCTTACAATGATGGTGACTTCAAGAACGCTGAGCTCGGCCGAAAAAAACTGATTGTCATGGGAAAGCTTTCAGAACTGAGTTTGAAAACTGACAATATTCTTGAGAAGATCACCAAACGCCTTAATGAATTGGTGGAGCAAGGCCAGTCAAATAGCGTTGGAGAGATTCAGAAACTGTTAACTGAACTACAAAAACACGAACGCTGGCTAGAGATAGAAGACGAAGGTACAGGATTAGTTAAGCATATTCTTATGAAGATCTCCATAACGGAATCTAGAATCAAAACCAAGAAGGACTTACAAAGTCGACGACTCGAGAGGGCAGCGCTTGAACAAGAAATGAAACCACAAAGAAAAACACCGTCTCAGCAGGGAGAAAGTGAAAGTCCGACATCAAGCGACGGATTCATTCTAGCTTTCCTGGCGTTCCTATTTTTGCCAGTGATATACCTAATGAGTTGGGTGGTGTCATTTATTGTACGTAGTACAAGAAATATGATCAGTTCTAGAGAAGGGATACAATATAATGATAACATTGTCAAATCACGTGCACAAGTCTTGAAGCAGGAGGTTCCGGACAGTGCCAGGAAAGATGAATAGGGTTACTGTAGCCAAAATTAATGCTTCGACGAATATGGTTAGAAGTTCAGGGGGTGACTAATTTGTTTGGGATTTAGCAGCCAGGTAAATAATTTAGTGCTGGATCGTCCCTTGTATGGTTGTACAACATGCATAGTGTATAGCTGAATTGTTTTTTTTAATGTGAGTTAAATAATAAATAAATGCAAACCTAATTTTTAAAATTATTTTGCATTCGCCTTATTTCTTCATTCCCTAAGGCGGTGTGCGTTGTACTACGGCTTCTATTTTGCGCCTTTCGGCCCAGTGCATCCGACTACGGCATGCATTTTATGTAAGGGTCTGCTTCCCATTGGTAACGACCGGTGCTGTGATGGGGATCGAACCTAGCACCTTCGGGATGTGAGCCGTATCACTTAACCATTATCCCACGCCGTCCACTAGTCCTTGCCTTTGTTGTCAAAGTAATGCTTTTCTATTTCTGCTATTCCTTATGCGTGTTATTTTATGCCTTCAATTTTGCGTAATATGACGCAGGCAATCTAAATTTGAAAGTCGACAGAAGAAGACGAAATGACGTGGAGAAAAATTATATTTTGTATCCCTTAAAATTGAGGCGAACATGATACGAATAATTAGGACACTGGATCTGAAATGTTAGTAGCCACGGCAACATTCCTAGACGCCATGAAGACTTGACCTCCGGAATTTGCCGTGTTCTACAGTAGTAGTTCTTCTTGAACATTAAAATTAACCCATAGGCAGTTTACATGAAAAGGTACAGTAACATATATTTTTTGTAGTTCACTGTTTGGATAACAGGTGCATATTTATTTTCAGTCCATCGAATTGTTCGAACCGAATGTTGACATTCTAGAAATGCAATATATTTAAGTGCCGGTGAATAATGCTAGCAATTACACAGAGATATGACACATGTTGAGGGAGAAACTTTTCACTTTAATAAGACAGTTACTGGTTCTGAACGCATATAGAAACAGAGGCGTAACTAGATTAAGTAACACCCGCGTAGAACACTGGAAGAAAATCCGAGACAACTGGAGTCTCATTGGAGACACATTCATTTCTTGTGATATACTATTGCCGACCATTTATTGAAATGATGATGATGCCATAGAGTGGATTTATATATACATTGCTGCCAACGAAGGAAGTTACAAACACATGACAAGATCTCGCAGACAAGTATTTGCCGATCTCTGAAAATATATAACTTAATTTTATGTTTTTATACTGGTTTAGAAGACTCTGCAGAGTCTGTAAACAAGTTTACTTGACTATAAACTTGACATTTGGTCGCTGTTGCAGTTCTGTTTACATTTGACTAGCATACAAGTTTTCACTTGTTTCGCATTTTGCAAAATAGTTTGAAGAGTCTTTTAAAATAAAGTTATTTCGTGCATATTTTCGTGCACATGTATTACTAACATTTTCTTTAATGTGTATTGATAAAGTAGGAAACGTAGTTTCTATACATTGATGTACGTTTTTCTAATGTATTTTATTTTGTTTTGCTACTTTTCGAAAGCGTAGAAAATAAACTGCAGTTATGATGCTATCTCAATTTGTGCTAACTTTGTAAGGTTGCGCATAACTCAACAACTAGAATTAATTAACCCATTCAATCCCAGACCGCCGACGACCGCCGCCGTGGATATACTGATTTAAATTATTTTTTCTTACGTTTTACCTGCGAATAGACACGCTAAATTTAGCCTTCACGTGACTACCAGTAATGGCGGCTCCCATTGCAGTTTACAGTTTACAGGCAGGCCCTAGTGGTGATAGAGAATGGTCAAAGCAACGGAGTAATATCATTATTGAAGGATTTAGTGAGGGAACAGGTCCTGCAGATGATATATATCCAGATTACTCTGCTTTTGATTACCTTTAACTTTCATCATTTCTACTTCAGACCTTTTTTGAGTACTTGGCAGATGCCTGTATCATAATTTTAGGGGAAAATGATCCGTGAGGAATTAAAATTTGATGTTCCGCAGATCCTCATACTAGATACCTCTATAACTTTGAGGTGTATACTGGAAAGTCAGACATTGGACAAGAAGATGAAAGATGTACTAGTTGCAATGAACCAAGGAAGATTGCTTTGCAGCTTTTCACTTGGACATTTATCAGCAAAATTGACAAGAGTGAAACAGACATTTTATATTGACACTTTTTATTTTCTTCACTTGTTTAATTTTTTGCATCCAACATACATTGCACTCACAAAAAATGTGCACAGAAGAGTAGTTCTTCCATTTATCTGTAAACTGGAGTTTGAACCACACAAATAACTTTAAAATTGTATTTGTTATTAATTTTATTGCGCAAGCACACCTACTTTTTGTGGAGTTATTCCCCTTGCCCTGGGAATTCAGTTGTGAGTTTTTCTGATCAGCTGGGATTGAATGGGTTAAAGTTATAATTTCATGAGTTGTTGTGTAGTTACATAAACACCTTAACTGTGTTGCAATAAGAGTTATATTAAGACACTTTTGCTATATAGAAAACTTTCATATACGTTTTTTTTATTTGTCGCAATTAGCCTGATCGAACAGGTCACTTTTCAACTGACACATTTTTTCCACATTTAGCAATAAACTGTCTCGTAGGCACGTGTAACTGTGCAGGGTATACACACAAACCCTTTTTTTCGCAATAAGCTGTATCACACATTTAATTTTGCCATGTTCCAGTTAATTATCCACTATAAGAAAAGGATGTATTTAAGGTTCATATAATTATCAACACCTAAATCAGGTGACAAACCTACATCAATGATGGTGTATATACTGATTCAGGTGTCAAACCTTTACCAATGATGGTGTATATACTGATACAGGTGTCAACCCTTCATCGATGATGTTGCATATGCCGAAATAAGTGTCACACCTCCACCAATGATGTTGTGTATACTGACTGATACAGCTGTCAAACCTCCATCAATGATGTGTATACTGACTGATACAACTGTCAAACCTCCATCAATGATGTGTATACTGACTGATACAGGTGTCAAACTAACTCCATCAATGATGTGTATACTGACTGATACAGGTGTCAAACAAACTCCATCAATGATGTGTATACTGACTGATACAGGTGTCAAACAAACTCCATCAATGATGTTGTGTATACTGTTACAGGTGTCAAACCTCCATCTATGATGTTGTGTATACTGCTCTGCTAAGAAAATAAAAATAGACGGCATATAGTGGGCATACCTGACAACATATGAACACGAAAATGGGGATCTTGGCTGCCCTAAAATGTTCGGTTCCCACAGACGCCCCGCAATGAGATAGAGAGATGACCTGAGTAAATCTATGGTACTCCTACCTCAATGAGTTTAACAACATTTCGCTACCTGACATCTGATACTAGTTATGCCTGATTAAAAAACCTGGATCACAGATTACAGATACTATTAAATCATTATTATTTTCCTCGCATATAATTTGTAACTCGCAATTCATTACTATTTCTACAACTAATAAACGTATTTGTTAGATGCGTACCTGTTTTTCGTTAATTCCTCATTGTGATATACAATGCCCTGCTCAGAATCTTGATATCATTTACAAATAGACAACCCTTGTGAGGCGCAATATGTGCAAATATATGCATTACAAGCAACGGATTATGTTGCTTCAGGAAACAGATGAATGTAGACCATTAGGTGCTAATGTGATTTGCCTGAGTGGTAATTATGAGATCTATGTGTGTGGCAGAGCGAGGATAGGATCACTTCTACACTGCACTGTGATTAGACGGGACTAATATTGCGGTTCAACAAGTATTACCAGATACAACAATAGAAAAAGGAGGACAGTCTGTTTAGAAATGAATTGAAACGAGGACATTTAAAAACGAAACCACATTTCAGATTTAAAAATATTATTGTGAAAGAAAATATTACTGTCAACATTAAAACAGTCTAATAACATAAAGCCGATACAATCTATTTTGGTTAAGAGGCGGTTATAAAGATCCACGGTAGTCATATCCTTGGCATGGTATTGTATTAGCATTATAGCCTTTACTGACTCCGCCATGAGTCTATTTCGCTTCTTTGTCACAGAGCATGTATCAGCAGGACAATCACCTTGATGTTGCGCAATGAACAGAGATACACAAAATAAATTCATATCATTTAAGTAGCCACGAAAATCAATCAAAGGCCATGCAACCTTACGTATTTGACGAACTTAATCCCTATCTTTTAACATTTTAAGTATAAAATCAGGTTGCAAAGTTTGTCATCTAGTTTAACGTATTAGAAACCTCAACTTGTATTCAAAACCTCAATACGTAGAATCAAGTCCTCATATTTGTAATGTTCGTGTTTTCTAAAAATTATTAATAAAAAAAATGTGAACTCACATTTCATGTGTATCCATTTTTCTATGTATTCCAGGGATGCTCTGAAATCTTGTTCACATTTTTAATAGATGTTCAGAATTTCTTCGTTTGAAAACCATAAACTTCATGAAAAATGTTTTTTGAGAACAGGAAATAACGTCCAACAGTCTCTCAACTGTTAAGAACAGAACTCAATCATTTTGATTTGCTGTGATTTACTAAAAGTTCATAATTCATTTCAAGGAAATCTCAAAACACGTTTAGGGTTGCAGTTCTCACGGTGTCAATAGCGATATTGACAAATTCTTTACTATTCACCTCACATCTGTTCACATCAACAGGACACCATAATGAAGGCTGGTATGAATAATGTAAACAGGACAAAAAATTCCGATAAGACTGATATTCTTGAGCATTCTGCATTAAAAGTGTATAAATATCACAGCGGTCTGGGCTATTCATGCTTTAAGTGGATCGTGAGTGGATGACCTACATACAAATCAGAAATGTTTCGCGTCGACTCGGTTTCATTCGTCAACAGTTGTTCATTGTTTCTCCCCTTCCCAGTCCACCTCGTATTCCATTCTAGTCCCTATCCGTCAATGTTCTTATTTCGACCTGCTCCTATTTTCAAATTTAGCTTTCTGGCAGACTAAGCTGACTGCAGCCGAATTCCTGTTTACATATTATATTATTAAAGCTCAGGTTGACAATAATGTGTTTAGTATTTAGGCAGCGGGTAAAAAGTGCAGGAGTCAGACGTACTGCTGGATGTAAAGTTCCTAGTAGGATTGAGAAACATGCCGGAAGGCATGTGTGACTTGTTCTTGACAATATTAATGATAATTGTGAAAATTAAAGTTTATTTTTCAAGTTATACTTACCTAATTCGGTATTTATTATTTGTGTTATGCCTTAGCCGCTGCGTAACACAACGCCGACAGTCCGCCGGTAGTCAGACACAGAAAGTCGATGTAAAGAAAGACAAATTCACGCGAAAAGCTTACATTTTGTGCAAAAATCAGGGACACTATGGGGAAAATTGTGGGACCTTGACCCCGGTCTGGAAATGTTAGTCGATATATATAATATATATATCCATAAGCTCTTTCCTTCTTATCAGACGATAGTAATTGTGCTTTGAACAAAAAGGTATGCAACTCCATGACTGATACGAATGTGACTCGTAAGACCAATCCGGGCAGAGAAGCGTCTTCCACAGTGTGTGCAAGAAAAGTCAGGACCGTTTGCGGCATCATGTGGTGTGGGGTGACTTCTCAAACTCTTGAGTCTTTAGCCTATCAGCAATCAGTATCTCATTTGTCTATATTCCATGCTTAATTATGCCACTCCATGTAACACGATTCATGACGGCTCGTTCCAATGATTCCAAATCAATGCCTGCATCATTCACATCCCGCTTGCATACATCCTTGTACCGAAGTAGTCGCCGGCCCTGACACCTTTTCCCCAACTATAATTCCCCGTAGAGAAGATATTTTGGTATTTTGCCATCATCCATCCGCCGAATGTGTCATCACCACAAGTTTTTCTTTGGATAGTCTGGTCACTGCCACCAAACAGATGTTATTATCCTGGGGATTACTAAACGCTTGACGAAGATGTTCGGTGATGATAGTGTTGGTGATGATGTTGATGATGCTGATATTTGATGGTGATGGTGTTGGTAATAATGATGTTAGTGACCCTGATGTTAGTGATGCTCATGTTGGTGATGCTGATGTTGTTTATGTGGATATTATTGATGATGATGTTGCTGATGCTGATGTTGGTGATGCTGATGTTGGGGATGATGTTGCTGATGCTGATGTTGGTGATGCTGATGTTGGTGATGATTTTGCTGATGCTGATGTTGGTGATGCTGATGTTGGTGATGCTGATGTTGATGCTGATGTTGGTGATGCTGATGTTGGTGATGCTGATGTTGTTTATGTGCATATTATTGATGCTGATGTTGCTGATGCTGATGTTGGTGATGATGTTGCTGATGCTGATGTTGGTGATGCTGATGTTTTTGATGCGGATGTTGGTGATGCTGATGTTTTTGATGCGGATGTTGGTGATGCGGATGTTGGTGATGATGTCGCTGATGCTGATGTTGGTGATGCTGATGTTGTTTATGTGCATATTAGTGATGATGATGTTGCTGATGCTGATGTTGGTGATGCTGATGTTGGTGATGATGTTGCTGATGCTGATGTTGGAGATGCTGATGTTGGTGATGATTTTGCTGATGCTGATGTTGGTGATGCTGATGTTGGTGATGCGGATGTTGGTGATGATGTCGCTGATGCTGATGTTGGTGATGCTGATGTTGTTTATGTGCATATTAGTGATGATGATGTTGCTGATGCTGATGTTGGTGATGCTGATGTTGGTGATGATGTTGCTGATGCTGATGTTGGTGATGATGTTGCTGATGCTGATGCTGATGTTGGTGATGTTGATGCTGATGCTGATGTTGGTGATGCTGATGTTGGTGATGCTGATGTTGTTTATGTGCATATTAGTGATGATGATGTTGCTGATGCTGATGTTGGTGATGCTGATGTTGGTGATGATGTTGCTGATGCTGATGTTGGTGATGATGTTGCTGATGCTGATGTTGGTGATGTTGATGCTGATGCTGATGTTGGTGATGATGATGTTGCTGATGCTGATGTTGGTGATGCTGATGTTTTTGATGATGTTGCTGATGCTGATGTTGGTGATGATGTTGGTGATGCTGATGTTAGTGATGCTGATGTTTGTGATGATGTTTGGAATGCTGATGTTAGTGATGGTGTGGGTGATGCTATGCTCTTGTCTTTGATACGGTTTTCTTTAGTTGAATTTGTGCTAAGGTAGCCTGACCTTGACAAATCTAAATGTGGCCACGTGATAGCAGCATGGAAATATAGGTCAAGATCAGGGTAGTAGCAATGCAAATGATGCATTAGTGGAGGAAGTGTTCGAAAATACATGATGCTATTTCCTCATCTTTATGAGTTCAGGATGTAAGAAGAGCCACTGTAACCCACTACTAACCATAATCAAGAAAAATGTGTACAATTCAGCAGGAACAGCTTCGAGCAACATCCCACCTTGAAACGACGCAACAAACCGGTCACATGTTTAACCAGCCAGGTGGTTGTGACCCAATGACTGCGAATTTGAGATCCTGTTTTCGAGAATATCACGTGCACTGCCTTCTACAGATAATAAACCACAACATCTGTGTTGAAGAAATATAGGGCTCCCCTCCTCCCCCCCCCCCCCTCTCTTCACGCCAAACCCGGCCTTGTTGCAACCTGTTATCTGCAGGTCGCCCGTTACTTAGTACAGCCTACCACTGGTGTATTCGACAGTTTGCATTACCTATTCACTGTTATGATAAGTGGGTAGACGTGTCAAGTCGCATGAGACGATCGCAATGAACGTAAACTGACACTTCGATTATTTATATCACCGTCCGCATTTGGTGATAACTAAGAAGTCACGAGAGAAAAATTAGTTTCTAGGAAAGTTATCTTGCCTTTCCATCATCTTCTTATCCCCGGGAAGTGAGTTACTCGTTTTGGAAAACTGGTATCGTATGTGAAGTTTTGTTTGCAGACCGTTCGTATAAATCCAGAGGTCGATTACTTCATACAACTTGCTTATGTGAATTTCGAAGTATGCACTGAGCTGGAGAGTATTCTACCAAGAAATGGGAATTGTTAAATTGTCACTGAAGTAGTTTCCAAGAAGTTAACTTGGAAAAGTTTTGATTGCAACAATGTGCATGTGTGTATGTGTGTGTGTGTGTGTGTGTGTGTGTGTGTGTATGTGTGTGTGTGCGTACGTGCGTGAGTGAGTGATTAGTAAATGAGTGAGTGAGGGGAGAGAGCTAGGCAATAATTATGAGGTCTGGAGATGAGGTGCCCGACTCGGATGACGGAGGTTGCATGTTGAAATCACGGTGGACACTGGCACTTTTGCACACGGATCTTCTGGTAAAAATCACGTGATCACCTGGTAGTGTGACCGGACTCCCGTGTTCAGTGTCGAGTATATTAAACAAATTCCTTGATAGTTAGAAATCGAAAAGAAGAGTAGATTTAACGTTTTCACTTAAGCTGTTTGTGTAGACTGCTCAGGATCAGATGGTAGGACAAAGTAAAACTCTGAAATTCTTGGCAAAAACTAAAATGTTCAGTATCCATAACATTTTTAAAAAAAGCTCAGTTAAGGTGGACAGGACACGTTGTTTGCATGGCAGATGAGCACATCCCAAGCAGCTGTTATACCGTGAGCTCACAGCCGGCAGGAGGGTGGGACAGGAGAAACGCTACAGAAACTACCTTGAAAGTGTCTCTGAAAAGCTTCAATCTTGATGTCACATTGTGGGAAATGACATCCTACAACCGTACCTCCTGGCGCGCTTGTATCACAGATGGAGCTCAGATGGGAGAGAGTATTGCCATGACTGAGGCTCAGCGAAAGCGTGTTGTCCACAATAGCAGCACGCACGACGTTTCCATAGCCGGCTTCCCAAAGTGTTCTCTGATTGTAGCAGGGTATGCGGTTCCAAAATTCGCCCTGACAATTATAGGAGAACACATTTCGCAGCAATTGTATAATGCTGTCGCCATCTTCCTTTGCGATGGTCATCTATTATTATCATTAAGCCGCGGGAAGTTTAAACTACCTACAACGTATAGCCTTCGACTACGTGACAACAGATATTTAAAAAAAACATGCCTGTTTGATACGAGGATTCAAAGTATATATATATATATATATATATATATACATACACACACATTTAACATTTATGTCCGATCACATCTCATAAAATCTCATACAGACGATTTGTAGTCCCAAATAATATTATCAATATCATCATCATCCTCAAAATGTCACGAACCTGCTTCATATGTTGCTCTCTCTCTCTCTCTCTCTCTCTCTCTCTCTCTCTCTCCATCTTTATATATATATATATATATAGGTAGATATTAGGTATGTATGTATGTAACTATGTATGTATATATGTATGTATGTGTGTCAAACTGTCAAAAACTTCAATGTTTATGATTCACTGTTAGCATTCAGAATTTCTACCTTCGTCATCTTTATCTACATTGCATCTCACCACTCTGTTCTAGGTACTCAACTATTCTATATTACATTAGTCGATGTTTCCGTGGACTTAACTATAGTAAATTATACCGGAGGAAGTTCCAGAAACATAACATACGATAATACTCGTACATGTTTCTTAAATTCGATGCAGAAATGGAGAATGAGGTGGTGAAGAAGTTTTTGACACGGTTGACAGCCCAAACTTGTCGGGTTTGGATTCCTGAAACAGAAAGAAAAGATGTTCTCCTATAGCAGGTAAATCTATCTTACAGTGTGTTAAAGTTGGATATACTGAGCGATTAGGCGTAGCCCGCATTTCTTCGAACAATGCCTTAGAAAAATTTGAGAAAACACACAAATTAATACCAATAAATAAACAATATACATGAGAAACACGGGCGATTGGGAGCCATAGCATAATGATGTTGTGGAAGATATGATAGTACATATATATATATATATATATATATATACATACTACTGAGTTGGCCCAAGACTATTTCAACGTAAGAACCTCTACTCTCGTATATTATGTCCTTCTGACTAATTTCTTCCCCCTTGAAACACATAGGTCGCACCAGTCACCTCGCATGTGTTTTTATACCACAGCCCGAAGAGTGGTCGCTAAATGAAGTTATGCTTTGGTCCGTATACCAAAGCTAAGCAGTCACGATATAAGACTACCTTCTAGCCCATTTATTACCACGGAGCATGCAGCTTCAGCGTGCTATTAAAACTGCCATATATACTTGTATTCATTTGTCTAACTAATCTAATATTGATATCCAGGTATCCATAGTGAAAATAGCGCAGACCAGGCGTAGCACGGCAAGCTGTACTGTAGGTAGAAACGTTCGGTTTTTCCCTTTGAAGACTATCCCTTTTTATGGATATTCTGATATGCAAAGAAACACATCTAGAGTGAACTACAACAGATGTATTATGTTCTTCTTCTCGTTTGTCGTTTGCTCTCAAATAATCGCATCTATTTCCTTCATAAACCCGGCGGTCTCTCTCATGCTTGTCTCATCGCCATACAGTTTATCTATCACATAGGTTGGGATGAGTCATGTAGTCACTCTGCTCCTCTCGTGGAGCCAGCGGATCCGCAGAACATGTTCCACTGTTTGTTTGTTCTCATCACAAGGCACATCAGTGACGAAATAATCAGCAGCAACACGTGCTATAATAGCATCAGTAACAAGAACAACATCATCAAGAATTATCATATGCACAGCACAATGTCAGTATTAACAATACTGACATCACGATCTATAATGTACAAGAGCAAAAACATCATTAAAAACACCATCAAGATCTGTAATGTCCACAAGAACAATAGCAGCATTAAAATAATCATCAAGATCTATAATGTCCAAAAGAACAATAGCAGCATTAAAATAATCATCAAGATCTATAACGTCCAAAAGAACAATAGCAGCATTAAAATAATCATCAAGATCTATAATGTCCACAAGAGCAATAGCAGCATTAAAATAATCATCAAGATCTATAATGTCCACAAGAGCAATAGCATCATTAAAATAATCATCAAGATCTATAACGTCCAAAAGAACAATAGCAGCCTTAAAATAATCATCAAGATCTATAATGTCCACAAGAGCAATAGCAGCATTAAAATAATCATCAAGATCTATAATGTCCACAAGAGCAATAGCAGCAATAAAACAGTAATATCAGGGAACTGCACGAAGTAAAGCAGCGATACTAACCATCACTAGTAACACACACATACACACACATGTACACACGCACACACCTCCCCCCTACACACATACCCACACACACACACACAACCACATGCACTTCCCCCCCCCCCCCTCTCCGTCCCCCACACACACGCACACAAGAAAAAATAAACTTGTCACATCAGATTCTATTGTTATGGTTTAGTTATTGTATTTAACACGTTTTCATGTCTCAGTTTGTTATTTGACGTGGGTGACCATTCTTAGCTAACTCGATGTCTTGGCTACCATACTGTTTCAGGTATCCATTTACTGCTAAATGGAATGGAACTTGTCGATATCGATGTTTTGAACAGCGCCTCCTTTACACGATAAGTAAGCTGTAACCACTCCGCTGCTCATAGACATGGCCACTATTACTGCAGTATATTTAAAAACTGTTGAGTTGTTATGTCATAACAGACGGAAAGCCAAAATAACACGCACCTTGCCCTCACTGTAGTACTCCCATTCAGTAACCCTAAACTGCTCCTGGTATCTCTACCTACAATATCGTTCTCATCGTGTATCTGGAAGTATCGATAGCAGTAGATCACAGTATACATTCGGTTTGAATGAAACTTAAGGCATATATTGAAACACATTGTCGATGAGGGGAGACTTGCAATTTTTTCCACTTCTGACTGACTCGGTAAAAATGTTTAAGTCTACTTGCATGACTTATATTCAAATGTATAATTTATGTAAAATTGTATATCCAGTTATCCATTTTTGTTTTTAAACTACATATAGTTTCTTACTGACAGTCACTTTTTCACGAAAACACTTTTTTCAAGAAATGTGATGTAAGCAAAGGGGCAGAACGATCTGGTAAAACCCAGGTTTAATTTATGAGGAAACGACATGTTAGAATCTATAAATAGCTCGTACTTGCTGCAACTGTTTTTCAAGGTAACGAGCTACGGCGTACACATTTTCCTTTCAGTTTTGCCTGCACAATTGATTGCAACCTGGCGTTGTAGTTGGATCGTTTAAGCATGACCCACTTTAGACCAGGACGCAAATTGTGGTTACACCGAGACTAGAAATTATGTTATTGCAGTACCAATCTGGTGTTAATGCTAGGAGGAGAAACAGTTGAAATAGTGGTTGTCGTAGTAGTTGTAGTGGCAGTATTATAGTAGTAGTGGTGGTAGTAGTGGCAGTGGTGGTAATGACAAAAGTAGCAGTTGTAGTAGTAGTAATGGTAGTAGCAGTAGTAGTAGGAGTATTAGCAACTATAACAGTTAGAGTAGCAGTATATGTGGTACAGTGTATTAGTAGCAGTTGTTTTAGAAGGTTGTAACATTAGTAGAAGCAGAAGTAGTAGGAGTTGCAGTAGTAATGTTAGTAGCATTAACAGCAGCAGTAGTGGTAGTAGTAGTAATAGTAGTAGAAGTAGTAGTAATAGTAGCACCAGTGGCAGTTGTAGCATAAGTAGTAGTTGCAGCAGCAGTAGCTGCAGTACTAGTAGCAATAACAGTATCATTTTAAGTTGCAGTAGTAGTAGTAGTAGTAGTAGAAGTGATAGTAGTAGAAATAGTAGCAGTAACAGAAGTTTGTAGCAGTAGTAATAGTATTAATAGTAGTAGTAGTATTAATATTAGTAGTAGCAGTTGTAGTACAGTACTTGAAGTATTAGTAGAAGTGGCGATAGTAGTCGTAGTAGAGGTAGAAGTCATGGTAGCAATAGTAGTAGTAGTAGAGGTAGTAGTCATGGTAGCAATAGTAGTAGTAGTAGAGGTAGTAGTCGTAGTAGCAATAGTAGTAGTACTAGAGGTAGTAGTCGTGGTAGCAATAGTAATAGTACTAGAGGTAGTAGTCGTGGTAGCAATAGTTGTAGTAGTAGAGGTAGTAGTCATGGTAGCAATAGTTGTAGTAGTAGAGGTAGTAGTCATGGTAGCAATAGTAGTAGTAGTAGAGGTAGTAGTCGTGGTAGCAATAGTTGTAGTAGTAGAGGTAGTAGTCGTGGTAGCAATAGTTGTAGTAGTAGAGGTAGTAGTCGTGGTAGCAATAGTTGTAGTAGTAGAGGTAGTAGTCGTGGTAGCAATAGTTGTAGTAGTAGAGGTAGTAGTCGTGGTAGCAATAGTAGTAGTACTAGAGGTAGTAGTCGTGGTAGCAATAGTTGTAGTAGTAGAGGTAGTAGTCATGGTAGCAATAGTAGTAGTAGTAGAGGTAGTAGTCGTGGTAGCAATAGTTGTAGTAGTAGAGGTAGTAGTCGTGGTAGCAATAGTTGTAGTAGTAGAGGTAGTAGTCGTGGTAGCAATAGTTGTAGTAGTAGAGGTAGTAGTCATGGTAGCAATAGTAGTAGTAGTAGAGGTAGTAGTCGTGGTAGCAATAGTTGTAGTAGTAGAGGTAGTAGTCGTGGTAGCAATAGTTGTAGTAGTAGAGGTAGTAGTCGTGGTAGCAATAGTTGTAGTAGTAGAGGTAGTAGTCGTGGTAGCAATAGTTGTAGTAGTAGAGGTAGTAGTCGTGGTAGCAATAGTTGTAGTACTAGAGGTAGTAGTCGTGGTAGCAATAGTTGTAGTAGTAGAGGTAGTAGTCATGGTAGCAATAGTAGTAGTAGTAGAGGTAGTAGTCGTGGTAGCAATAGTTGTAGTAGTAGAGGTAGTAGTCGTGGTAGCAATAGTTGTAGTAGTAGAAGTAGTGGTAGTAGTAGCAAGGAATTTTATTGTACATACGTTTATTTGGCTAATAATACCGTTAATAGCCAGTTAAACGATTGGCAGACGAAGAACAAGAAAATATAATGACATAGGACAATTATGGAGTTACTGTTAGGAGTAAAACATGACATGCCCACATATATAAAAGTATAATATTGATATTAGATGGAGATCAAATGTGCTGGCAACAAAAACGCTGACAGGAGCAGACTGCGATACGGACCGTGAATTACTGTTTGCCGTTTTCCGAACAAGAAAACGTAGGATCAACAAAGGTTGCCAGCCAATACGCTTCGATGTATCAGCAATACCTACTGAATACAACATCAAAGTAGAAAACCAATTTGAGGCGTTGCTTGCGGTACTGGAAGAGATGACATCTGAGGAGTTGACATTGTATGCAAGGGATATTTTGATCTCGGCAGCGAAAGAAATGATTCTCAAGATGTCGCACAAGAAACAGAGCTATATACTATATAACAAAGGAAACACAGAAACTCATTGCAGAAAGGCAACAATTAAAACACATGGGAAGTAAGGGGACCAACACAGCATATACAAACTGCGCAAGAAAAGTTAGAAGAGAAATAGGAAAAGATAAAAGAAGATACATAGTAGAAACGTGTAAGGATATAGAAAACCTACAGCAACAAGGCAGAGAGAGATGCATTTAAAGCAATAAGAACACTGACAAGGGAGTTCCGCTCTGTTCCACATGTCATAAATGACAAAGAGCATAACACATTAACAGAAACCAAAGACACACTGGGCAGATGGAGAGAGTACTGCAGAACCATGTATGGAGATAGCACAAAGCGCTCAGTGCCAATCCTACCAAAGGAAGAGAAAGAACCTGAACCAACATTGGAAAAAGTACGCTCTGCAATTAAAAGCCTGAAAAAGGGAACGTCCCCAGGATGCGATGATATCCCAGCAGAACTAATACAAGCAGGAGGAGAGGCATGTGCTCGAGTCCACCACAAGCTGTGTAAACAGATATGGCACAGTGCAGAGTGGCCAGAAGCATGGAAGAAATCAATTTATATTCCCCTCCCCAAAAAAGACAATCTGAAGCTGTGCACGAACTATCGAACTATCGCGCTGATCAGCCACGCTAGCAAGATACTCTTGCGAATCCTATTTAGAAGAATAGAGAAAATGTTTGAATCTAAAATTCACGTAGTCCAGGCAGGTTTTAGGAAAGACAGATGGACCCGGGACCACATATTCAATTTAAGGAATATCTATGAAAAATGTAGAGAGTTTAATGTAGACCTGTACACGTGTTTCATTGATTACACTAAGGCATTCGACACGGTAAAACATCAAAATCTGCAGAGAATCATGTAGGAAATGGGGTTTCCTTTGCACATAGTCCATCTCATTGAAACATTATACCAAGATCAACAAGCCGCTGTTCGAGTATCTGTGCAAACATCGTATTGATTTGCAGTACAAAAGGGAGTCTGACAGGGATGTATCCTCTCACCTTATCTGTATAACATATATGCGGAATGTATAATGAAAAATGTTCCAGAAGATGTGAACATTGAAAGTTTCGACCCATTTAAGATTGAGGGGTACGAGATTCCAGAGTTACGATACGCAGATGACACAGTGATACTATCAAGAAGTGCAGAAGGGCTAGAGCAGCTACTTTCAGCCGTTAATGAGCACAGTAAAGATCAAAACCTGTTCATAAACATAAATAAAACAAAAATAATGACCACCGACAAAATACAATGTCAACATAAATTTACAGTGGGTCGTGAGGAAATAGATCAGGTCACACATTTTGAATATATGGGCTCCAGAATTGACAAAAATTGTGACTGCTCGAAAGAAATCAGAAGAAGACTAGCTATGGCAATGTAGAGACTGAACAGCCTGAAGAAATTATGGCAGGGTACCAACAAAATGATAAAAGTAAAAGTCTTGAGAGCCTGTGTTTTTCCTGTGGCAATTTATGGCTGTGAATCATGGACGATTACCAAAACTTCTAGACAAAGAATCGAATCCTTCGAGTCAAAATGTTACAGAAAGATCCTCAGAATATCCCGGACAGAGAAAAAAAAAATGCAGACATTCGGCAAGAGTTGAGCATAGAAGAAAACTGGTTTATTAATTCCATTTTGGCTAGAAAATGCAAGTACTTTTTTCACATCAAGAGACACAACGGTCTTAAGAGAACGGTGATGGAAGGTATGGTGCCAGGCAAAAGAGAAAGGGGTAGACCAAGAAGACGATGGCACCAAGATATCCAGGAATGCCTGAGTATGACTGTGACGGAGGCTGGTGTTTTGGCAAGGGAACGAGTTTCTTTCAGACAGACTGTGATGGGAGCCACGTTCTACAAAGAACATGCTACATGATGATGATGATGAATATTGATATTCCAAGACATTGGTTCTTTGTTTGTTGGGTAGTAGCTGCAAATCGTATAAGCATGTCCTTTATTACCCCATCTGTTTTTTTTTTTGGGGGGGGGGGGGGGGGATTTTCTTAGCTTAAGGAAAAGGATGGCAGTATCAAGTTCTTTTATCGTCAGATTGTTTGTCATGTACTCTTCTGGACAGGTTACCATGTTCGTTTGTTGAATTTTTTTTCTGTAGTCATTGTTTGTTTTCTTTTCAGTTGGGATGTTGTTCTTGTTTAATGCCCACAATGAGTATGTTTACCCTTGTGTGCGCCATGAAAAGGACGTAAGTGCGGGTTGTAGTAGTTTTCCTTACAACCCGAGCATACTCATGAAGGTGGACTGCGGTGCTCCAGGTTGTTGTGCTATGCTTGGCTTCATCTGCATGTCGCTCACTACTACGGGAATAACATCGATCTACGTCTCGTCATCCAGGCTGTCTTGAAAACAGTCTGTTTCCAGGGAACGCTACATGGACGACAGATTATGGTCTTGGTCAGTGCCTGACCCTGACGCGACGTCCTGGTCAGTATGATGTGCCTGACTAGACTTGCGTCTCCGTTCCCGTCATCTGACTTACTTGTGGGAATAATTGTAGGAATACATTTGCTGTATGTTTTTTGCTCAATGTTTTCCCATTCAGCTGATCTACATTTTCATTATTTCTGCAGTCCTTGATGTTTAGGGCTTTAGTCAACCTTCATAATGTTCTACCATCTTTATCACGGTTTAGAGCTTCTGTTACTTTTATCTTGTTGTTTCTTTTTGTTCTTTTCTGCGATCACTTTGTAAGAAGATTTTTACCTCATTTCTTGCACCCAATAAGGTTTATAATCTCTTCATGCCTCTCTAGATATTTATTCTAGGACAACTCTCAAAACTGCTTTGTTAAAACTTTGCACTAGTTATCAAGTTGTGTTATTGTTGTGTGTTAATTTGGCTGCAATATATGTTTAACAGTGTAACGATGTTCCAGTTTTCTGATATATAATTCCAACTAGTCAGGAGCTTAAAGTAATGGTTGTTATGTTCCTAGTTGATAACCAGTTTGAACGGGTTGTGGTCACTGTCGGCCAATTGATCAGAACAATTCTATCTTGTGAAGAGCCAACATCGGGTGTGGAGATACCCTGTCATCTTCTTGAGTTAGGACTTGGTACATCGCTAGATTTGTTTATCATCTGTAAGTTACTGTACATCTTCTACGCCGGTATTGCGTGTGTCTGTCTCCAAATATCACCATCTTTCTGATTGGCTACTGAAATCTTCAATAACTACTCAATTTGTATGTTGTACCAATGCTGCAAGTGAAAGATCCTTTAAGGAGGGTTCACATAAATTGATCGCATGCTCGTCTACGATGATATCAGCTGATTGTGATTTGAAATGAATAGCTAAAAGTCGTTAAGCTTTCACAAGACCGCAGGATATAATTAAAAAAACTACATTTTACTGTAACATTTTTAGAAAGATCGGCAAGTAATATATTTAAAAAAAACACAGCAATAACATAATGATGCTAATAAAAACAACATGTGGTGTACATTAATAAGCACGGGGTTTATAAATATTCATGTCCCCAAACAGAAAGGAATACAATAAACTTACACAAGAATTAAGCTTGATATAAATTTCCATTTCCCAAACAGAAAGAATAATAATAAACTTACACAAGAATTAAGCTTGATATAAATATCCATATCTCAAAACAGAAAGGAATATAATAAATTTACACAAGAATTAAGTTTGACATAAATATCCATGTCCCCAAACACAAAAGAAGATAATAAACTTACACTTTTTTAATTTTTAATTTATTTTACGTGTTTGCTGCACTAGTTTCTCCTGGCGGAGGTTGCCTATTCCACCCCAGACCGTAGTCAAATGGGCGATCTTAAAAATGTGTGCGTCTGTATGTACCTATACTAGGTTTGTGCGCTCTCAGAAGATAACCCAACCAAAGTGCAATGGAAGGGTCTCACCATGAGGGCTCGTGTAAAAGTTGTGAGTGTGATTATTGGACAGCGTAAAATGAAACAAGAGTGAGGTAAGAAGAGAGAGCAAGTAGAAACTTACACAAGAATTGAGCTTGATATAAATATACATGTCCCGAAATAGAAAAGAATATAATAAACTGACACAATAATTAAGGTTGATTTTAGTATTCAAATACTAAATATGGCACCTCAGTCCACATACTATTAAAAGCATTTCTGAACATGAGCATACATAAAAAAAAGCTAAATAAAGTTCATTGAAAAAAGCACTCTGCATTACGTAGACGACATGAACACAAACCACGGTTGTTCACCTTGTCAGATTGTTGAGGAGTTGTTTCCCGCGTTCATTGATCATACACTGAATAAAATCTGGTCGAAGACGTAGTTGGATATCTGAAAGAATGATGCATGCTCAGAGCCAATCGAATCCCAAAACAAATTCTGTAGTAAGCTACTCGATGTTAGGACACCTTGCAGAAGAACCAAAAAAAAAAGAAAAAGACTTTCTTACGATGCTTCACAGCATGGAAAGAACGGTGTGCCGTTATGTAAATACAAATAAAATAAATAAAATAGAAAAAAAAAACGCTCTTATTTCAAAATGTACTAAAAAGTGTAAAGTAACTAGGTAATATTAATTAATGTCGATCTAGTGTGAGTTGGCAAATTGTGCCAGTTATGTTTTTCATAAACAGAACAGATCCACACACACGAGATCGTATTTCAGATTCAGATCACAATTGATCTGTTTCTAAACATTTCCATCTATTCCAGCACATTTATATCCACTTTTACATATGTTGAGTACTTTCAG
>JAVGWX010000004.1:15755453-15770453 GCA_036924085.1 Ariolimax columbianus
AACTCGGAAGGTGACCTTAATTCTAAAGGGAAACATACAAATCCTGTTCGAGACCAGATGACACCGAAATATCCTCAAATGACAAAGCTTGAAGACGAGTATACAGAGATGAAGTTTTCTGAGGCCTTAATTCTAATCGTTCAAGTAGCAAGTCGCCATGAAATGATAACATCCCCTCAGAGGTCCACCAGGAAAATGAAGAAGTCCTCTTACCTTGCCTTCATAACTTCATCATCCGATGTTAGAGATAACAGGAAATTCCTCAAGACATGCGAAACGGAAAGAAAGTGTCGATGTTAAAGAACAAATTTGACAAGTAGGACTATATAATAACTATAATAACTTAAATCATTCCACTCCTGAGTATAGCAGGTAAGCGTTTACACGAGTAATCTAAAGAAGGCTGCAGACTCGTAAAGCGTGTACTGTCTGAGTCGCAGTGTGGTTTCAGAGCTGGGCGTTCTACAACCGACACGATCGTTGCCCTGCGACAGCTCCAGGAGAGGAGGCCTCTCTGTATCGCGTTTGTAAATCTCAAAAAGGAGTTTGATTCAGCAGACCGGTACTCGACTAAATTCTATAGTGAACTTGCTGCCCTCCAAAGTTGCTGTCTTATTTTGCCCTTACAAGACAAAAAACCACATACATTTATCTCATGCACCTTCTCTTCGGTGTCAATGTTACCCTTATGGCTGACGATGATGATGACAAAATGCATATTGCAACTGCATTCGTCAACCATATCCGGTTACACTTTTAAATTAATCCACTACTGGAAGAAAACGTGTTTTCAAAAGAAGACATCTACAAGACATATTAGTAGAGAAGTGACAAAGTAAGTGAATGAAGAAATGTTCAATACCTTGTTAATTCTGGGAGTAATAGCGAGCAGCAATTGGACGCGTTGTTAGTGTACCAGTCTTCTATTTAAAAACAAACAAACAAGGGTTCGATTGTCGGTAGGTACTTATGTTTTTCTTATCTGGGTGAAATACAAAGCCACTTGTACACTGCGAGGGGACGAATGGGACAATTAATCTGCATTCCACATCGCTATTACTTCACCGGAAGGTGAAATTGAAATGAAGCAGTAGGAGGAGAAAGTTGAAATTTGGCACAGTTCTTATTCCGTTTCAATGTAGCCACCACCTGAATGTATACATTTCTGCCATCTCTGCGTGACCTTGAAAAGATCTTCAGAATAAAGTAACCTTTTTTGAACTAAACCAGTGATCACAAGCCAGTGTGACATCTTCGTCACTGTCAACATGATTTCCTTTCAGCTCTTTATTAAGTTTTGGGAAAATAAAAAAGTCTGATAGAGCTAAATCCGGAGAATATGGTAGGTGTGGAAGAATTTCAATATTAAAATCGTTGACTGTTTGCAGCACAAGCCTAGCTTTATGGGAGGGCGTGTTGTCTTGAAGCAAAGGCAGAATTTGAGTGCGCGCTATACTTCGTTTTCTGGTCACAGTCTTTCTTAGTTTGGTAAGGAGATCTGCATAATATTGTCCATTAACTGTGTTGCCATGAGGCAGGTAATCTTTCAATATGACACCTTTGACGTCCCAAAAAAACAGTCCGCATAATTTTTCTTGCAGATTTATGTGCTCTTAGCTTGATATGTGTGGGTGAGCCCAGAGTTTTCCACTGCATGCTGGAAATTTTTGATTCTGGGTCATAATGGTGAACCCAAGTCTCATCTACTGTCGCAATGGTCGGCAACATGTTTTTCGACCCACACATTTTGAAGAACTGGCCACAACAATCAACTCTCGTTTGTTTCTGTTCACATGTCAGCAGACGCGGAACCCAGCGGGCACACACTTTCCTCATATTCAGTATGTTGTGTAAAATTCTAAAAACTGTACTTTCATTCAGTTTTGCTGACCTAGATATTTCTGCACTTGTAATTTTCCTATCCTGGTCAATAATTTTCTTCACTCTTTCAGAATTTTCATCGCTGCACTCTGATGATGGTCTTCCTGATCTTTGAAGATCTGCAACATGGGAACGGCCTCACTTAAACTGCCTACATCAGTTTTTTTTACAGAAGCATACTGAGGACAGAATTGTCCAACACTGGTTCCATCTCTCTGTGTATTTTTGTAGGTGTTTTCCCCTGCAACATCAAGGATTTTATCACATTTCTTGGCCTCTGATTTCTCCATTGTTCGGACAAACCGTTAGAGTAGCAGATCCGGTCAATAAGGTGTGTTGCGCCATGCATCATACCGGGTAAACCAGTTGAGGAGGGAAATTCATACTGCTCAAGTCCAGTACAAATTGAATGAGCTAAATATGTATCAAATTTAAACTTTGTCCTTCTACTCCTTCATAGTCAGGGTAAAGACTTATGACAAGCCCCTTGTAGTCATAGAACACTTGAACACGATGGACTTCGATGTTGCTACCATAGAGACGACAGATGCCAATAAACATATTCAAGGCTTATTTATTTTTCTTAGGACACGCTAAAGCACTATCAACCGATGTATATCGGACACCACTATATCGCAAAATTGTTTACGTTAAGACTAGGAATATATCAGCTTTTGTTTTTTTGTTGCTAAATACAATAATTTAGCAAATACATTATCTTCATTCATTTTTTTTGTTTTGAAGATTCTCTAAATTTCAAATAAAATTTGTGTATGATGTGAGGCGAAATGAATTGAAAATTTAATATGAGATGAAACATGAGATGGTGGGAGTTACATTTTGTGAAGTGAGTGGTGACATCAATTTAAAATGATTTAAATTCTCAAAATTTTAGAAATGTACTTGTGTTTGTTTGTTTGTTTGAGGTATTTGTAAAGGCAATAGGCCTACACAAGTGTACATATCAATACATACATATTCACTTATACACGCATACCTATTCATTTATACACAACCATGCAAATTCATTTATACACACATATCCATATTCATTATTACACATTTGTTGATGTTTATTTATCTATACACGTTCATTCATTTATACAGACCCAAGCATATTCATTTATACACACAGATAAAAGAAACGCCCATGCATATACATAAACATACTTCCACACACATACCTATAATTACAAACCCAATACATATACACATTCCTGCAAACAGTCATGATAACAAGTTTCAAATGCAAAGATCTAAACTCAGATAGAGACATATGTGAGATGGAGGATATTGTAACAGGAAAAACAAGGAGATATCAATTTTTATTGTAATTTAAAAAGGTGGATTTCCCTTCTATAAGGGCTTACAGTTTTATCAAATATTGGATCAAGGTAAAATGTTAAAGGTTGACTTACAGGTGGTCCATTTTTTCTCTAGGGACCTCTCACCTTGATGTCTTGTGATCAAGGATTCACTGAGCTAAATGCAAAATAGTTTAAATCCTGCGATTAGGTTTTCCGACTCTAACCGTGAAGGATCATAATTAATGAAATATATATCTTAAATATATACTAATATGTCGAATATATCTTATTTTGTTTATACTTTCTATTCTGATCATATTTTGATGTCTGATCAAGTTTTGGGTGTCTGATATTTTCATGAATTTGTACCAGACCAACTGAACTCAACTAGCTATCACGGACACTGTGGTCAATTTCTAGTTTATAACAGGCTTAATTCCCTTAGACCTAGTTGGCTTGGCTTGGCTTCGTTCGTTCTCAAATCTCCCGCTACCAAACCCTGAAAGAGCTTAAGTAGCAGAATGTAGTCCAAAGAACGGAATGCGTTGTGTCGTAGTTTACAGATTGACTGCGATATTTGCACCTTTCGGCGCAACACATTCGACTTCAGCAAGCATTATTTTAATACCGGTTTAGCATTCCCTCTTCGATCCCTTCTCCTTAGCCAGTCTGTCCTGCTGCAGACTGTTATCCAGGATCACCGCGTGGAGGTGTAGAAGAGTCTTGGCAGCTTTGGTTCGCTGCCCATGACGCTAGCAGTCAGCTACGGGTCGCTGACCACTGCAGCTCGTGCGCTGCTCAGCATCTTGATCCCTAGACCTAGTTAAATATGGTTCTCAGAATTACCAATGGGACATTGACAAGTACTCCAATTACAGAACTGGGAAGAACAGCAAATACTGAGCCCCTTGAATTATGGAGAACATACAAATCCCTTACCTGATCATCATCTACACCAGAAGTTCCAAGAGAGAACGAAAAAAAAAACAGACTACGAAAGAAAAGCCGCAATCATCTGGCCAGAGTAATCCGCAGATATCCCTGAAGCTGAAACCAAAAAGTGCGAATGACTAATTCCAGAGCCTTGGACACGGAGCCAGGAGAGGTTCAAAATAATCTTGGAGATTTCAGGGTTAATGAAGAAAAGTGAGTAGTCGGCAACAGAACAAAAAATCCACGTTCTGCGGAAGTTTAAGAGACAGTACTCTAACAACTCTTGAACACATGTGTACACAGATGTATCGGTCTCGGTGAACAATAAAAGGGGAGGCAGTGGAATCTACATTGCACACTCTAATGGCGACAAAGAAAATCACTCGATACCAGCAGGAGAGACCTGTACCAATTTCAGAGCTGAAGTAAGAGCTGTTCATGCATTAACTCAGCATTTTATCAGCCAAAACATAGCTACAAGGAAAACGGTCAATCTAACAGACTCCATCAGTGTATCTCAAGCCCCAAGCAAGATAGACTTTCTCATAAAATAAAATACAACATCAGATAGATGTCCCAAAAAAAAACAAATTTAGTTCTACAGTGGATTCCGGCTAATTGTGGGATTCCTGGAAACGAGATAGCAGAATAGCTCGCAAACGCCGGAAGTGGCGACACGCATACACCCCATCCACATAGCTGTAAAATAAGCAGACACTCATCAAACGATCCATGAGAACAGAACAGCACAAAAATACAAGCTTGAAAATGACAGCATAGACAAACTTGGCAGAGATGGGTAGACAATGATTTTCAGACTCAAAACAAAAATGGCTCTCAGAGAAACTGCCACGTTCGATTGTGTAGCACCCAAGCAAACACTAGAACATATTCTGCAGGACTGCCCGACCTATGCAGACCAAAGAGAGACAGTCTGGCCTGGACGAGCGACCATGCTCAAAAAGCTGTGGTGGACCGGCGAAGACCTAAAAAGCACAGTCTCCTTCATAAACCTCCCCGGACTAGCCGCATAGCATCAGTTGATCGAAGAAGACGATTCTATCACAAAAGCAAAATTATAAGTTTATTGACATAACTTGATAAGGTCACATCAATACAGTCTAAAAGATCATTATCTAAGCTCTTTTCAGAGGGCGTTGTCATCTGGTCAGTTAGTTCACCTGGTTCTAAACTTGGTTCTATCTTTGTGCAAATCTTGTTATTCTCTCCCTAGCAACATCATCTAATATCTAATCAAATCCGTTTTTCTTGTTTCTCGTCTCTTATAGCGTGTCTGGCCTCTGCCGTTCTGGCAGGTCCAGTCTTTCCTGCATTTACCATGAAATAAAGATACCGAATTCATGCGATGTGATGCGATTCCTGGTGTATCGCCTGCACATTTTGTTGACAAAGGAACTTCGTACATTAAGATGCGATCGCTGGTATTCGCTTACACCTTTCTTTGACAAGGAACTTCGTACAATGGGATGCGATTATTAGTGTTTGCCTCCACGGAAAAGGTTGTAAGGAAACGGCGTACAACAGATATTTACTGGAGTCACGCAATCAGTGTTGCCCAAAGGCAATTTAGTGCAAGCCTTTAACTTCCCCGATTTTGTGAACCTACTTAAGTATTGCCAGGCTAACCAGAACAACACCCCTTATAGAGTTCATGCTGTGAAGTCTGATAAAAGAAACGAGTAGCCTTGCTACTATATCTTATTTTTGGTTTCTGCAACATCACTTTCTATGTCTACATAAATTCCATCTGATTTCACGACTGTCGCTGCCATCTAGTAATAAAGTCTTCAATGCGCTGACAATTCCTTAGTCAGCTTTCGTCACCTGACGACTAGTACGATATACTTCCATTTCTGGATTCCTCATTGCCCTTATAAGTGCCCCCAATACTTGCCCATAGACAACTCGCCACTACATCACTGGTGGATTTGGTTCTGCTAAATAAGCCACCATCCTTCTGGAATAAACCTTTTACGACAATCGAAACTTAAAGTGTTACGATCATCACCAAGTTCAACATGCCTTTTGAACGTGGCCAACATTTAAAAAACCGAGCTAAACTATGGGCAATAGGAATCGATAATAAAAGACAGTAATTCTGACCGTCATCTAGACAACTTTCTCCTGCCCTAATTTCAGACAATGAAAAGCAACTGTTAGAAACAAGGTCGACTTTGTTCAAAATGATCGAAACATCTAACCTCTGTCTGACCCCTTAATCTGTCTTTTTTCTCCCCAATCTTATTTTCTAGCAAGTTACAATTAGCTTTAAATAGTCCCCTTAGCTTGGGGTCATGATTTAGATTATCTATGTCATCCTGATGAGATCCCTGCTGATTCCCTGATCCTGGGATTCCTGACTGGGTGGGTTCACTGATCCCGTCACACATCAACAAGCTATTGCGTTCAGTTAAACAATATTAATTTTGGAATATGAGCATATTAATATTACAACTTGGAACTGAATGTCTAGTTTTCAAAGTGCTCGTAGTAGAGAAGGGATGTACAATTGCAATTTTGTTGTTCAGAAGTTTTATTATAGTATTTAGTATTAATTGTATATGCGATAGTATTCGATTTTCTCTAAAACATATGTGTAGCAGCTCCAGCTGTCTGGCCTACCGTAGCAGATGGAGCAAGGAGTCTGCACTAACTATACTCTCACTTCAAAAAGGTTAACTACAACGCTAATTGAAAATAAAACACAACAATGAAACTTTATTTCTACACGTTCACAACTGACTCCCCAATCTTCACTCAAAACAAAACCTGCATGGCTATAAGAAATTATGAACTAAACTAAACTAAAAGAAACATGATTACGAACTGCAGCTTGATAGACGAACCGTTAATTGATAGACGAAACGTTACTTGATAGACGAACCGTTACTTGATAGTCGAACTGTAACCTGATAGACGAACCGTTACTTGACAGATGAACTGTAACTTGATAAACCAACCGTTATGTCGATTGCCACAAAATAAAAGATTCGTGTCTGTTGTAGAACCCAGGACATTTCGTCCGTGGTTCTTTTCTCCTCGACGACGGTGGCTTGTAGTGATCGTTGAAGCGCTGGATCGCTGTGCTAGTCAAATATCTCTCTAACTAGACACTGGATTTTTTACATACTTCTGTTAAGACGCTGATTTCTTGAGATACTTCTGTTTGGCGCTGGATTCTCAGCAGCGATGCGAATAATTTAATCTAAGATGTTTGGCTAGTGCGTGTTCCTCGTGACGCACTACTGTTCCTATAACTTGACTTGCTATGCGAAACATCAATTTCATTACTATTTACTTCTCCTTAATATGCTGCAAACATCTGGACTCTTGGGGTGAAAGAATGTCTGTTAAAACCTCTCTCTGTCTGTTCTCCAAAAATCTATTTGTTTTCTCTTCACGTTATCAAAGCGGTCCTGTTCTCCCTGCCGACTGATGTCGTCTTGTTCTCACCGCTGCTCGCAGCCGATTTATTTCGACTTGTCTCTCCGCTCTTCGCTCTTCGCTCTGCAATCCTTCTGATTTGGGCCGGCTTTTTTCAGATCTAACAGGCGTCTAGGCGGCTAAAAATTATGCAAGGTTACGTAGTTTTAGCATCTGCGTGGCTTGGTAACCAACGCTATGCATTCCAAGCATTCCGATGTCCAGATTTGAGAACATATGTACTGTGTTTAATTCTATAAGAAACAAGGAATGTCTACTGACTATTCATGCTCTGCTCCCACTCCTTCTAACTTTAATAAAACATGTCTAAAATCATATCTCTAATAAATCTACACAGTTAAGATACGTTACGACTTATTTCTCAGTAAACTCACGCCCAACTGTCATATTTATATTTTATAAACGTATTAAATATGTTTTCAATATAAGTTAATATTTTGAACCACTGCCATGCCATTAAAACATGGACAATTTAGTAGGACAATAGTTCTATGTGGGACAACAAAAGGGAAGAAACATTGATGGAAGCTAATTGTAAGCTTTGTCACTCTTACAATATCCAGTGCTGTAAAAAAAGTTATGCAGAGGATCCCTGGACACTCAAGCACACCAGTCAATGACACGGCGTACTAGCAAAGAAGGGATCAAGACAAGAACAACCACTACATACAGCAACAACTTCACAGATAGTCAAACAGCACATACATAAGATCAGTAAACAGAAAAACCTTGACTGAAGAGATGGGTTATTGGAAACACGGAAAGGGAGGTCTACAGACATATGGGAAGACCCAGTCCAAATGACAGTGTAAATCAACTCACAAGGAAGGATCAGAGCACCATTTTCCGACTGAGAATCCAAAACAATTCACTAAGCTACTAGTGTCAGACTGAAAATGCAGATGATACGGTCTCATTGTGCAATTCCAGGACACGAGAGAGTAGATCGACTGGTAAAGCATGGAACTGCAGACGACCAACCAAATGTACTATTTACATATTTGCATTAACAAAAGGAAGGGCTGATAAAATAAATCAGGGACCCACCAACAATAATACTCGACGATTACCATTACCTAAACATAAAGAGCAAACTGTTATATTGCACGTCTGTAAAGGACATAACAAAAAGCCACATGTACACACAATTGAAGAATGACAATACATCCATACGGACGGAAAACCCATTGCCCCCCCCCCTTACCCCCAGGCGGCAGAGCACAAATTGCAGAATTTCCCTGAATTTGATCTATTGAGACAAATTAACTGTAACGGCATACCCTGCCAAATCCAAGACAAACTTGTGGGAAGCTGGCTGTGTGAACGTCGTGCGTGCTTCTTTTTTGGGCAACACGTTTTCGCTGAGTCTCAGTGATGGCTGTACTCTCTGCAATCTGAGCACCATCGGTGATACTAGCACGCCAGGTGGTACGGTTCTGTGCAAGCATCTCACAGGAGGTGACATTACAATATTGAATCGTCTCAGATACCCTTTCAAGGAGTCACTGTAGCTTTTCTTTTGATCCGGAGCAGCTTACGTTGACAGCTCAAGTGAAGATGATTGAACTGTCTGGCATCTCTACTATACACTGTCCATGTCTCACAGCAAAATGGACAACACCACAACACCATACACCTTTACCTTGGTGGCGACATTGATGCCATGTCGGCTCCAGACGTTTGCTTGGAGCTTCCTCAGCAATCCTGTTATTAACCTCAGTCGATATTGGTCGATCCAGTGAGAGTACTGACTAGGTAGCTGAAGCTGGCGACCACCTGGAGATGTTGCTTCTGTATAATAATGTTAGGCACGATTAACGGCTCGCGATGGGAGACTGGAATATGTCGTGCAGGGTTAGTTCGCCCCAGAAACCGAAGATAAAACCCTTCATTGACTGGAATATGTCCAGCAGGGTTAGTCCGCTCCAGAAACCGAAGATAAAACCCTTCATTCTCACAGATTTATGAATGATGCTGTTACTGTTGCTTGAATTGATTAAAGTGGAAAAGCTTTGCGCATCAATCCTACTCTCTCGCTTCCTGCTACCTTATTCAAGTGGCAAGACTGTGTCAAGACGACTCGAGTCAGCACGGATGCAGATTTTTCCTCTAGGTTTACTACTGAAGCCAATCCATTAAACAGTTGACCTACAAGACACCAGGCCAATGGCCATCTGTATGGTCACTCAGACATAATATAAAACACAATTACCAAAGAGTTTCTGGCTTTTATTTAAAGAAAAAAAATAAGATAGCAAACAGGGATACGGATAGTTGTATATATTTGACACTAACGAAGTAATGAACAAACGAATATACAGTAATGTAGGTTTCTAGAGTAACATTTTAAGAATCCAAATAGCGCTGTTGCTAATTTCATTTATACAAATACAAGAATATTTTTTCAATATCAGTGACTTTTATTTTTTTTCGACATGCTTGGTTAAGATTAATTTTCAAATGATTTCAACAATAATTAATTCGCGTGGATTTTGTTCAATTACTTCAGTACCGCATGGTCTGACGAGGTCTTTGTGTATGACAAAGACATGAATAGCACCACTGCCTCACATAGAGCATGTCATAAGAGACGAACAACTGTGACATGCATAACACCGGTCAGGGTTAGGTGGTTTGTTTAGAGCAACACAGATGGCGTCTAGCAGGCTGCGGGTCTACTTTGCTCTAGTGTTTGAGCCTATTAAGATGGACTCACACATCGGTTAACTACCCTCCGTAAGAACTTGCGCAAAGTATTAAGCTGCTCGAGCCTAGCCTGCTAGACATGAAACCCTTCTCCCAGCTACATCCAGCTCAAACCAGAGCTGAGACCTGCATAGGACCATCTGCAACTGTAGAAGTACAGGTCGACTAAGAACTCAGAACTTCAGCACTAACTGCCTCTCAGTACCATTGTTCAGAATTTTAAACGAGATTATGTGCATTGTTTGTATTCTTATTTGTCTTCATAATTTACTTTTTTTTTCCCCATTCACATAGTTTTGCTATATGACAAGGGTCAATGGTATTAATAATAAAGAAAATTTAATTGTTAAAATGCTGTTAGCGCTTTCATTTTTTATAGTTCAAATGTTGAAAGATGGTTTGCACGGCTAATGCCAGTACTAATAAAATAATGACAAATGAAACATTATGGCGTTTTAAAGAACTGTCCTGTATAATTCAATAAATGGTGGACGCGAATAAGACAATTATATTTATTTTAATTGTCGCAATGTTGAAATTGTGTTTTTTTCCGTTTAATAAATCTTTACATTGCTAGTCTGTTTGTTCATTTAATTCATAATAACCTCAGATTATCTTACCGAAAATATGAAGAAGAGCCAGGCAACACCATTTACAAGTGAAGAATAAAGGAAGACAACGAAAGGGATAACCATATAAGTATATAGTACAGGAAACAGGAGTTCAATATAGCACAACATACCCCTTAAATAGACCCATCTGCAGGAAAAACAGATTTTTAGTAGGACAAAAGAAACCAGAGCAATCAGTGTGCCATTTTAAATAGGCCCATAAACAAAAGAAAGTGCAGCGAAAACGTTACCGAGTAAATATGCAAATGACATGTCTGTAGTGCAATACGAGGTTCCTCGTGAATTTCGCCACTATGGGGAATACAGCTTGTTATTAAACAATATTTCCAGGAACACGACAGATAATATGGTATGAGGTCTTTATCTTTATATTGTACCTCATCCTAATTACTTTTCATTCAACGCATTTACAAAATATTTGTATACTTAAATCCAGGTATTCAAACTGGCAAGGTTACCTGATACCATGTAGCGAAAAGCTGATTGATTGCCAGTCCTTCGTCTTGCAGTATCACGACGGTCCAAATGCGTGGTGCAGGTCATCTCTTCATATTGCCGGAGGATGGCCGCGTGAGCGGTTGTAGTTGTATGGTCCTCACAAAAACAACCTAGTCCATTTATCGTTAGTCATGCGGACCACGTGGTCGGCCAATCTGTAGTATCGTTTTAATGCACCGCCAACGACATACCAGAACTCAGTTTGGTCGCGGATGTCAGTGTTTCAGATATGGTGTCTTAGGGAGGTATTTAAGTATCTTCTTTCCATTGCCATTTCGGTAATTTAAATCTTCTATTTGGCTGATTTTAGAGACCCTAAACATCACACCCATAAACCATTGTTGGAATAACCATGCTATTGAAGATATGAGCCATGACCTTCACGTCCGTCATCTGCTTGAGTACCCGTTTCATACGGTGAAGCAGATCAACCCGCTGCTCTCCTGCGTGAGATCTCATTATCAATCGTGCGGTTGTTTGTTTATGCTCTAGCCTAGGTTGACGTACGAATTTACATTCTCGATAAGCTCAACTTCCAATCGCGGTGTCACCGCAGGACAGATAGTGTTCAGTAGAAAATGAGTCTTTTTTCTCTTAATGTTCAGGTTAACCGCCATTCTTGCTTTATCCAGCTTGTGTAGGCTTCGTTCGGCCTCTGCAATGCTGTGGCTGAATATTCAGAACGTCGCACGCAAAACGTAGCCCTCGAAGGTGTCTTGCAATCCATGTTGACATCTCATTCCTGCCAGTCTAGAGACCTACCCAAAATAAACTACTTCGGTTTCAGAGATGCCACGGAAAACCGCGGTTTGTTTTTTAAATATTTATTTCTGGGCTGTATAATATGGTTTACAATTTTGAAGAAAATATGACAACAATATTATATATTACTAATAAATTATATTTCCAAAAGCGATTATTGAGAGAAGCAACCTTTCATTCCCAAATAAACCATTTTAACGAATGCGCGTGGGGGGTAATGTCAGTTTCGTAACTGTTCCGTCGGCACATACTATCTGGTGTCATCCATACTTGTTTTTGTTGGTTTCAACCTTTCCTTCGACCCAGTGACGGATTTCCCAAATAGGCTGACTAGGCTGCAGTCAAGGGCTTCAATGTGTAGCTGCCTCATAGTGGGCCCACTATAATATTTGTTTAATAATACGTTTACAAAAAGGACTACCGCCTCCCCCAATCCATTTGCTTACAACCTAGGGCCACATAACAAGCATCTACTGCGCTGCTTTAATCACAAGTCGGTTAATACAAGTGTCATTAAATTTTCGTTGAACCTGAAAGTGAAAGTATATATTTTTTTTGTTTTTGTTTTTTCGTTCGCCTTATTTCTCTAATCCCCAAGGCGGTGTGCGTTCCACTGTGGTTTTTATTTTGCGCTTGTCGGCCCAGTGCATCCGACTTCAGCATTCATTTTATGTAAGGGTCTGCTTCCTCCTGCATTTTCTAAGGGTTTGCTTCCCCGGGGTAACGGCCGGTGCTGTGATGGGGATCAAACCCAGCACCTTCGGGTTGTGAGCCATGTCACTTAACCATTAGGCCACGTAGTCCCTTGGGAAAGTATATGACTTTTTAAAGGCAATTTGTAAGTAAAGATTAGTAATAGACTGTCTCTCTCACTATGACAACATAAGCTATCCAGCTACATTTGAGTACAGGTATGTCTTGAAAAGAACGACATCGAAGAGAACTGGGCATCATTGAGAAACACACTCTACGATTCAGCGTTAAATACATTGGCCCACTCACACGCAAGCATAAGGACCGGTTTGATGAGAACGATCTGGAAATACAGGGCCTTCTCGATGCAAAACATAAAGCGCACAGGGAATACCAGAGGGACACACCATCTCCGGCAGCAAAAGCTGCCTTCAATACTGCTCGCAAAGCTGTCCAGACCAGGCTTAGAGAGATGCAAGACTCCTGGCTCAGCAAAATAGCTGACGAAATTTAGATGTACGCCGAGCGTCATGACATCAAACGGTTTTACGAGGCACTGAAAGCTCTCTAGGGCCCGCAGCCCTCTAGTAATACTCCAGTTCGCAGTACGGATGGGGCACTGCTAACAGATACGGTTCAGATTCTAGACAGATGGGCATTCCACTTCTCAAAAATAATAAACCACCCATCGTCCATAAATGAAAAGGCCATCCGGCGAATGCCGCAGGGGGAACTGAACATGGCGTTGGATGAAGTCATCACTGAGGAGGAAGTCGACAGGGCAATCAGTTCACTATCTATAGGAAAAGCTCTAGGAGCTGATGCAATACCAGCAGAGGTATATAAGACAGCTGGCCCATCCCTCACCAGAAAGATCACTGAACTCTTCTACCACATGTGAGCTGAAGGAAAAATTCCACAGAAGCTAAAGGACGCCTCAATCGTTTACCTGTACAAAAGAAAAGGCAACCGTCAGGAATTCGACACTCATCGTGGAATATCGCTACTCTCCGTAGCAGGCAAGATCATAGCGCGCTTACTGCTAAACAGGCTCAACAAACACCTTGAACAAAGCCACCACCTCCCAGAAAGCCAATGTGGATTCAGAGCCGGAAGAGCAACAGTGGACATGATTTTTGCCGCTCACCAAGTACAAGAGAAGTGTCGGGAACAAAATCAGGCCTTGTACACCAAATTTAATGATTTGACAAAGGCATTTGATACAGTAAACAGAGGAGGGCTGTGGATGATAATGTCCAAGTTTGGCTGCCCCAACAAGTTCATAACCATGGTGAAACAGCTACACGAAGGCATGTGTGCTCGTGTACTGGACAGCGGTGCAATCTCTAAAACGTTTCTAGTATCAAACGGAAAAAATCAAGGATGTGTACTCGCCCCGACTTTGTTCAGACGTCTTTAGATCACTGGAGCTTGGAATACCCATAAAGTTCCGCACAGATGGCAAGTTACTCAATCCCAGAAGAATGAAGGCCAAAACCAAAGTGGCTGGTGACATAATCAGGGAACTTGTATCTGCTGACGACTGCGCTCTAATGAGCAACTCAGAACTGACCATGCAGGTTGGAATGGACCGGTTCTCTGCCGCATGCGACAATTTTGGCTTGACCATAAATGCTAAAAAAACAGAGGCCATGTACCAACCAGCACCAGGCATGCCGTACACAAAACCAGAGACTACAGTTAGCGAGCAGACGCTGAGTGTCGTAGACAAATTCACATATCTTGGCAGCACGCTGTTGAGATCTGTCAGCCTAGACGATGAGGTGGCAAGCAGAATAGCAAAGGCCAGCACAGCCTTTGGTAGAATGCGCTCGATGGTCTGGGCACGTCGTGGCATCAGTGTCAAGACCAAACTCAAAGTCTACCGTGCAACCATCATTCCAACCCTACTATACGCTTGCGAAAGCTGGACTGTATACTCTGGACATGCAAGGAGGTGAAACCACTTCCACACAGGTTGTCTGAGGCGAATATTCCACATCCGATGGCAAGATCGTGTCACTGACATTGAGGTTCTCTCGAAGGCTAACATGCCCAGCATCCATGCACTGCTAGAAAAAGCACGACTAGGATGGGCCGGACACCGCGTCCGTATGTCAGAC